>CM046347.1:8693669-9253775 GCA_025403435.1 Artocarpus heterophyllus | reverse complement strand
AATACTTTTCAACTTCCCAAATGATATCGCCTTCTTCCACTAGCCACCTCCCCTCGGAGTCTTCTAATCCAACTATTGTGTTGTGTTTCCGCCTTTCTGAAGCCGTTGAACGAAAAAACTTGGTATTTCTATCCCCTCCTACTAGCCAATCTGCCCTTGCCCGTTGACGCCAATAATATTCCTCTAGAGCCAACACATTATTCAGCTCCCTTTTCTTAGAACGGATCTGTTTTGTCACCTCTTTAGAGAAAGCCTAGACGTCGAGTACCTCAATCTCCTCCTGCAATGCCCTAGCTCTCCAACCAAGATTTCCAAAGTTGGCTTTGCTCCAATCTTTAAGATTCAAAGCACACTTCTCCTGAGATCGAAAGAACTCGGACTCTCCATCACCAAATTCCCTACTGACCCAAGAATCCCTCATCACCCCCTTAAGAATTCATTAGACATCCATATATATAAGGTCGAACAAGAGCCTCCTTTTTGTTTTCGAATCTCTTCCAAAAGCTAACCTTTAATGAAAGAACAATAGCTCTGTGATCAGATCCAAAAACATCAACATTTCTTACCAAGAAATCTGGAAATAACAATCTCCAAGCCTAGTCTCCCGCGAACTTGTCGAGCCTCTCTTGCACATTATAATCATTCTCTTGATTGTTATTTCACTTAATTATACTGCTCCATGTTTCAACTTCTTCTGCCATCCTTATATAATTGAGCCCTTATTTTTAGTCAAACCATTTTTAATTATAATGTATTATTAACAGCAATAAAATCGCAAATAACAGTAAAAGCACACATGATTTATAAGGACGTACCTTCAATGTAATAGCCACGTTCATGTTAACCATTGCAAAAATTCATTATAATGCACTTCTCAATTCTATGTGTTTTATCTAACCTTTGTAATATTAACGGCTCCCCTCTTCTTTAGAAATCAATCCACGTTTTGTCAAAACAATAATTAAACTCCTTAACAATAAATTAGGGTAAGGAAATATATTATTTTTCGGAATTTAAAATTGAGAACTATGCCGTGAAATTACGAAATGACAAATAAAAATGACAGTCTATGTCACTATCTTACTTAAAAGTTACCAAAAAAAAAAAAAAAAAGCTTCTTTGGGTATGTCTTTATGTTTTCTTTTCTCCCACGGCTCTCTTGGCTTCTTTGTTAGCAATAGAGGTGTTCATTGGTCAATTTCTATCAGATTTTAGTTGGTTGGTTTTGGAAAAATAGAATCGAAAACCAACCGAGCAGTTAGATAGTCGGTCGTTTTGTGACAATTGGTTTCGACTAAAGTAACCAACTACGATACTTAAAGTAATCCAATATAAGATTGAGTTTTAAACTTGGTTTTTATTTTTCAATCTTATAGTCGTATCATGATATAGGGATTCAATGAATTGCCCTTTTATACATCAAAACATAGAGAAATGATATACTAATTATGCCATTCCAAAGCGACAAAGATCAAAAAAAGAAACCTAGAAAACAGAACATGCGATTGAAAAAAAAAAAAAAAAAACAGCCCAGTTCTATAGTGTATTAGAGTACTTCCTCCAATTCCAAGAAAAATTAAAAATGTCAAAGTGGGAAAACCACTTGTTCAGCTGAGCATAAAAAAGTCAAAAAAGCAAGCTTTAAGTCGATGTTTTAAGTAAAATATGTTCTGATATCGGATCTACAAATTCATCAAACTTGGCGGCTTAGATGAGTTCGTATACTAGATATGAAAAGCACAACACACATTCAAAACTCTGTAGATTGAGAAAGAAAATATCTGAGACCATTGAGAAATAAAAGACGGTTCCTACAAACAGGAGGAACAAATTTGCATTTAAGACAAAGAAGAGAGAAGCAAACTATCCAACCAACTATTTGCGACATTGCTGTTTATAAAACAAGTATTCAATCAAGCAAGCTTTCTAATATATATATATATATATATGAATGTGATTGTGTGGGTGAGAGTGAGTCCTATATATGTGTGAGTGAATGGTGGTTTGTGTGAGTGCTATTCTTTTTTTAAGGTTTTATTATCCTATGTATTAATATATATATATATATATATATATATATATTTGAAGTTGAAATTGAATGATCGGCCAACTGACTAAAACATTACTCTTGAAAACCAACCGCAGGAAATTTATGGGCGACCGGTTTTCGAACCCATTTTGACGGTTTTTGAGTCTAAACTGATCTTTTGTTTTATCGGTCGGTTCGACAGTCGGTTTCGGTTTTTCAATTTTTTAAACAGTCGATTTTGGTTTTTCGATTTTTTTAACAGCCTTAGCTAGCAATTTGTCGTCCACCATTTCACTTGCTTCTGGCTATCTCCAATTATAAGTCTCTTTCTCTCTTCTTTTTTTTCTTTTTAAAAAAATAAAATAAAATAATATATATATATATATCTCAGAATTATAATAAAAATATAACCGGAAAAAGAAAATACTCGTCAACATCAATTGAACATAAGGTCTAAAACTTTGTTTTCTTTGTTAATACGTTGATGTCTTTGTTAAAGAAATTGTAATATATATTTTAAGATTATTAGATACATTAAAAGTATGAAAAATACATATTTTTAAGTGTATTTGATATCAGTGTGCAACGTTATGGCACAAAATTGAGGCCGTGGTGCTAAGTAGAGCGAATAGCACAAAGGAACAGAGAGCCCAACACCTCGGCACCCAAAAGCTAGCACCGTAGCTCCTCTAATTTTAAATCAGTGTCGTGACGCCCGTTCGAGTTGATGTATATTGACATATTGTGCCTCTTGAGTTGTTTCAAACCAGTATATTTATTAAATGTTGTAAGCTTTCATTCAAACCTAAAAGCCTATTAGCAAAAGACATAACCGTTGTAATAGTTGTAATGTTACATGGTTAGATACCCTTACATGCAATGGTACCTTTATATAAAACATTGTATAGATTATATCAGTTGTATCTATTCATAAAATGACACCCATGTTTTTATCAAATCTTTAGAAAATTAACAGGTTTTATTATTGTTTTAGAGCATAATATTATTACTAAATATTGTATTCAAAGGTTTGTTTTATCTTAGAGTAATTTGTCATAAAAATTCATTAATGAACTTTGAAAAATAAGAACAAATAAAACCTTTTAAAAAAGTATTTCTATACGTCTTAAACCCATATTTACTTCCAAATATTCATACCTCCATTTTCTCTCTATACACTAAAACAGTTTTGGCAACAACATAGCCCAAACACCCAGCGACAAGGACCAAATTTTGAGACCGTACATATATATGTATGTTTTGAATTCATCCAATCTTAAAGACAAGAATTGCAACAAAACACAAATAAAAAGAATAAAAAATAAAAACAAAACTGTTCTTTTTCTATTCCTACATTTTTCTTTCCAATTGCTTCACTTTCTAAGCATCTGGAGGCAAAAAAATAATAATAATAACTTTGTGTACTGTAACATTACTCTTATTTAAAAAAAAAGAAAAGAAAGCAGAAAAAAAAAACTTCTTTCTAGCAGACGAATTATCTGAATAGGATCTGGATATAGTTGAAAGTAAATAGTAGCAAGAAAAAATTGTGCATAACTTTGTCATGATCACATTTTCCATGGACTTGCTGTCTAATTTACAGATCGCTCAGTCCCATTACTCCTTACTTCCTAGAATTTCTAATAGTTGAAACTTGAGTCTGAGTATATATATATATGGGATAAGGACATAATATCAAAAACTTTTTATCAAAGAAAGTCAATAACCAACAAAATATCGGCCTTCAATTTGTCAAGATCGCGCACGTTGAGCGGTTGGATCTTTTGGTGCTTGTGCGCTGTACCTTTTTTTTTTTTTTTTTTTGAGCTGTACCTTTGTTTCTTGATTAATGTGGGCTTGACTGCTTTCTAATTTTGCAGATTACTTAGTATCATTATTCCTTAATTCCTTATTAAAACCCTATTCGATGAGCTAGCTAGCTAGAATTTAGCTCAAACTTTCATTGTGGCCAGTACTTGTCAAATTTTGCAATTTGAGGCTGACCTAATTAATGTTTAATGGGTGCAAAAATTATTAAGAAAATTACATGTTATGTCATATTTTTAAAAGTTGTGTTTATTTATATTACACTTAGAAAAAGCTATATCATATTATTTTTCATATATCAAGTTCTGAACTCGTGGAGTCTCAAAGAATAATAGATTTTTTTTTTAAAGAACACAAAAATAACAACTACTCATTGCTATAAAACGAAAGAAAGTATAGCAAAAAAAAAAAAAAGAAAAAAAGAGAACAACAGAGAGCACAAGAAAAAATGAAAGACGATGCAACATTCTATACTTTCACTTGTGAGAGATGAACATATAAGCTTAGCATAATTGTATTTATCGGCCAAGAATTATACTAGAGATAATAACAATAAACATAACTTACATAAGTTACATATACAATTAAGAGAAAAATAATGCATAATATTAAGATGGATTTAATAGTGAGATAATGAGGTCTAAATGTATATTGCAAACTTGCAATAAAACTTTTGTATGTAACTTATAAAATACTAAGAGATGACATTCACACACTTGATTCACAACACATATCAATCCGGAACAAAATTAGAAGCTAAAATCCTACCTCACCTTACCATAACTTATGGTCCATAAGTGATCATACAACAATCGTTTTGTTCAAAACAAATAATAAAGAAATGGCACGATGGTTTTACAGACGACATTTCTTGCCATTGTACAAGTCACACGTAGTACTCATTAGTTTGTTTCGTGGGAGTCATCATAAATCGTGTCATGACCTTATGACCTTATTAGAAATCTAGGATTCATCTCCATATATGTTAATACTATACCATTCAAATTGGAGATATATGGTCAATCATTTTCTCTTTCCCTTTTGTTTCTCAAGACGAAACGACCCTAATTAATTAATGTCAAAAATCAGATTTTTTTTTTCCTTCTATTCTTGACCCTAATTATTGTCAATTATTGATTTATGTAGAGAGAGTATGTTGACCTTGTAAATTTGGGTAGCTTCGTTAAGAGTAATTTGAGAATTTTACACTTGATAAAAGAGGGGTGAGTTTAGGATTTAGTAACTTCGAAAGAGAAAATATAACACGTTGTGAGGTGTATGATTTAGTAACTTCGAAAGAGAAAATATGGCTAGTGGTGGGAATCGTTTTTGCTGTAGCATGTAAGAGCTTTACACTGTAGCAACTTTTTTCTTCTTTTTACTGGAGCATGTGAGAGCTTTACACTGTTCATAACAGAGTTTGTGGTTCACACCACCCTTAGCCAAACACCACCTTAATAATGGGGATCTTATTCAATATAATTACTAAAATATCTCTTTTACATAACTATAACCATAAAATAAAAACA
Organism: Artocarpus heterophyllus; assembly: GCA_025403435.1. Classification (NCBI taxonomy): domain Eukaryota; kingdom Viridiplantae; phylum Streptophyta; class Magnoliopsida; order Rosales; family Moraceae; genus Artocarpus; species Artocarpus heterophyllus. Next base: position 9,248,390 of record CM046347.1, on the reverse strand, counting down.
TTTGAATTTATATATTTAAGTAAATATGACTATAATTCGCTTTGATAAAGGATTAATACTAAAGGGTATACGAGGATTTGCTATTCTCTTTCCCCATTCCTTATATTGTATAAGGCCCACAAAACTCTCATTACTAATTTTGTGAGTAAGCATATTATTTAAAAGGAAAGGGAATCACTTCTTATTTTCTCTTTACCTTAGATGCAAATTAAACATGCCCTAAGAGTGAATCAGGATAATACTATTTTGGGTTTTTATCATTTTAATATCCTGTATTTAAGGAAACATTATATTTGTACCATGCTGTTTAAAAAATATCAAAAGATATAGTAACCTACAGTTTTTAAAAATATCCTTTTGGTACTTTGAGTTCATGTTTTATGACGTAAATTTCTAACTTAACTTTTTATTAATGAACCTCAAATTATTTTTTAAAAACTATAAAAGAAAATAAATACAAATAATGTCAAAAAAATAAATAAGTCCACATATATACTTATTTTTATATGTTTTATTTAATCTTTTGTTTTAATTTTCTATTGTAGTTTTAAAAAATTAATTTAGAATTCATTAATAAAAAGGTAAAAAAAATTTCACGTCAAAAAAATATGAATTCAAGGTACCGAAAATGATATATTTTAAAAATGACAAAGTACTGTTTTGATATTTTCTAAACAATAAGGTATCAATATGATGTTTTTATAAAAACAGGGTACCAATATCATAATATCCTACTATTTTTGAAGTTCTGGAAAAGAAATTAAAGTTATATGGCCATGTCACTAATACAACGACGAACCAAAACAATAGATAGCCATTACCCTTGCTAACTCAGGAAAATAAAAAACAAAAGGAACCTAGCACAATTCAGAAAGCGTTTCTTCCAAGATAGCAGTGAAACGACTCATTCTATCTTTGTCAAGTGCCAAACCTACTTCAACCCCACCTCCCTCGTCTCTACTCTCACCAAGACATATCGTACTCGAATCCAAACCATGGACCGCCTCGCTCTTTTTAGGCCTTCCACATCCGAAGTCCGCCGACGGTGACATGTTTCCACCGCTCCGCCATTTCTTTGAACTCGATAATGCAGTTCTCCATCTCTTTCAAAGCGTCTTTCTCCAATCTCCCAACTTCCTTCCCTATGCCCTTTGCAGCCGCAATGACATCGCTTTCGTCTTCACATGCGCAAAAATACTCCTCAAGCAGTTTCCGAAGTAAGTCGTTGCTAATGGAAACTTGACGCGACTTCGACAATCCGCTGCGAAGATAAGTAGTAAGGCTCATCATTTTCATTTTTATTGACGGCAGAATTTGATCTCTCTTTGATTTCATCTGATTTGGCCACGCAAACCCATATAAAAGCGCAAGTAATGATGAAGGACGATAAATAAAACGTTGTACTGGAGTTTTCATCGTCGTTGGCCAATTGATTTTTGACCCAACGCTTTAGGCTTCCAATCTGGACTTGGGTCAGAACAAACGTGGACCGAACGTTATCGTCACGATAATCCAAGACTGGTCCTTCTTCTTTATGATCATTCAAAGTCGGTGTCAAACTCCACCATGCTTTCAAGGGCGAGAGCTCTATGCCATCTGGTTCCTTAATCGCCGCCCTGTGATGAGATGGCATCCGTAGATCCAGGGGATCAACATCTCTTGATCCGGTCTTACAAGCCAACGCCCAGGAGTTCAGGAAGTGTTGGAACGCCCACCCGATGCAAATGCCGGAGTTGGAAAAGATGGTGACTTGCAACGCCATAATAGGGCTCACACGTGTGTCGCCCACCTCCACACGTACTGCCGGCCCCAACTTGGGGATGAACGGGTGAAATGCTCAGACGGGTCGCAGCCGGTGGTTGGCCTAGAGAAAGTCGAAGTCACCCTCGGTGAAGAGGATGTGAGGCTTGGCCGGCGGCGGAGGGCAGACGAGGTTGGTGGCGAAGGGGAAGAAGTGTTAGAGAGTGAGGGAGAGAGTGTTTGAGAGAATGAGGTTCTCTGTTAATAGATTTTTTTTTTTTTTTTTTTTTTTTTTTATAGATGTAGAGAGGAGGGAAATACCATCATTATTGAGTGGGGTTTAGCGTGACTCGAACCCTAGATTACTCGAACCCTCAATCTATGATTAGGGTGGAGGGACTTACAACCAACTAAGCTATCATCACTCGTCGATTTCTTTTTTTTATTTTTTTCTGACATTTTTATTAATAATTTTTTATTATTAAATTACATATAAATAAAATTATTTTTTAGATGAAAATGTTAAAAAAGATATGCACTACACACCCAACATTTTTTTTAAAGTTATTCTACCCTAAACTTTTTTTGAAGAGGAATAGAAAATAGATGTCAACATGAAAGGGTAGAGTTCAATCTGCTGACAGAAAATATAATACGTTTATGATATTGATTTTTTGCGAAATAATTAAGAATTTAATTATCATTTTGCGTTAACTTTAGTATTTTTGATGTAAGGAGTCGTGAATATCCGCTATTTCTGGAATGCAGCATTATTTTGGTATTTAAGCGTGGGAATTGTTAGAATTAAACCTCGGGAGACTGATTGATCAATTTTTCGGGATCTGCAATTAGGATTAAACCTTGGATGCTATTAGAGATTTTTGTGAAATGCCTGCTATAAAAAAGGAACCCAATGAGAAATGATAAAAAATTTTAATGGTCAATTTAAAATATTAGTTCAACTATAGTTTTAACTCCAAACCGAAAGGCTTGTTTGGCTCTTAGGTAGTTCTAACTACTATTTTTATAACACCCGAGCATTTTACCTACATTAAAAATGCAATAAGTTAAAGATAATATTAAAACAAAAATACAGTTTAAGAACAATATTGTATAATAATGCAAAAAATTTATACAGTATTAAAATAATGTAATGTAAGAAAATACACTAATAAAGTTATGTAATATGAAAATTACATTGTAAAAGTAATACAGTGTAAGAATTAGACTGTTTAAAGTTAAACAGTATAGAAATTAGATTGTTTAGTTAAAACAGTATAGGAATAATACTGTTTGAAAAATATGGATGAATAAAGAATGTTGTAGCAGTATAGAAAATATATAAGCAGTATAAGAAAAATACTGTCAGTATAAGTTTGAACTATACAAAGTTAGATAATATTAGAATTTTATTATAGGATGGACGAAAATAAGTATGGGAGGTTGTGGAGCCTTGTGAATTGTATGGAAAAAAATACCAATAGTATAGAAAAAATACTGTTAGTATAAACTTGGATTGTGTAAAAAGTTTTGTGGGACCCACCAAGAGGACACTTTAAGAGTTTTAATTAGGCCACCACATTTGCTAATGTGGCCCAACCAAAAGTGGCCCAACCAAAAGTGGCCAACTTACCCCTAATTAATTAGGGTGATGATTCATCATTTTTATTAAAAAAAATTCATTTTTCACATTTATTAAACTTAGACATTAAGAAATCAATGAGATAAGAGACCAAAATTTTGGTCTCCAACGCGCAAAGAAAAAAAAAGAGAGAGAAACGTGAAAAGGAAAGAAAGAAATAAATGAAGGAAGAAAGAAAGAAATAAAGAAATGTTCCATTTCTTTCTAATGGAAACCGCCCACTTCAATGAAATCCTTTGAATAATTTTTTTTCAAGCACAAACCTCTAAAATCATGTTTTGAAGCAAAGTCAAGAGTATAGAGGGAGATTTAAGAGTGTCAAGGTAAAAATCCAAGTTTTACCTATTGTGCTTAGGGGTTTTTATTCATGATTTGGTTGAGATTTTTGTAGGGATTGCTATGAATGTTGTCAAGGGTGTTGAGAAGGTTTTTAAGCATTTCAAAGGAGGATCAAAAGGCTTGGTAAAGTTTAGGTAAAATTCTAAATTTATACTTGAAGAGTTTATGTTATTTTTATGCATATTATATGTTTGATAAAATTTTTGGGCTATGGCATATAAGATGAATGTTAAGGCATGGTTGTTTTATGTTATATGTGGATGGTGATGATGATGGAAAGGAGAAAGTAAGGGTTTTGATGAAATTTCAAAAGGGACTAAATTGCAAAGAAAAGTGTATTCTCGACAGATTTAAAAATTAGCTAAAAAGTCCCCTTAAACGTTGGAATTTCAAGAAAGTTGAAGCACAAAAGTTGTAGAACGCATCGAAACTATTAAGACTGCATGGACAATTTTTTAAAATTCTACTTGGTTTAGGAGCTATGAATTTTATGAAATTTTGAGCTCAAAATTTCAAGAAATGGATATGTTATGAAATGTTTAGAATTCGATCAAGGAGCTTTTGTAAGTTTTATTCCTTGTGAAAAACTAAATGTTTATGCTATAGATTGGTTGCTTTTGTTTCCGGGGGAAAAATGTAAATATTTTTGTGTTTTAGGTTAAAACCGTAAAATCATCACCATGGAACGTTGATTTCCTACACTGCTGTAGGCAATAAGTAATCATAGATACTATGTAACACCCCTATGTGGGGGTTAACAGTTTTAAATAAATAAAAATAATTTTAAATTTTATATTATTTAAATCAATTAAACAATGCCCATGGGTCTTTAAACAACAAGAAAAATAAAAATAAACGTTTTAAATACAAACCACAGGTTTTAGTGTAGCACCAAATATATATAATTACAGTCATCATCACCATAGTACAATTCCCAAATAACTTAACACAGCCATAAAAAAAAATAATACAACTCTTACATGTTGTAGATAAGCTGTAATTAAACAGGGTCTTCTAACACGAAAACAGCAGGATTGTTTTCGCTTATTCCTCTTCAAATATGTTGCACTGAGTTCCACCTGAGATATGAAGATATGATAGGGATGAGCATCGACATGCCCAGTAGGGAAATCATGACTCACCTTATGGTTTATCCATTACCACATTAAAAACTGCATGGTTAGTAGGTTACATCATATTCCAGATTATGAGGTTTATTATGATCACATCTTATGGATACCGTAGTTAATCATTACCAAGTGTCATAATTACACATTTATACAAATATTACCAATCATCATTGTTCCTAGGTATCCATGTTAAATTGAGTATCACTCAACTCATCGAAACCCAAATGGGCGCACTTGATCACCCTATAAACATTCCAAGGGTGTTCCGGTGAGGGGACATCAAGCCCCGAGTCCTCACCAAATCAATTCTTGTACAGTGTGTTCTGGGACTTTCAACCCAAGGAAGCGTCATCACCTTCCCCCTATTTTACCTTTTTGGGTATTTATGCCCAAGGACGTAACCGCCGCCCTCTTCATGTCTCACCATTTCTCTATATTAAATCATTATTAATAGAGTCAGCTTTCCTAACCATGCTTCTCAATTTATAACATGTGTCAATTCATTATGTTCCTCGCCGTACAATACAAGACGAGTCCATGTCATAGTTTCATATGTGATACTCATATAATATCAGTTCAACATAGATATATATATATTGCGGCAAAACAATCAATTTTAATTCTATAAAAACCTCACAAAAATGAGTAATAGAATCCCTACCTTTCAAGCTTATCAACAATCTTTTAATCCTGGAATCAATTAACGTTAGCTCCACACATCCTTAACCCTAAGGCATGCATAAGGACAATTAAAACTAAAGCACAACGTATAATCACATTCATAAGTGAGTTATGTGTAAACCCGTCTACTAGTGCCATTAAAGTATTTTTATGCATTAAACATGGAGAAAATGCATACTAAAAACTAAGTTTAGATTAAAGAAAACCTACCTCAAAACTTCTTTGAAAAGCACCAAAGTTTGGGTTATCAATCAAGCTTGAATTAACTTTAAAACCGCCTCGATCATCGTTGGGAATTATAATTGTCTTGGCCACAAAGAGAGCTTTGTGCTCTATGTCTTTAGTTAGAAATTTGAAGTGAGAAGGGAGAGAATGAGAACTAGAGAAGAAGGTGGTGATAGTTAAATAAAAAGATATCAAAATGCTTAAGAGGAATGAGATGTTTACGGGGAAAATTTGTAAGAAGAAACAAAAGAGTCTTAAAGGAAAATATCATCTTATCTCCCATGAAGACTTTTAGCAAATAATGCCAACATAATTGAGGGGATAATTGGAGTGAATTATAGAAGAAGATAAGGAAATAATTAATTAGGTGGTTGAGAAATATCTCCATGTCTTCTATGAATTGACGGAAAATAATTCAATGTCCCCTTCGGATACCTTTAGCAAAATGAGAAGAAGTCTATATAATTGAGCAATAATTTAGGGAGACAAGATTGGTAGAAGTAAGTGTTGGTAAGTTTTGAATGTTTCTTAGGAAGACTTGGTAAGAAAATACTAAAATGGTATTTTTTTTAAATGATCATAAACAACTTAGTAATTTTAAATAGTCACATTTTATTCATTAAATTTTACAAAATTATGCCCGTTAAAAATACGGGTGTTACATACTAAGTTTTAAAGGATTTAAAGTTTAGTCAAGGAAAGAATGACGTTAAGGGCAATAATGTCACGATTTCATGTTTCAGGTCAAAACTATAAAGTTTTGACAAAATAGGTTTAATTGAAAGAAAAACTATTGTTTAGTTTTTTTCAATGTTATTAGAAGTAAAGAAATGAATGTTATTAGAAGTAAAGAAATGAAAGTTATGTTTTAACGTGTCTCAAAAGTTTTTAAAGACCTGTCAGGGTAAAACGGTCATTTTATGAAAAATGGCCAAAACAAACCCGAAATGCCCAATGTCAGGAAACGTTTCTTAGTGGAAATTTTTTTCGTAATATGTAGGTAATGGAATGGTAAAGTTAAGCAATGAGTTTTATAAAGTTACGAAATGGACGAAAAACCCGTTAGGGTAAAATCATCATTACCAAGAAAACGGCTAAAGCAGAGTCAAGCACTTCGAACTAGTAAAACGTTCTTACACAAAAAATACTCCGTAATACATTAAGTAACGAAACCATCACATGAGATGGGAAATTTAATAAGGGATGTTCTAGTAAAACAAAGGTAACCCAGTAGGTTACAAAATCAAGTAAAGAATGAGGTAACCCGATGGGTTACCGAGCTTAGCAAAAAGAATGGTAACCGGTGGTTATATAAATAAGCAAAGAGAAAGGTAACCCAATAGGTTACAAAATTAAGTAAAGGAAAGGGTAAACCGATAGTATACCAAGTTATGAAAAAAGGGGAATGAATGCTTAATTGTTAGGTTATGCTATCAATCGAGTAAATTGATAATAAAAGTTAACTAATTAGTTGGGTGTTATATGATTAGGATACAGAGGCCGACTAATGAAAGAAAAAGGAAGGAAAGGGGAGGTTAGAGCTAGAACCAGGTAAGTTCAAACCTCACCTATAGTATGAAGTAAATGATTTTTAAAAGCTTATATGTCTATGTGTTTGCAAATGAGTTTGCAATTGTTGTCCAAGTTGTTTTAAAGTCTGTTTGCATTTTTTTATGCCAAAAGGTTTTAAAGTTTGAATCAAGATTTGCAATGTATTTGCAACTATTATATTTCAAGCATGATTGCATTTAATATGCATAAAGTTTTAAAGATTAAGTAAAAATTTACAATGTGTTTACAATAATTATGTTTAAAGTATATTTGCATTTTGTTAATGCATAATGTTTTAAACTTTAAATTATAAGTTTTATGTTGCATTTGTTATGCAATAAGGTTTACAGTACAAGCTATGATTTGCAAATGTGTTTGCATATGATGTTATTGCATTTGATATGCTCACTAAAGTTAATAAGAAGATAACATAAAGATAAAAGAAAGTATCATACCAGCCTTCTTGTTATGAGGTAATGAAAGTAAAGTTAAAGTTTGACCTCCTTGATGTGAGGTACATGACCTCGGTGTTTGATGGTCTCAAATCTTCCACAAAGAAAGCATTATATTTATGACCTCATCATTAATAATGTTGGTACAAACACCAAAGTAAGATATAAAAAGTTAAGGAATAAAGATAGAAAGTTTACGTAAGAAAAGAATGTTCGTAAAATGCTTATAACTGAAAGTTCATAAGTGAGTATAAACAGAATCATGCATTTTGACATTATGAGAAATGTTTTACGTAAAATGTTTATAAAAACATTTTTATGTTCACAAGAAAAGGTTTGTAGATGATGTTTAAGGAAAACGTTTCAGAAACGTTTTATGAAAAACATTTATGAAAAACGTTTCAGAAATGCATTTATGAAAATGTTTGCGCAAAACGTTCAAGAAATGTTTTATGAAAAAATGTTTATGAAAAACATTTTCAGAAATGTTTATAAAAGACGTTTATAAAAAACATTTTTAGAAATGTTAATAAAAAAATGTTTTAAGAGAAAAGTTTTTATGTGAAAAGTTTTTAAAGCAGGTTTAAATGATTTGTGAGATTATGTTTGAACTTACTAAGCAAAAATTCATTAAAAGTTACTTCACGTTGTAGGTAGTCTTATTGGTGACCATTAGGACTTATTAGAAGAACTAGGTGCTGCAGAGAACAGATGCGAAAATTTAGGTATGGACACTACCACAGTTTGCTTCTGCTATTCAAAGAAAAGGTTTTCGACTATTTAATATAGTGTTTTCTAAATTTTAAGAAAATCAGAGTTTTATGAAATGTTTTTAAAGTTTTAAGATGTGTATTTTACGAAATGTTTTATATGATAATAAAAATAAGTTTTAAGTTACGAATCAATTAATGCTTTTTATTAAGATTTAAGAAACGACTTGAAATGGTTTTAAAGTCAGGAGTTGAGCGATAACTCAGCCTAAATTAAGACAGAAGTTGCAACAGTTTTTATGAACGTTTTAAAGGATATTAAAAGAAAAAAATTTATTTCAATATTTTTCTTACTAAGTAAATAAGATTACTGTTTACAAAATAAAGTTAAAAAACCTAAAAAGACACGTCTTTACAATTTTAAGTCTAAACAATAATTTGAACTACTTTTAGTTCAAGAACTAATTTTTTTGATAAACTTGTCAAATATTAGTTAGAATTACAAATTATGATGCAAACTCATTTTATTAATTCTAATCGATAACTACACTTTCAAAATGAAGGCTAAAAAACGGGCGAACAGAAATTCATATATAATTCCTAAAGAAAAATGGTATGCAAATCATTTATATACTAAAACCATCCTCGATACAAATTCAATATAATGTTATAATAAAATTGACTAAAAAGAGAAATTAACTCTAACGAGATATAAGAATTCATGGATTTATCCATGAATGTATACAATAAATAATAAAAAGAACAGAGTCCCTATAGAATTGGGATTCTATTTTTTACTGAGTGAGATTGGGGTTCTATTAAACTATTACATCTCTTTCTCTTGAGATTTTTTTTTTTTGAAAAACCTTTTTTTTTCCTTATCAGGCTACTGTCCGGTTCTCTTACAACTTTGGCCCCACCGGGTGGGTCCCACAGCTTATAGTTGTGAGAGAACCAAGCTATTGTCCGGTAGGGACATATAGAAGTCCACTTTTGTTTTTTCTTTTTTTTTTTTAACAGGGTGAATATTCTCTTGACAAAACAAAAAAGTATCAAAGATACCTATTACCTAGTATGGTAGGTTTTTCGCCACGTCCCGACCCTGTTGGCTCAATGTTTTCTACACCTTTTTCTGTGCTCAAATCATGTTTCATCATTCTTTTTTTTAAAAAAAGTCACGTTTTGACATTTTGTTGATTAATAAATTGATTCAAAATTGAAAGCAGTCAACGCGTCCCTCCGTATTCTCCAGTACAAGCGTTCCGATTAATCTTTCTCTGTAATTCTCATCTCCGGATCTCAACACCAGAATTCACATTTGTTTTCTCGAACTCAAATCTTGAATTGGATCTCTCTGCGAATTTTTGTACATATATTTAGATCTCCAGCGACATTTCTTTTTTGCAGGTAATTTGAATCCTCTTTTTCCTCCTAACGAGCTCGCGAATTCATCCCTTCCAGTGCTGAATTTAGTGTGTGTATAAATGATATTTTTCGGCTCTGTTTGGGGCCTGAGAAAATGTGGGAGAAATTGTATGCCGGACGAAAGGTTCACGCCAAATAACTTTCATCTTTTTGTCTTTTGAAAGTTGATTTACTTTCCAGAGAGTTGAGAAGTTGACAGAGACAGATGGACTATATGTTTTTACTTTTCTTTATGTTATATGTCAAATCTAGTCTAATCATCTGAAAAGATACAGTCCTTTTCTTCTTGAAAAAAAATAAAAATAAAAAAACATCTGTAAAATGTTTCAATAGTTTGATTTTGAAATTTCTTTCTCCACCAAGGATGAAGAGTCAAAGCAACAATGATTTGTGCCCTACTAGTGCAATTCAATTATGATGCCCTTGGTTCCAGTTTTCTACTTAAATTACTCCCTTCTTTTTCTTTTTTTTTTTTGGTTCTTTTTATTATCTATCTATATCTATTTCCAATTTGATTCGTAGTGATAAAATTCTCAGCAATTTTTTTTTAAAACTAAATTCTCCTAAACGCAATCAGCAGCTTTTCATTAACTCCGCAAGTGGATTAGATTTTAATGGCAGATTCTGATTCCGAGACCAACGTCTTGAAGGAATTTCGGATTCCAGATTATATTCTGACACCTGAAGCAAACGATGGGAATCACCATGAACCCAAATATCCAGTGATAATCTTCATCAACTCCAAAAGTGGTGGCCAATTGGGCGGTGATCTTCTTGAGACCTACCGTTCTATTCTCAATCAAAATCAGGTATAGTTTACTGTTTATTTCTTCTTCTTTTTTTTTTTCACGTTTAAGATAGATTTTGGTTTGTTAAGAGGTTGATTTTGAAGTGGCTAATTTCAGGTCTTTGATTTGGGGGAAGAAGCTCCTGATGAGGTGCTGCGCCGAATTTATGTTCGCCTCGAAAGGCTCAAGAGTGAAGGAGATAAGCTTGCTAAACACATTGAGGAGAACCTGAGATTAATTGTGAGTTTCTGTTAAGTTTTTAGTTGGATGGATTGCTTTCTATTCTTTTTTTGTTTACTTGAAAAAAGGGGAATTTGTTTCTTATATATTAGTGGCGAAGTTAAGAGAACACAAATTCTTTCCTTTGGACCCAAATCCTTAATTTTGCTATTGTCTTCTAAGATGTATTTTTGGCCCTTCAGGTTGCAGGTGGTGATGGAACTGCAGGGTGGCTTCTTGGAGTTGTTTCTGATCTCAAGTTGTCTCGTCCACCACCAATTGCAACAGTGCCCTTGGGAACAGGAAACAATCTTCCATTTGCATTTGGCTGGGTAAGAAGACCATTATGATATGAAGTAACCTTAAAATGCCTTTTTAATGCTTGTCTGTGCTTTGCTCACTGTATCAGTGGTCTCAAGACACGTTTTTCTATTTTTCCTTCCACATTTGTCAAAAGCATTTGTTATGTGACGTATTATATCTTTTTTCACCTCTAGCCATCTATTATGATCTGGGAGACTTAAGCTACAGAATCTATGTGCAATCTCCATATTGTGAACAACAATTCCATAATTTGTTATCGTCATGATTTAATCACAAGTATGAAAGGTCTGTGATGTTTTGTTTTTCAGGGGAAGAGAAATCCTGGGACGGATCGTCACTCAGTGGAGTCATTTTTGGCTCAAGTGAAGGATGCCAAGGAAATGAAAATAGACAGGTAACTTTTTTATACCATCGTCTGTATTTTTTTTACAAAGCTTAATTTTCTTTTGAAAGGTTTCATTCCTCTCATAGAACGGTAGATGTGGATACTGATTTGGTTTCCTTTTTTGTGGTTAGCTGGCATATTGTGATGAGGATGCGGCCTCCAAAAGAAGGTTCATGTGATCCCATTGCACCCCTTGAATTACCACATTCTCTTCATGCATTTCAACGCGTCTCCGAGACAGATGAGCTAAACAAGGTGGACATGCCTGTTTTAATACATATTTTACTGTCTCAAGTTTCTCGTACGTATTGAGACTGCATCTATTGTGTATGCTCATATCGATGGCAAATTCCTATTTCTTTTTGTTGATTTGCTTGACTGGAAGTGCTGGTTAGTGAGGAAGAGAATAACTTTATGAGTTGACTGACTTTCCTTTGGAAAAGTATCTTTTATGTAAGTACTTAAATTATCTTCTTATACAAGCAAACTTTGGGCTTCTTGTCAGGAGGGTTATGTTACTTTCCGAGGGGGGTTTTGGAACTACTTCAGCATGGGTAAGACTACTACTCGCGGAGGAGTAGTGACCTTATTCAGCATTTTGTATTAGAAATCATAATTGCTCTCTGTCTTGCTTTCTACCTTTTTTTTATTTTCTGTTTTACTTGCTAAAATAAGCAAATAATTTGTTCCATTTTGGCTTAATTTTCTGATCTACCACAATTACCTTTAAGCGTGAATGGAAATTTTAAGCTAAGCATTGATCACCATTCGCTTGAACCTCACTTCACATTTTGACATCGATATCTTTTATTTGTTGTTTATAGGAATGGACGCTCAAGTATCATATGCTTTTCATTCTGAAAGGAAGTTGCACCCTGAGAAATTTAAGAATCAGCTAGTTAATCAGGTACTTTTCGCACATTGGTTATCACACGTGTTTCAATTTTTAAAATTCTAAAATTATATCTTTTCTTCTTTGTCAACTCCCAAACAGGGAACTTATGCAAAGATTGGGTGTACCCAAGGCTGGTTTTGTGCTTCCCTTTTCCATCCCACTTCTCGGTGAGTATAGAGATTGCCAAGCAAACAAGGGATCACCGTGCGTTCATTCTTCTTCATCTTTTATAGCAATGAATTCTTAATACAGGAATATAGCTCAACTTGCAAAGGTTTTTACAATGAAAAAGCATGGTAACTGGGAAGAACTTACTATACATCGAAGGTAAATTTTCGTTTCTGTTTGTAGTCATGATTTTGTTGAGTTTGTTGTACTTGACCTCTGGTCCACCAGTTGCTACCGCATTCAACTCTCTGCAATCATCTTTTGGGTTGATATGGTTCTTGTCTTGGCAACCCCAATTTATGATACCCGTTACTCGTTTCTTTCTCGGTCAAAGATTGAAAATTAGTCCTACATGAAGTACATGTTCTAGTTACATTTTCAGTTGTTTTCCAAAAGCTTCACTTTGTTGCTCGAGTCCTTTGTCTATAATCTGGTTTAGTCTTTCCTTTTTACAGAAAGGAAATATCTTTTGGATTACTTAAAAGAGGCTCTCTCAGTTTTTAGTAGTCCGTGTTTAGTTTTAGCTCATTTTCTACTTCCCTGTTGTGCTTTTATCGACACTCTTGTTTTTGTTACAGCATCCGGTCAATTGTGTGCCTCAATTTGCCTAGCTTTTCTGGCGGATTAAATCCTTGGGGAACACCAAACAGCAGGAAACGCCAAGATGTAGGTCCATATAAATAAGTTATCCTTTTTAACTATTTTAATCCTCAATAGTGATTATGATCTTCTTTTTAGCTTTGACATGATAAATTCCTCCATTACAGAGAGACTTGACTCCACCATATGTGGATGATGGCCTTCTTGAGGTTGTTGGTTTTAGAGATGCCTGGCATGGGCTTGTTTTGCTTACTCCAAATGGGCATGGCACTCGTCTTGCACAGGTAAGAAATCAAATATGTACTTGTTTTTCTATTATACAAAGCAACAGCAGCTCTGGATCTCATTTCCATAACTAGTGTGAAAACTTGGTCGATTATATTATACTGTGCCAAGTTTTTCATCCATTCTTTTATGGTTTTAGGCACACCGAATCCGCTTCGAGTTTCATAAAGGTGCTGCTGATCACACATTTATGAGGATTGATGGAGAACCGTGGAAGCAACCACTTCCAGTTGATGACGACACCGTTGTGGTGGAAATCTCCCACCTTGGCCAGGTGAACATGCTTGCAACCCGTGATTGTAGGTCTAAAAGTGTTTTTGATCCCTCAACACCTTCAAGTCACGGAGGCGATGAAGATGACAGTAATGGAGAAGACTTTACAGAAGAAGGTGAAGAGTATAGGAAGTTTGGTGCAGCAGAAACATTCAAGATCCCAGAAGGGGTTGATATCTCTCACATTAGTTAAGCCAATTGACATAACTATGAAGTTATTTCTATTCCTTTTTTTTGTTGGAATTCCCATATGTTTCTAATAAATTGTCTCCTAAATTTTCTTCACTTTATTTTTGTCTCCGGTAAATGCCACAATTATTATTCATTAGTTTGCTGGAATTGAAAACCCAAGAATGGCAAATGTTACATAGCTGATTCTCTCACTGTATTTCAGGATTATATGTTATTTTAATTTGTAAATTTGATTTTAGCCTTTTGTGTATGCTTTAGCCATTACATTTGATGGCATTGTCTATAGCCAAAAAAAAAAAAAAAGTCTCAATTTGTAAAATTCAAATCTTAGGGGGATTTACGACGCTTTTAGTGACTCACTGCCCTCGACTTAATCCATCTAATAGTCTACCGAACGACAACTAACAAGAGTTTCTTTATACCTGTCCTTGGTTCGGCCGATTTGCCTTCCGCTTGGGCTTATAATTCTGTATAATTGAACGCAGGAATCGGATTGATATCAGAAGAATTTTCACATAAAAAAAAAAGAAAAAAAAAAGGTTTCATATGGGAATTGAAAGAGACAGCGTACTGACGTAACTATGATTTTTTTGAGTACAGTATCATTATCATATGCAAATGGAAAATTGAAGTTTATCAACTTGTAATACATTTGGATCAAATTAATTTAAAACATGATAGACACAAGTGAGAAATACACGTGAACACGGTAGGAAGTAGGGCCATCAGACTAGCTCGTTCCCTGTTTTCACAACGTATCAGAACTGAAAAGGTACAAGCTGATTGAGGGTACTAGTCTGCGAAAACTCCAAACTCTACTGCAAAATCATCGAATATTATGAGCATTTGCATTTTACTAGAGTGATCGACATTGGAGGAGCCCGCACAAACGGAACTACAGGCCTGCATACTCATAGTCGCCCAAACATTTTGTGATGGCTTCGTTGGCCTTTGATTCTGTCCTTTCTTCTCTCTTTTTCTTTTCCCTGAGAGCCACAATCATTACAAGGAAAACCTTGATTAGCGAGTGAAAAACACTAGACGGTTGAAATTTTCTAGTTTTTTTCTTTGCTTTCAAGTTCCATTTTAGGATGAAAGAAATCATTTTCCTTTTCTGTTTCCCTTTCCATTCATTCTATTCAATGAAAGAAAGACCAAGATTAATCTGAACCTATCCACGCATTAATCTCTGAAAGTTTTTCTTCACGCAGGCTATTCTGCATATTTCCTTCCAATATATTTTTTGTCGCACACATGTTGCATGCATATTCTGATCCTTTCAAGAGGTTCGGTAAAGAAGTTTCAATCTTTGAGTAAATTTTTTTACTCCAAATTCTGGATGATTATCATGTTTATCTATTCTGTATTCTGTAATAGGATGAAGTCAATAACTGATTTTATACTGAGGGATTTGTTCCTACCTCTGCACGTACTCCTTCAGCAACTCCTTTGCCTGAACCAGTTTGGAGAGCAGATTGCGATATACATCAAGGTCCCGGTCCACACTTCTTTTGTTAGTGTTAAGAGCTGAACAAAGCTGTGGGCCAGCAGCCAAAATGTCATGGATCAAATATCAGTCAAAATCTCCTTACAGGGAAGAAAGTTATTAAAAATATGTAACTCCTGACTCTAGTCTAAATATCTATTTTAGAAAGCTCTTAGAAAGTCGTCAAAATCTTTAAAATCAAGAGAACAAGGATTACTAAAGTGTGGATGATTATAAATTCTTCACTCTTTCACTTGGCCCAGAGTTGCGATGCCACAACCAGCAAAGATCTTGCAGTAACTAACTTGAATGAATAATGCATTTTTAAGGCATTTTGGTGTAAAATACACCACTGCTAATGAAATACAATAGGAAGGGACAAACCTTTTCCAATATTGTTGGCTCCGTTGCATTTGCCAACTCAAGAATACGAAAAAGTCCGACAGCAAAGAAACGACTGTAGCTGAAATTTCCTTGCCTCGCTCTTTCTGAAATATCCTTCAATATCTCCTCCACTTCTCCTTCTTTGGATGGAAACTCAACTAATGCCCCAGCATTCTGAGCCCGTGCCCACTCTTCCAACTTTTGTGAATCAATTCTGTAATGTAGCAGGGAATTTTTTTATTAAAGATCAGATTCCTTCCCAAAAATATATATCATAAGTTGGCCAGATGCAAAGTAAATGTTGTAACAAAGAATTTTATTTTTATCCAAACAGTTTGTTCTATAGTTACATAAATAGATATCAAGAAATGTTGTTACCCCACAAATAATTTGACAGGAAAGAGAAGACATTGATGATAGTAATTTTATTCCAGATAGCACTTCTTATTTGTTTTTATGTTAGACTTGCCTCCTTTTTTTCTTCACAGTTCAAAACAACACCATCAAATGGTGCGTCTTTTAAGTTGCTCAAACTATTTTTTCGCCTGTCATCTTGATATTATAATGCCATGCGGCTTGTATGATTAAGATTGTGTGAAATGTTGTTTTCTTGTCAATCAGAGTCTTCACAGAGGAAACATTTGAAACTTTGAAATGAATTGCTACATCACATAAATCAGTACCTAATTGCCTAAATCAATTTCCTTTATTTTTCTTTTTCTTCCAAAATAGAAATATTATAGCCAAACCTATATTGCTCCGGCTCCTCATTTAACGCCTTTATGTATGCTTGGAAGATTGCATCTCGGTCTTCATCACTGGGGTAGCCATCCATAAGTTGATCATATACGGTCACAAAACCAAGAGCAAAGACAGGGTCATAACGAAATGTTTTCTTGTATTTCATCAAATGGTGCTGGACAAGCAGCTCTTGCAACACAGTGTTGTAGACACTTGGGATTGGTCGCTTATAGGCATTCAGAAAATTTAACTTCGTCTCAGATACAGTTGGCACTTCTGCACATTAATGTGAATAAGCATATTGTGACCAAGAGGTCTATGGAGAATTTCTTCTTAACGAGAAAAAGATAAATGCCAAGTGCCAAAGTTGATACTCTAAGGGTAATGAAGCATAAAATTGGATACAAAGTTCAAAGAAGGGCCTCCAAAACAGCAAGCACAATCATTTCTATTGTTAATTAGTTCAGTTGCAAGGTTCAGTGGTTTCAAATGAAGATGATCCCAAAACAAATCTACAGAAAATAAGTACAAACACATAGTTTCAAAAAGCAGATATCAATTCATGATAGATCATATTATTATCAATAACTAATTCCTCTTGACTTTTTATTAAACAACAGTTCATGAAAAATGATGATAATAATAATTCTCCTCGACTTTTTATTAAACAACTTGTCTGCGCCATACCATGAAAAATGAATTGATTTGAAAACTACTTTTACAGCTAGATAATGTTCACCTATAATTTAAACTGCATTTAAAGAGTTGTAATTTACCAAAGTTTTTCTCGCAATGTTGCAACACTAATTAATGAAATACGAACAAACTATCATAAAAATAGTACAAGAACCTAAAAAAAATCACCAGAGACCATCAATTTTCATCACGAATAGAATAGGACTTAATTTACTAAAGAAAAAGAGTCTCAATTTTTCCGCACCAAGAATCAACAGCAACATCAAATCCTTTTAACTGAGCTCACTTGACTAACTTTAAATCCCAAAAGAACGCAACAAAAATGCAGATTAACATATTTTTTTTCTCCAGTTCACTCTTTCATAAACCAAGAAAATCGAGCAAGAGCAATCACCAGTAAGAACCGAAACGACTAAAAATCGAACCTGACGTAGAAGACATGCAATGGACGACCATCCGCGAACTGAAGCTCGGAGCTCGAAAACCAGCATAGTGGCACGAAAATCCAGCTCGGACTCGGAACCAATCGGAATTCGAAGAAGATAAATTCCGAGACGACGGCACTAGGGATCTTCTCTCGGAGCACTGGCTTAACGCCGAGAAAGACAAAGAAGAAGTAAGAGAAGCCATTAAAGGAAGAGACAAAGAGAGAGAGGAGAGACGCAAGGGAAGATTCAGAGTGGGAGACTTTCCGGGAAAATTTTAAGCATAGTGGGAAAAAGGGGAGAGAAACTCTTGGCGTGGAAGTTTGGTTTGGACTGAAAAGTTATTGTTTGGAAGCGAAAGAAAGAAAGAGAGAGGTCCACGAAGAGAGGCTTATCCAGCGCTTACAAGGTAATAGCTCCTTCTGATTTTATGGAGGGGCCAGTAATTTCGTGACGCGTGGTGTTTTAGAGATTGACAACTCTTGTTTCTTCCATGGACCTCTTTCCATTTTCCCCTCTCTCTCTCTCTGCGTATTTTACGCGTTAGCTTTCAATTGTCTCCCCATGGATTAATTTTTTGCACATATGTCCTTCTAATATGTTGGAATGATGCCATATGACGTTCTAATATGTTGCACATATGTCCTTCTAATAGAGGGTCTTTAGCAAAACCAAGTAAAACTCATTAGTTTCACCTCAAATATCATGTTCTACTTCGTTGGTTCGTTTAACTTCTGTCCCCTTTCTCTATCTGTATTTTACATATAACTTTCAATTGTCTTCCTATGTATTAATTTTTTTACTCAAACATTCCTCTAATAAAGAGTGTTTAACAAAATCAGTTGAAACTCGTTAGTTTTAACTCATACAATGTAAAATTTTTATATGTTATTATATAAAATAATCATATATTATTATATAAAACTTTAACATATTACCATATTTTCAGTTCAAACTTTTAACTTTAATTCATTTTTTAAACATCCTCACAAATTTACTCAATTTGAGACGTGCCCGGCAAATCAATTTTGTGGTGACAAAAATGTCGTACCTCTTCTTTTTCTTTTAACAAAATGTCGCTACCTTGTGAATTACTACTATTTAGGGCAGTCTTGTTTATTTGCGTCTACAAATAATAGGAAAGCAAAGAAAAAACATATTAAAAATAGGAGCAAGGCCATGAGAGTCGAGCGAATTTTATAAGGAATAAATTGACTGTTTTCTTGAAAATTTTGGTCGAAAATATGAATTTTCCCATTTGACTGGTTTTTGGATTTGAGTTGTTTGCTTTTTCATTGTTACAAGGAATGATTTGGTTGAAAATAGGAATAATTTATATGGATTTTCAAAGTGAAGAAGGAACATATGTGCTAAGCAAGTAAGATTATTATTTTGTTACTATATTAAAAGTGTCATGCGGCACTTTATTATTATTATTATTATTATTATTTTGGATTCGTTCCTCCAGTTTCATTCCTTTTTTTTTTTTTTTTGCTTTTTTAACGTTGTTTTTTTTTTCAACTTTGTTATTTTCCTTTTAACTTCATACTCTCAAAAAAAAAAATCTTATCCTTTAAAAAAAATTATAACTCTTTTTTTTTTTTTTTTTTTTACTTTTTAATCATATTTTTCCTTTTGCTTCTTCATTGATCTGTCATTTTGCCATATTGAAATAAATTTTTTCAAATTAAAATATTTTTTTTCAAATGTGTTACTTTTTAATTTGCAATTTCATCTTCTATATGCTTTTTTGCAATACTTTTTTACTCTCACTTGATACTATTAAAATGATGTTATTGGATTTTTCTAATTAGCCCACTCCTATTTTTTTTCCCTGAAATCTGTCTCTTTTTAAAAGTTTTTTTTTTTTTACCCTTCCTTTAACTATTATTTTTTAATAAGTATATTCTTATATCTTATATCTTTATTAAAAAAGAAATTAAAAATAACTATACGGTAATTAGAACTTAACTCAAGAATAGAGTCTACAAAGTGACTCCCTATGTGTTATGCATATGAGTTCAACACACACAGACACACATATATATGTATATGTATATATTACTAATAAGCATGTTCAAAATATAAAACAAAGGAAACTTAGCTTAAAAAATGTGAAGATCACCGAGTTTTACCAAGATAAAAAATGGTAATGGTTTCAAAATGATTTTGTTTTAAAAAATAAGAATTAAAATTAGAATTGTATTGAGAGTGTTTTTGAAATTTTTATCTTGAAAGTTGTGAAAAACCATTTCCAAAAACATTTGGAACAATAACAAACGGGGTCCTTTTTTTGGGTTTTTAGCTTAATCGCCCTTTGAACTTGTCAAGGTTTAGCAAAATGCCCCCTAAACTTTTGATTTTGGCAATCTACCCCTGAACATGCTTAAATGTTGCAACTGACCCCATTTACAAATGGCTATTACAAAGCTAATAGAAGTGAACATGTGTTAGTTACATGTGGAAGGCACAAGGGGTATTGCAAATATTTTCACTTATCCATGTGGAAATCATGTAATGCACTTAAAAGAAATTATGTTACGCACTTAAAAGAAATTATGTTTTTCTTTCTTTGAGTACTGAATAAAGAAAGGCATTTGGAGAGATGTTTCCTCCTCAACAAGCATGCCTTGTTCTGTTTAGCTTTGCTGAGAAAGTGTTGAGGTTGAAGACATAGAACGAAGGCAAAGAAGGTTGTTCGTAACGACGGTGGAAGGCGGACGATGACCAAAGAGGGGGGAAATGGTTAGAAGGTAGACGAACACAAATCCATGTAGATGTTTTACTTACTGCAAATATTGGAAGGTAATAGAAGTTTTACTCTGATTGAATGTTGCGTAGTAAAAGAGTAGAAATGTGGAATTTATTTTAAAATTTTTTTATCTATTTTGCAATGTGATTGGTTGGTATGATGTCGATTTTTTAAGCGAGCTGATTCACAAATATATACTCCTCGAAGAGAAGTGATCCCTTATTTACTAAGAAGGAATGAAGCAGATGAGGAGAATGAAGCCGTTGGAATTTACTTCTCTTCAAGGAGCAGCCACATATTCGAATGCACACATAAATTTCAAACTATAAAGATGTTAATTGGGCAACTCAGCCTAGCCTGGCCTAGCCCAGCCCTGTACTATAGTAGGCCAGGCTCGCTTGGCACATTTGATGGGCCAGGTTAGGCTTGACCCCCCAAGTGCATAGGGCTATACAGACATAATGTTAAACTGTAAAATGTCCTATGTTCTAAAGAATTTAACATTCTTAGTGAAAATATGGAAAAGTTCGCACTTTAAGTCTTAGCTTGCCAATTCACATTTCCATCAACCATCAATAAAAACACCCATGCAATAAGGACATCATATCATACCCCTCATCACCTACTCTTGGATACAGTCTAAATGATAAAGATGTCCATAACTTGGATGCTACGTACGCCCTCTCCATCAATAAAATCCTCCAAACATCAGCTGTAGCTCATACAAAACATGTCTTGTCCTTCATAAGGAAAGGTACGAAGGAGAAATGTCTCTATGATGGCTGGATCAACTCTTTGTGCTGCAACTGTTAATGCCACATTATCATGTGGTAATGCAGCAGGTAATGTCGGCTTGTGTACACGATGATGACATCAAAAATATATATATATAAAAGAAAACCCACAAGTCAGAAATAGAAACCCAGCCTTAACACCCAATATGAGGGCTAAGTGTTTTAGTTTACTTCAATCATAATGTAATCCTTTGGTAAACATCAACAATGCTTTTCAAGTTTCCTTGTTCTAGCTTCTACTGTTTTATTATCCTATTGTTGTATTATTATTAGATGTTACTGCAACAGTAGAAGGGAAGATGGTGAGATAGAAAATAACCCTCTGCACCTCTCAAAAGCAACTTAAAATGGAAATTTACAAATCAGAGACATATGCACTACGAGAACAAGAATGAAACAAATAGACTAAAAAAAGCCTTCACTATCATTCAAATTACAGAAATGTTCAAAGTTCCAAGCATTAAAATAACATATTAAATCCCTTATATAAATGTCTGTAATCCCTGAAATATATTTTTCTCTTTTGTTTTGCTCTTTTTTCCCCTTTTCCTTCTCATTTTTGTAATCATCTTCTTTCTTTGTTGTCGGTTTTTAATAGTTAATGTTAATCAAATATCAATCATGTGTATATTTAAATGCCCACATAAAATGTCAAACGATAGAGATGTCAATTGGGAGGGTTTAGCCTTCTCCAGTGGCCCAGCCCGACCTAGCTCGGCCTAGCCTAGCCTTGTATTATAGCAGACTAGGCTAGCCTGGCACATATGATGGGCTAGGGCTAGGCCTGACCCCCTGGGTGCGTAAGGCTATACAAACACAATGTTAAATAGTAAAATGTCCCCTGTTCTTAAGAATTCAACATTCTTAGAGAAAATATAAAAATGTTCGCACATTAAGTATTAGCCTGTTAATTCACATTTCCATCAACCATAAATAAAAACACCCCTACAATAAGGACACCATGCCATATCCCTTATTACCCAATCTTGGATGCAATCTAAGTGATAAAGATGTCCACAAATGGGGATGTTGCGCATGCTCTCTCCATCGTTATAATCCTCCATACAACAGCCACAACTCACACAAAAGATGTCTTGTCCCTCCAAAGGAAAGTTATGAATAAGAAATGTCTTTACGATGGCTGGATCAACTCTTTGTGCTACAGCTGCTAATGCTACATTATCATGTGCTAATATAGTAGGTAATGTCGGCACATGTACACAAATAGGACACCGAAAGTATATTAAAAACCCACAAGTTAAAACTATGAGCCTAGCCGTAATACCCAGCACGAGTGCTAAGTGTTTTAATTTCTTCATTCATGATGTCATCGTAAGGTAAACATTAACAATGCTTTCCAAATCTCCTTGTTTGGCTTTTGCATTATTATATGTCATTGCAACAGTAGAGAGGAGAAGGGTGAGATAGAAAATAACTCTCTACACCTGTCAAAAGCAACTCAAAATAGAAGTCTACAAATCAGAGACATTTACACAATGAGAACAAAAATTAAACAAATGGACTAAAAAAAGCCTTCACTATCATTCAAATTACAAAAATATTCAAGGTTCCAAGTATTAAAATAACATATTAAACCCTTTCTATAAATGTTTGTAATCCTTTAAATATATTTTTCTTTTTTATTTTGCACTTTTTTTCCTCCTTTCCTTCTCATTTTTGTAATCATTTTCTCTCTTTTTTGTCTATTTTTTATAGTAAATGGGAATCAAATATCGATGACACACACATTGGAATGCACACACTTGTAAAGATGTCAACTCGGCGGCCCCGCCTAGCCTAGCTCTCTATAGTGGCTCAGTCCAACCTAGCCTAGCCCTGTATTGTAGCAGGTCAGGTTAGCCCAGCACATCTAATGAGCCAATGTTGGGCCTAACCCCCACGTACATAAGGCTATACAGACACAATGTTAAATAGTAAATCATCCTTTGTTTAAAAGAATTCAACATTCTTAGTAAAATATATAAAATTTTGCTTTTTAAGGCTTAGCCTGCTAATTCATATTTTCATCAACCATCAACAAAGACACCCCTACAGTAAGGACACCATGTTATACCCCTCATAATCCAATCTTAGGTGCAGTCCAAGTGATAAAGATGTCCACAACTGAGGATGTTACGTACGCTCTCTCTGTTAGTAAAATCCTCCAAACAACAATCGCAGCTTACACCAAAGATGTCCTGTCACTCACAAGGAAAAATACAAGGGGAATATCTCTATAATGGCTAGATCAACTCTTTATGTTGCAATTGTTAATGCTACATTATCCTGTGATAATGCAGCAAGTAATGTCGACATTTTTATACAATAACGACACCGAAAGTATATAAAAAAGCCCATAAGTCAAAATAGGAACCCAGCCGCAATACCCAGCACGAGGGCTAGCTAACTGTTTAAATTTCTTCATCCATGATGTCATCATTTGGTAAACATTAACAATGCTTTCCAAGTCTCCTTGTTCTAAGTTATATTGTTGCATTATCAGATTTCATTGCAACAGTAGAGATGAGGAGCATGGTGAGATAAAAAAGCAACTCTCTACACCTGCTAAAAACAATTCAAAATGGAAAACTACTATTTAGAGGCACATTTACTATAAGAATAGTAATGAAACAAACAAACTTAAAAAAGCCTTTAGCATCATTCAAATTACCAAAATGTTCAAAGTTCTAAGTATTAAAAGAACATAATAAAACCCCTTCTACAAACATCTATAATCCTAGATATATATTTTTCTCCTTTTTTTCTCTTCTTGTCCTTTTTTCCTTCTTATTTTTATAATCATTTTATTTCTTCTTTGTCTGTTTTTAATAGTTAATGGAAATCAAATATCAATCATGTACATATTCGAATGCACACATAAATATCAAACTATAGAGATGTCAATTGGGCGGCTCAGCGAAGTCCAACCTTCTATAGTGGCCCGGATTAGCCCAACCATGTACTGTAGTAGGCCAAGCTAGCTTGGCACATCTGATGGGCCAGGGTTAAGCTTGACCCCCTAAGTGCGTAGGGCTATATAGACACAATATTAAATAGTAAAATGTCCTCTGTTATAGAGAATTCAATATTCTTGGCGAAAAGATAGAAAAATTCACATTTTAAGTCTTAGCCTACTAATTCACATTTCCATCAACCATTAATAAAAACACCCCTACAATAAGGACACTATGTCATACCCTTCATCACCCAATCTTATATGTAGTCCAAATGATAAAGATGTCTACAATTGGGGATGCTGTGTATGCTCACTCTCCATCTGTAAAATCCTCCAAACAACAGTTGCAGCTCACCCTAAAGGTGTCCTGTCCCTCCCAAAGAAAGGTACAAAGGGAAAATATCTCTATGATGGCTGGATCAATTCCTTGTGCTGGAGCTATTGATGCTACATTATCTTGTGGTAATGCCACAAGTAATGTCGGCGTATGTACACGATGAGGACATTGAAAACTTAAAAACCCATAAGTCAGAATTAGGAACCCAACCATAATAGCCTGCATGAAGGCTAAGCATTTAAATTTCTTCATCCATGATGCCATCATTTGGTTAACATTAACAATGTTTTCTAAGTCTCCTTGTTCTACTGTTATCATATGTCATTGCAACAATAAAGAGGAGAAGGGTGAGATAGAAAATAACCCTCTGCACCTGTCAAAAGCAATTAAAATGGAAAATTACAAATCAGTGACACATGCACTACGAGAACAAGAATGAAACAAATAGACTAAAAAAGCCTTCACTATCATTTAAATTACCAAAATGTTCAAAGTTTCATACATTAAAGGAACACAATAACCTTGTATAAATGTCTATAATTCATAAAATATATTTTTCTCCTTTGTTTTGTTTTTTTTTTCCCTTTTCCTTCTCATTTGCCTAGCCTAGCCTAGCCCAACCCTGTGCTGTTGCAGGCCAGGCTAATCTAGCACATCTGATGGGCCAAGGCTAGGCCTGACTTGTAGCACCCGTTATTTTAACGGGGGTAGCTTTGTAAAATTTGATGTATAAAGGTAATAATTTAAAATTTTTGGTGGTATTTAAAATTTTTAAATTGTCCTTGAATGTTCTACATATCTACAAAAATGTCGCTTTGGCATTTTGCTGCTAAAATCTCCAAAGGAGACATTCAATACCAAACTCTTAACCACTCTTTGTTTTTTTTTTCTTTTCACTTTCTTCGGTGGTTCACCTGCTTGTTCCCTCCCTCAATCATTTCTTTCTTTCTTATTCGGTTTCTTTTTTCTTTCTTCTCACACGTCTCTTTCTTTCCATCTCCTTGCTTCTATCTTTTCCTTCCCTTTTCACTTTGATACAAAACCAGAGAAGAACTAGAGAAAGGCTCAAGCTATACTCAAGGTTTCTCAACTAATTTTCTTCCAAAATCTCTACAAACAACCTTCTCACAACTCATAGAGCTTGGAAACAAGGGGATTTAGGTGATTAAATCAAAATATTGGCTAAAATTTGAGGTAAACTTTTCAAACTTAAAGCTTAGATTTTGATTATGTTTTGAGTATGGAAATCTGTAGAAATGAGTTTATATTATATAGAAATGGTTATATATTGTTTATACATAGTTGTTATGCTTAAAAAGTGGTTAGTAAACTAAGAATTGGATTAAAAAGATTAGAACTCAAATTGCAGGTTCTTTGTATGAGTTTTTCTAGGTGAAAAATGATGTGTTATTTTTCAAAAATGACATATCGTGTTTCCCATAAAATGCATGTCGTTTTTCACAGAAACTACATCTTAAAACGACATGTCGTCGTTTTTTCATACAAAAATTCAATAACAAAAAGCTTTAGATAGGATTCGAACTCCCAACTTCGAGTCAAGTAAAAGAGGGCCAGACCACTAGGACAAGGATAGTTATTTGATAGTTAATGGTTCAAAAATAATAAATAGTTTTCTATAAAGGTTATAATTTCAAATAATTTTATAACTATCAAACTTTTTAATTATTCTAATTCTAAATATTATAAAATCATATTATTTATTTTAAAAATATAATTTAATATATTTTGTATCAAAATAAAATTCATATATACTTTTTATTTATTTTATTATTTTATTGTTATTTTATAATTTACTAAAATTAAGTTAGAAAATTTATATTTACAATTTTAGTATGTTAATAATTATGGCACACTAATAAAAATAAATAATAAATTAACATAATTAAAAATTAAGATTTAAGTTAAAGTATGGTTACTTTACTCGTTTTAGGATAACAGCGTACTTGAAGCTTACGTGGTGAATTGTGTAAGCTGAAAATTATCAGTGGATATTTGCAAAAAGGTAGGGACTCTATTACTCATCTTTTGTGAGGTTTTGATAAATAAAAATTTAGTTGTTTTATGTTTCGAGATATGTATATAGTATTTTGAATGTACATGATTATATCTATAATATGATGATTTAGAACTTGTCCTGTATTGTATAGTGAGGAACATAATGATTTAACGCATGTTTTAAATTGAGAAGCATGGTTAGAAAACTGACTTTATAAATAACAATTTAATATAAAGGAATGGTGAGACGTGAAAAGGGTGGCGATCACGTCCTTGGGCACGAACACCCTAAAAGGTAAAATAGGAGGGAGGTAATGACGTTTCCCTTGGTCGAAAGTCCCAGAACGCACTGTACGGGAATCGACATAGTGAGGACTTGGGGCTTGATGTCTCATCACCGAAACACCCTTGGAATGTTTGGAGGGTGGCCAAGCGCACCTATTTGGGTTTCGATGAGTTGAGTGATACTCTATTTAACGTGGATACCTAGGAATAATGATGAATTGTAATATTTGTATATATGTATAAGTATGAAACTCGGTAATGATTAATTATGGTATCCACAGAATTAATCATAATGAACCTTATAATCTGAAATATGATGGTAACTAACTAACCATGCAGTTTTAATGTGGTAATGAATAAAACCTTAAAGTGAGGAATGATTTTTCCTACTGGGCATGTCGATGCTCATCCCTATCATATTTAGATCTTTCAGGTGGAACTCAGTGCGACTTATCTGACGGGGAATAGGCAACAATATTGCTGGTTTCGTGTTGGAAGATTTTGTTTATTTGTAGCTCATCTAGAACATGTAAGATTTGTATTACTTTTGTGATGGCTGTGTTAAGTTATTTGAGAATTATACTATAGTGATGATGACTGTATTTTAAATATTTAGTGCTATACCAAAAACTGTGGTTTGTATTTAAGTGTTTATTTTTATTTTTGTTTAAAGACCCATTGGCACTTTTTTTTAATTTGAATGATATTGAATTTAAGTTTATTTTTATTTATTCAATACTATTAACCCCCACATAGGGGCATGACTCCTCAGGCTCGTAGGCCTAGTAGGGCCCTTCCTCAAGGAGGGTTTGGGTCGACCACGGCCTGTGACAGGCCTAGCTAGTCCTGGTATGCTAAGGCCCTTGAAGTCTTGGCCCCTTAAGAGAAATAAAAGTCTACGAGCCACTTAGATAGACACATATTTGCATAATTGTTGATTTCTAGCTATATTTGTTATGTTCCTACAAGTATTACAAGTTTAAAATATAAACTTGCATTGGTTAAATATTGAAAAGAAATAATAATTTCTTTTTTCCAATACTTTATATAATATTTAGAAGTCTTTCTTTACACTTAGTAGTTCCATGATTATATATTTATTAATTTTCTTATTAAAAATTGTAATAAAATTTATAAAATATTTTAAAATTTAAAATCAAAAAGTCGGCCTTGGCTTAGGCCTAAGCCAAGGCTGGGCCCGAGGGTTTTTAATTACATTCAATTATATTTAGAAGCATCCATGATCCTATCAATGTTGTAGAATATCAGGCTTAACACACCAAAATTTATATAAAAAAAAAAACTTTATGATCGGAAATAAAGGTACCAACAGTCCGATCCTACCTTGCCCATGCGGGCCAAAAGGAAAAACCGGCCCAGTTAAAAAAAAGGGAAGTCCAGCTTGCCAAAAGCCCACATGGGCCTAGAGCCAGGGCTGGGCTGCTTGAATTTTATAAGGGAAATAAAAAAAAAAAAAAATTATCTAATCAAGCCATCTCGGCTCGGCCTAGTTCTACTGTTACTAACAAAGGAGAGATACTTTCTCTCTCTTTTTTCTTTTCTTTTCTTTTTTTTTTTTGGTTTTTGGGGTGAAGGGTTAAAAATATCCATAAAAAACGACACGTGTGAGAAAACTATGAGATTGGACATGTTATCTAAAGAAAGCAAATGACCTGTCATCCATAACTAATAACATTACTATCTATCTACTCAGGAAACATTTAACGACATTTTGTTTTAAGTGACAAACGACACATTGTCCTTCGGCCCTAAAGGGCAAAATCATAGTGTCAAACAAAGGAGATATTTTAAGATAGAAAACAATTGTCATTTTTACGAACCTTAAACAACACCTAATTTCAAACAATTTCCAACCCTAAGATTCATTGCTCTAAAAAAATTTCGTCTTTTTTTATTCATCCATTACTCCTACAATTTTTTTTAAATAAATACGGAGTTAGGAACTGAATAGAGAGACTTAGCACCTTTGAACTAGTTTGGTTCTTAAAACTACTCCTTTAATTGTAAGATGGTCGGTTCTCAAAATTACTCCTTCTAATTCTAAGATATTTTTTTTGTGATTTAATGACATAGCTGATAATCCATCAGACTACCAGTGGTTATGAAATATGATTCATAAGACGTTCTATGTTCTCTATCTCTACTTGTGTTGTATTATGTTGTGTGTGCGAGGTTGTGATGTAGCATAAACGTAAAAGTAAAAGAGGACAGATTAGTCGACTTGTTGATTCATATGGAATGTCAGGAATACCGCTTCAAAATCTATTGATTCACACAGAATACTAAAAGTTTGCATCAAAATTCAAAATTCACAAAGAACATCGAAAATTGGAAAAGAGAGAGAAAAAGAGAGTTGAGAGAATACTATGAATTTCATTCAATTTCAACCAAATTTCAATACAAAAAGACACCCATATTTACATAACACAAAAGGGAAACGAGCAAATGCTGCCTAGAAATAATTAAAAATAAGAATAAGAAAAATACGAAATTTTCCCAAAAAAAGAAATTTTAAACAAGAATAGAAACCAAAATACTGTTTGACATAAGGAATAAGAAAATATGGCCAAAATCGACATCTGAAATTCCTGTGATAACTTATTATAAAAAACAAAAGTTTCTAAAAATTGGGGGAAAAAAAAAACTTTTAAAGGCCTTAGTGATTAAATTTAGCCGAAAAACGTCACTCGTTGTGCTAAACTGACGAGTTTTGTTCGTTGAATCATTTCAACTTAAAAAATTCATATTTTTCATCAAATTCTGTCTTTACTACAAGACCTTCTGAAAACCAAAAAATTGCCTTATTTGGTTTTAGGGTGCTCTCAACCAATGAGGAAGGTAAGATCCTTCTGGCTTTTGGTTGGGGGGGTGCTGAAAACTGAAAAATTGCCTTCTTTGATTTTAGGGTGCTCTCAACCAATCAGGAAGGTAAGATCCTTCTGGCTTTAAATAAGCATAAAAACTAATAAAGGTTTTAGCAACTTGCAAAGGACGATTGTTTGTCGAACTTATCCAAGTGACATTAAGATAAACACATATAAGACGTGTATGATCTATCCATCCACTCACGTGGTAATATGCCTTCTGCTCCAATGACTATGGCAACAACGTGCACAAAATCATATACTATTAATGTGTAGTACCACACAGAAAATTTAATATTAATTCTCTTAGCTACTCTTTGGGGTAAAGTCATAGATCCTGTACAAATAAAGAAGCAACTAAAGAAGGCCAAAATTGGTGATAAATAAAGGATTCAGTTTTATCATCCATTTCCAGGGGGAGTGATGAGTTTTCTAGTCTTATTCTAAG
Organism: Artocarpus heterophyllus; assembly: GCA_025403435.1. Lineage (NCBI taxonomy): Eukaryota > Viridiplantae > Streptophyta > Magnoliopsida > Rosales > Moraceae > Artocarpus > Artocarpus heterophyllus. The sequence goes on along the minus strand of CM046347.1, from coordinate 9,218,161 downwards.
AAAAGGCATGTATATATCATTTACTAGCTTGCTTTAAGCAGAATTCACTTTTATCATCTATGGGGACTGACGAGCCTAATGCTCAGGTCTAACTATTAAGGCTAGCTCAAATGGTTGGCTGCACACGTGTTTGTGTGTATCTACCAATGTTTGAATCCTTATGGTTTCATTTTTTCTTAACAAAATAGAAGCCATAAGTCCCACACTGTATCGAAAAAAAACCCACAAGTCCCACACTGTATCCAAGAAAAAACTTATCTATCTTGTTATCTTTGCAAAAATGGCATCATGAAAGGCTTCACATTAGGCATTCAAGTGATTTTGCTTTTTAGTACCAAAGTGACATAGCTAATTAACTTTGGAAGAGAATCTAATTATGATATTTCAAAAAAAAGCATTGCCAAATATTATTAAATCTTAAAGGGTGTGGATTTCGCCAGGTGGAAGACCAAGATCTTCCATGGGGTTTCATAGCATGTGATCAATGACAAAAGGGAGATTCCTTTACTGTTATATATATATATAGGAACCATCAGCAAAGAGCTAAGTCCCATTTCACTAGATACCTAGACATAGCCAAGTAGTGGTCTTCCATTCCACAGAGAAATTGAAGCTTGAGATGATCATGTCCATTAGGCACATGATGGAAGGAAGCAAAGAATATGATGATGATCAAGCTCCTCAATGCAACTTCATTACATCTCTTAAGGACTCATCAGCCTGCAATGCCTCTCCTTCATCTTTATATAATTCTTCTCAGTCGTCGATGAAGAAGAAGCTTTCTGGTTCGTTCAACTACAAATCCTTCGGTAAAGTAGCTCCAAAAAACTCCAATTCTGATAGGCTCAAACAGGCTGAGGAATCGCTTCGGACGGTGATGTACCTCAGCTGTTGGGGTCCTAATTCTTGAGTTGAACTTTCAAGAAGTACTGCTATTACAACTAGTTTATATTCAACCATGATGTTGGTGTGTTTTCTATGTTGTAGTTATTGTATAACTAACATCCTTTGATTATGTCAAAGAGGCTGATTGTATAATATTTGTATACACACACACATATATATATATATATATATATATTGCAGATTAATAGAGGACATTCAGGAGTTATGAATTCTCTTTTGAATATGAAGTCAGACTTGTGACTCCACTAACAAAGAGCAAAAAGGCCGACATATAATAGCAATTTTGAGATGAAAAGAAGACCTTTGTTCATGTTTTCCCAAGAAGCATCTACTGATGAAGAAAAATTTGACTGAAGAACAAAATCACGTTTATGATATTGGTCTTGCATCATTTTAAGTTGGACCCATGGATGTGCATATGCGCCACTACATTTAAATCATTGCACTAAATAATATTACCTAATTATTTCCTTTTTTCTTTGTAGAGTACACTGCCCAATTTAGTCCAAAGAAAAGTATCGTATCAAGTATTTATCTTTCGATAGAAAGCACCTAAGTCGCTGTGCAGGAGAATATAGCCTTATCTTACCAGAACCATATTCTAGGAGGCTTAAATTTAAAATATATGTGTGTGTGTAATAGTGATCTTCCATGCAGAGAGATCCACCTGCGGAAAGGTTATATACAAAAATATGTAGTTCAGAAATTAAGAAGAAATAATTTAGGTAAATAATTGCATTCAACTTTTTCAAAATGTTAATAGAATTAATTAAAAGATATAACTATGCATATATGTTATGGTAAATCTTATGAAGAGAAGGAGGAGTTTTAATCACATGCAACACATGACATATCTTATATTAGCTTTTCTCAGCTTTTGGGCCCCCAGCAAATGAGATGCATGAGTTTCTCAACCTTTTCAGCTTCTCCTAGCTTTCGTCTCGCTTCTGCTTCATTAGCCTCTTGTTCATGGGGTCAACACTTGAAGAAACATTTCTTACTTCAGATGACTTGTCGGGTTTTGATCTCGATTTGTTTTGAGGAGCCATAATAACTGCAGTTATCATGGCTCTAAACTTGTGTCTTTTTTAGCTTCAAGAATCACACACATGCATTACAGATACATGTGTGTGTGTGCAGGTGACACACATGTACACACGCAATGTGTGTGTGTATATATATATGTATGTGTGTGTGTGTGTATATATATATATATGTATGTATATTCACACATTAGAATACACGCATACAAGTGGGAATGTGAGTGTTAATCTTTGCACTTTTTTATAAGAACGATGACTTCTAGGCACCTTGCTAGCTAAATTTCACGGCTACGTACAATCAAGTAGAATTAAATTTATTTTCTTTTTTTATATATGGTTTTGTTTGATAACATCTTCAAATGAGGCTTTCGTGATTCATACTGATGTATATCAGTATTTTAGAGCCTGTTTAGTTCGATTATTTGAATAAAGTATTTGAATGAAGATTTAATTTTTTGTGAGAGAAAATACTGTAGCAAAATGATTCAAACCATGATTTGAACTATAAAACAAACGAGCTCTTAATTTATGGTAGTTGAGTGTTTGTAGAGCTACATTTCTTCTATCACTTATAAATTTTTAGGGGGTCGGAAACATACATAAAATATAAAATAAAAAGCGACTATAAGACTCTACGAAAACTTGAAAAGTTCTATGAGAGCCACTTTAATTGCAAAAATGAATTTACACGAATTGTTTTCAATGAACTTCTCTCTTAATTCTGCGTAAAACTAAAATATATACTTCCAAAATCAATTTCTATGACACAACACCAGAAAAGACCTCGTGACTTTTTTTTTTTATCACGCTCATAATATGTTGATTTTTTTGGTCATCACCAATACCTGATTCTTTGTCATCGTGAGATAAGAAAACTTAAATTTTGTATTAAAAAAAATTGCGCTTAAGTCTTTCTCTATATCGTGATGCATAGGGAGACTCAGAAAATTTTTCAATTGGACGCTATAAAAGTTATAAGTGATAATTTTTATATGAATATAGTTATAAATTTCTGTTTTGTTAAGTAGAATTTTTTTTCATAATATGAGGACACAACTCTAATTTAAAAAAAAAAAAGATATAAAACTTGAATTTTTAAAAGTTGAGTGAGTGTACATATGGTTCTGTCGTGTGAATCTACGAATTTACGGTCAAATCGAAAAATAAAATTAATCCATGAGAATAATTTTTAAAGGTTAATTAGGGACCATTGATCACTCTTCTTATCTTCATCACCAATGTACCACCAATGGATGAATTGAATGTGAACAAAATTATCAAACTAGAATTTATAACAGTTTACTCTTAAATGCACTACATTCACTGTTGAGTTTTTTATTATGTTGGAAACAAGGTGGATTGAGTACAAAGTTTCTAGAGTAAGTTTTGCATCATAACAGTAAATAAATTGGCATAAGGTTCCTTCTGAAGGGTTTTCTTTCTTTATTTATAGAGGCCAGATAAGGTGGTTATTAAATGGTTACAACTCCTCTCCTCTCATTTAGGGATAGCAGTGATACGAAATAGTAGACGGTCACCACGTATTTACATGCCCACATTTTTCTGGTAGTGGTAGGCATCTCCGAAGATAGGAGCAGTTTCGAGAAGTCCGAAGTTGCTAACCATGATCGTGAATTATAAGTTGGTAAGCGAATGGCGATAGTAGTCATGATGACTATGCAGCTAACGATTGTTGAGTATTATGTGACACTTGGGCAATTTGATCATGTCATAAGTATCAAGTGATAAGTAGAGAAGAGTGGATGGCAAGTACTCTTGTAAGCTTGATGACCTTTAGCCAGCAACTACCGATTTTCTACTAGTATCATCGCCCAGCGACTAGCACGCCAAATGACCGTCGAGTGGCGGGTAATCCGACAGGTAACCATCAAGTAATCAAGCGAGTAACCATGTAGTGACAAGTCGCAAGTAACCCATATGCTCCGAGCAGTGCGCGACTAGACGAAGTTGAACCCCAAAACCGCGCATGCTATTTCCAAGTTTTAGCAATGTTATATATATCGCACCTCAATTCTAAAACCCCGGCTGACACTTGATCTCGCACAATCTTATACATTAATTAAAAGTCAGTGATGATCACTATTCGTAATACGTAGCATTTCTTTTACTTAATTTGTTCTTATTACAAATATTCTCACTGATATTTGCAGATCTCTTCACTCAAAAAGAAAACACAAATCAAAATTTTTTTAGACAAAAAATTCTAATTGGGAGTATAGTTAATCTCATGCTTAAACACATTATAGGCTAGTAGTATGTTAGTTTACATTGCGGTACATATTTAACGTAGGATTTGGTCTTGACTCTAGACGTTTGTCAAATATTTTTCTAAACGACACGCTACAACCTCTCACCTAATAGAAGTGTAGTCCGAGGTAAGACGGCACATCTTGAACAACATTTTTTAAGGGAAAAAAAAATTGAAATGAAGTAGAAAAAGAAGTGTGTAACTCATATTTAACTAAAAAGAAAATGAATCCAATGCGGCATATATAACCATGCCATGAGGCCGAAACATGATTTTGTGAACCATCTCTGGTTTTATATTATTTGATTAAATAACATGTTACAGTTCAAAAATATATACGGACGTTAGGTTGTTTAGGAAGTATGGTTTGAACCAATGGTATAAACTAATTTTAATTTAAAATATTGTAGCATATAAAAGTTTATATTATAGTTTATTTTTTTCTTGATACTATAGTATATAAGAGCTTTAACTTTAACAATCAAAAGTTTTAGTTAAAACTAAGATTGGCAAGCATGCTATAATATATAATAAATCTCATAATAATGACGGTGTAGTAAAGAAATGTGGGAATGCAAATATTCAAAAATAAAACGGTGGCATTTTAGAAATGACTGGAAAACAATCTAATACTCTGTTTGGTACGAGGGATAGGAGTAAAAAGGATGTAAATAGTTATAGGGATGGAGAGTACGAAGAATAAAGAGGATTGTAGTAATTCTTTCTATTGTTTGGTAGGACAGACGGGAGGTGAGAAGATAGATAATAGTTATTTGTGAAAGTACTCTATAGTAAATTTATTAATATTTGCGAGTTATCTATTTAGAGGGTAAAATTGTTTTTTGTTTTAACTAAAAGTGATGGATTGCTTGAATCATTCTATTAAAGGAATGATCTAATTTGATGGACCATGAGGGAGACCGTATCCCTCCACCTCTCCTCTTTTTCCTCCTCTCCCTCCCGCCAAACAAAAAATATAACCTCTCTTTCTATCTGTGACACCCGTTATTCTCCTAACGGGTATTGAGGTAATTAAATTAATTTTTAATGTATAAAAAAAAAATTGCTTCATTTAAATTTATTTTATAATATTTATTTTTATCTATTTTTAAATTTTCTAAAATTCTCCTATATTTATTTAGTATGATTACTAAAAAGCCTTAGAACTTCTAATAAATCTCAAAAATGTCATATTGGCATTATATGTGTTAAAGTCTTTAGATGAGACATAAGGATATCTTTTCCAACTACTCTTGACCCTCATTTTCTTTATTTCCTCCGTGACATGCTTCAACATGTCTCCTCTATAATTGTTTCCATCACTTCTCTTCAAAGACTTCATCTTTTCTTCCTTTCTCTTCCACGGTTCCCACACTCTTCTTCTCATTTCTTTGCTGAAGCAAAATACTTAGAGAACTTCTTCAAGGCAGCCATAAAAATCAGCCACCATCACCTCCATTTGAGCAAGAATTTCAGTCATACCGAAGTAAAGGAACCTGTTTTGAAGCCATTTCAAGCTTCCAACTAACCATAATCCGAGGTTAGAATCTTATGAACAAATTTAGTCTTTCATTTATAAATTTTCTTTTATACTAAAGGATTATTCAAATTTGCGTTCTTAAACCTAAGTTTATGTTTGTTGCTATTTTGGAGCATATGTATGAAGTCTAAGTGTATATGCCCTAGACAGAAAATTTATATTGTTAAACTTTATAATACCTCTATGGGCAGTGGTTATTTCTTGAAATTCTAAGATTAAATTAAAATAAATTTTATGAATGTAGTTGTATGTTGTGCTTTAGTTTTAATTATCCTTATGCACGCCTTAGGATCAAGGGAGTATGGAGCTAACGTTAATTGATTCCAGGATTAAGAGACTGTTGATAAGCTTAAAAGGTAGGGATTCTATTACTCATCTTTTGTGAGGTTTTTATAGAATTAAAATTGATTGTTTTGCTGCAATATATATATATCTATGTTGAACTGATATTATATGTGTATCACATATGAAACTATGACATGGACTCGTCTTGTATTGTACGGCGAGGAACATAATGAATTGACACGTGTTATAAATTGAGAAGCATGGTTAGGAAAACTAACTCTATTGATAATGATTCAATATAGAGAAATTGTGAGACATGAAGAGGGCGACGGTTACGTCCTTGGGCATGAATACCCTAAAAGGTAAAATAGGGGGAAGGCGATGACGCTTCCTTGGGTTGAAAGTCCCAGAACACACTGTACAGGAATCGATTTGGTGAGGACTCGGGGCTTGATGTCCCCTCACCGGAACACCCTTGGAATGTTTATAGGGTGATCAAGTGCGCCCATTTGGGTTTCGATGAGTTGAGTGATACTCAATTTAACATGGATACCTAGGAACAATGATGATTGGTAATATTTGTATAAATGTGTAATTATGACACTTGGTAATGATTAACTACGGTATCCATAAGATGTGATCATAATAAACCTCATAATCTGGAATATGATGTAACCTACTAACCATGCAGGTTTTAATGTGGTAATGATAAAAACCTAAATGTGAGTAATGGCTTTCTCTACTGAGCATAGTGTCGCTCATTCCCTTATGTTTATATCTTTTCAGGACTCACTAAGTGTGAGGTGGCTACGAGAAATATAGTTGAGGAAGTGATGTAACTATATTACATTGGGACTGCTTCAATCGTTGAGAATGTTCTTCATGATAATGTAAGCATCAATTGTTACTTTCTGTGACTGTATTATAATGTGTTGAGGGTTAAAATGATGATGACAACAGTTTATATTATTAAATTTAAGGTGCTACATTAAAACTGTGGTTTATTTGTCGTTTATATTTTTATTTTTGAGTTGAGAGTTTTCATTTAAGTCCCGGGCAAATTTTATTTTTAAGGTTTTACTTTTATTATTTATTTTTATTTTATCTCATTAAAAACTGTTAACCCCCACATAGGGGCGTTACAGAATTTTTGGTATCAGAGCCTAGGTTCGGTTAACCTAGGGAGTGTAGCATCACTTTAAAAAAATATATTTTTGAGATGGTTTTGAAACTGAATTTTCATTGTCATCATCAAAATGAACCTTCACATTGATTTATACAGTCTAGAAGGATGTAACATGGAAAGTATTAATAGTTATAAGGGAATGATAATTATATGGAATGAGTTTATAAGTAGATTGCTTATGAGAGATTCGTATAATATTTGGATCTATAAGCATATCTAATTCGTATAAACGATGAGAAATTCGTGTAGATACGAGGATTTAAAAGCCTTTTGTCTCGTGAAAAACAATAAGAAATATAAGGCTTGATTTATTGATTTCAAAGTTTGGCATAGATATGCCAAATTTTTCGTAATTGATTCAAACCTAAGTAATGATTATGTGTGGATTCGATGGAGCACATAAGTGTCAATAACTTTTCTTGAAAGTTCTATTTATTTGAGGAATATGATATAAGTTGGGAATCATGGTATTGAATCTTGAGAGAGATAAATGTTAGACTTTTGGTCTGTTGAGACTGTGTAAAGTCTAGAATGCATGAATCTCAAAATTGGAATATTTCGTTACGTACATTGTATTTAAGTGTATCAGTGAATCTTTTGGTTACCTAAGGTTTTGTTATATGAGGAAATTATATATTGTATAAGTAGAATTGTGGGGATTGTAGATGTTCTTAAGTAGTAACATCTAGTGTCTTTGTTCATTGATATGGTCTACGTTGAAAGACGTAAATCGTATTGATTTCAAGGTTAGTCGCATTCTAAACCCTTGGTAGTAATGATGATGAATCCATTGATAGATGTTAAGTATTATGAATAACATATGAGTGTATGTATTGTTCAATAAGGTTTTGATTAAAACAAAATTATTTGAGTTGCTGGAAGATTATGTTGTTATGAAATGATTTTAAATACCATTCAGGAAGATCCTTGATTGTCGTTAAATTAGATTTGTTGTTCATAGTTAACTTATCTATAGTGGACTTTGAATTGGGTTTAAGATTTATACAAATTGGTTTTCAATTTTATGTTTATTATTTAACTCGTTCTAAATGTGTTAAGGCCCGAAACAACCTGACCATTTTCAACTTAGAACATTTGGGCCTAGTTCAAATCCTAAATCAGTTTGATTCACACTGTCTCTCCCACGTGGTCTCTATACGTGTCATATACAGTGGTTTAATCATTGTTTACATATACGTTTACTGTGCATAGGAGCTTATTTCTCCGAGTTCACTTTTTCTCTCTTAATTTGTTACTTTCTCTCTAAATCGCAAATCCTCTTCTTTTTCATTAAAAATTCTTCTTTTCCTCTAAAAGAAGAAGGAATTCTAGGATTCTGCAATTTACTATCTTAATTTTTCCTTTCTATTTACTCTTCTTTCATCTCATCATGGACCCAAAGTACCAACACCTGAGAAAGTATTTCCCATCACTCTCCCAAAAGATTCTTAGAAAGAAATACAAGGCTAGAATTACTCGGTTGTGGATTCTTATGCGTTTTGGTATCCCTTGTGATGTGAGAATGTTAATAGAGGGGAAAATCCGTCCGAGTGACTTTAGTCAAGATGTCGGTTTACCAGGAACAGGTACCAGTCGTAGTGCAATGAAAAGAAGAGCTCGTGCCATCGTGGTCACTTGTAACAAATGTGGAAGACAAAATTGTAACGGTAAATGTACTTCACCTGGTTATATGTCTACGAATAGAGAGGATAAAATAAGGTTTTGTAGGGATGGACTTTCAAAGGAGAACTTGGATAGCATCCATCCTCCTCTCCACGGTCACCCTAGTGGATATGTTCAAGGAGCTATTTTTAAACTCTGGCCTAAATTTTATACAGAAAGACAACGCCTCAGGAATATGGTATTTCTAGATCCTGTTTGTCAAGCCATAAGAAAACTGGATGGGGAATAAGTCATCGCTCTATAAAGGTTATTTAGTCTTTACTTATTTGAAGCAGTTTTAGCTGATGTTCAACAGTATGTGTTTTTCTTTTACTCAGAATATTTGCTTTTGTGTTTGAAATAATTGTGATTATTAGATTGATACAGTAAGTGTTAATATCTTATTTAATTTATGATTTTCTTAAATATATATATAATAAAATATATATCTTATCAGACACGTTACATACGGTACAGTAATATGTTTGAATTTTGAAAAGCTTATCCAGATATTTCAAGATTTGTGTCTCAAATTTCAAAAGTTCTACAGTATTTGTCGTTTATATTAAATTTCTAGACTTGGTGTATATTTGTCAAAAAGTCTACAGTTGTGTCAAGAGGGTCTTCTGTCGAATTGTTCTCAATTGTCAAAAGTTATACAATTAGAGTCTAATCTTTTTCAAAAAGTGAATCAGATTTTCTGTAAACTATCAATCACCTTATCTTACTTTCTTATCCGCACAAGATTTTGTTTAAATCTTTGGATTACTTTTTCATTACCTACTCGTCTATCTCTTTAGCCCTTTTTGTATATTTCTCATCTTTAAAATCTCATGTAGAACCCGAAGTCTAAGTGGAGCAGACATTAAGCAACCACTTCTATAAACCAAATATGTCTACCTCCCAGTCCACGAAGAAAATAAAGAATGTCTGTGTCTTTTGTGGTTCCAGCTTTGGAAAAGATAAAGCTTATTTAGAAGCTGCAAATCACTTAGGGCAAGTCCTAGCACGTAAAAAGATTAACATAATCTATGGGGGTGGTAGTATAAAAATGATGGTAAATATGGCACTAGCAGCTAGGTCTAGCGACGCTACTGATGTAAGAATTTGGCCTCATATTCCAGTTGAAGGAAACCTTTGTAAGGAAGCCATAGGTAAGGGAGAAGGAGTCAGGAGTATCCCTAAAAATTTTAAAGACATAATCTATAATTCTGATGCTTTTATAGCATTACCTGGTGGTCTAGGTACTCTTGAGGAAATATTTATAGTTGCTTGTGGGCAATTGTTGGGCTTTTATTCCAAACCTTTGGGTCTGCTGAACGTAAATGGTTTTTATGACGGTCTTTTGAAATTTCTAGATTACGCTGTGGAAGAAAACATCACTACAGAATCGGAGAGACAAATCTTTGTCACTGCTCCAACAGCTGAGGAATTGATAGATAAAATGCAAATCATACATCCAGAATCCGACACTGCAACATCCAAGCTTGAATGGGAAAGGGAAAGCCGGGAGCGGCCAATTGATTTGAATCTCCATCTGTAATCTTTTTGTTTTATCTTTGGCATGTAGGCATGTGTGTCCGTATTTCGTGTGTTACGAATAACCGTTTACCTTGTATTCAGTGTTTCTTGTGGTACGTCGTTGTTCAATCTTTTAGATTCATTGAGCCTAATGCCGGGATGGCTGGATACGGAGTACTTGATGCTCTCGAAACGCATCCTTCTTAAGGTCCGATCTTTTGTTTATCGATGTTTTTGTATCCTATAAGCATGCATGATATGGATAGCTGGTATACGGAGTGCCTTGTACTCTCGAAACGTATCCGTATCATGTTTGTAATGTGTAATATTCTGTTAATATTATGTGGAAGTACCAGAGTCAGTTATGGGGATATTCCATATGAAATATGAGTATATTATTTGGGTTGAATGTTTGTTTCATGAGGATAGCTGTTTAATGAAAAATATGCCGGGTATGTTTGCAACTCTGAGATTCCGTTTAATATCTCTATGAGTAAGTTTAATGTATAGTTTTGAATAAAAGTGTTTGTGATATATGTTTTATGATTATGTTTTAGTTTATTAGTTGAGGTATGAAATCAAATATATTTGACTTTTCCTTACTCAAAAAGGAAAAGGAACCTAAAGATGAAGTATATAAAATTTCTCTGGCAATCTCCTTAAATGTGATTGTAAATCACAGTCCATGGACAATGAAGGACCGGAATCATGATATGGTCAATATGTATGCCTGATCAGATTCTTAGACTATTATACGGTGTTATAAGTTGAAACTTGTCAGAAATACTCTTATTGAGGGATTTAGGAGTAAGATTTATTATGCAAGTAAATAAGTGGAAATACGATAACTTAAATTTGGAGGACAAACAACATTAACGGTTTAGACTCAGAATTGGAATCATAGTGGAATCATAATTTTTACTAGTATTGCTAGAATTGAAATTTCGAGGACGAAATTTCTTTAAGGGGGGTAGAGCTGTGACACCCGTTATTCTCCTAACGGGTATTGAGGTAATTAAATTAATTTTTAATGTATAAAAAAAAAATTGCTTCATTTAAATTTATTTTATAATATTTATTTTTATCTATTTTTAAATTTTCTAAAATTCTCCTATATTTATTTAGTATGATTACTAAAAAGCCTTAGAACTTCTAATAAATCTCAAAAATGTCATATTGGCATTATATGTGTTAAAGTCTTTAGATGAGACATAAGGATATCTTTTCCAACTACTCTTGACCCTCATTTTCTTTATTTCCTCCGTGACATGCTTCAACATGTCTCCTCTATAATTGTTTCCATCACTTCTCTTCAAAGACTTCATCTTTTCTTCCTTTCTCTTCCACGGTTCCCACACTCTTCTTCTCATTTCTTTGCTGAAGCAAAATACTTAGAGAACTTCTTCAAGGCAGCCATAAAAATCAGCCACCATCACCTCCATTTGAGCAAGAATTTCAGTCATACCGAAGTAAAGGAACCTATTTTGAAGCCATTTCAAGCTTCCAACTAACCATAATCCGAGGTTAGAATCTTATGAACAAATTTAGTCTTTCATTTATAAATTTTCTTTTATACTAAAGGATTATTCAAATTTGCGTTCTTAAACCTAAGTTTATGTTTGTTGCTATTTTGGAGCATATGTATGAAGTCTAAGTGTATATGCCCTAGACAGAAAATTTATATTGTTAAACTTTATAATACCTCTATGGGCAGTGGTTATTTCTTGAAATTCTAAGATTAAATTAAAATAAATTTTATGAATGTAGTTGTATGTTGTGCTTTAGTTTTAATTATCCTTATGCACGCCTTAGGATCAAGGGAGTATGGAGCTAACGTTAATTGATTCCAGGATTAAGAGACTGTTGATAAGCTTAAAAGGTAGGGATTCTATTACTCATCTTTTGTGAGGTTTTTATAGAATTAAAATTGATTGTTTTGCTGCAATATATATATATCTATGTTGAACTGATATTATATGTGTATCACATATGAAACTATGACATGGACTCGTCTTGTATTGTACGGCGAGGAACATAATGAATTGACACGTGTTATAAATTGAGAAGCATGGTTAGGAAAACTAACTCTATTGATAATGATTCAATATAGAGAAATTGTGAGACATGAAGAGGGCGACGGTTACGTCCTTGGGCATGAATACCCTAAAAGGTAAAATAGGGGGAAGGCGATAACGCTTCCTTGGGTTGAAAGTCCCAGAACACACTGTACAGGAATCGATTTGGTGAGGACTCGGGGCTTGATGTCCCCTCACCGGAACACCCTTGGAATGTTTATAGGGTGATCAAGTGCGCCCATTTGGGTTTCGATGAGTTGAGTGATACTCAATTTAACATGGATACCTAGGAACAATGATGATTGGTAATATTTGTATAAATGTGTAATTATGACACTTGGTAATGATTAACTACGGTATCCATAAGATGTGATCATAATAAACCTCATAATCTGGAATATGATGTAACCTACTAACCATGCAGGTTTTAATGTGGTAATGATAAAAACCTAAATGTGAGTAATGGCTTTCTCTACTGAGCATAGTGTCGCTCATTCCCTTATGTTTATATCTTTTCAGGACTCACTAAGTGTGAGGTGGCTACGAGAAATATAGTTGAGGAAGTGATGTAACTATATTACATTGGGACTGCTTCAATCGTTGAGAATGTTCTTCATGATAATGTAAGCATCAATTGTTACTTTCTGTGACTGTATTATAATGTGTTGAGGGTTAAAATGATGATGACAACAGTTTATATTATTAAATTTAAGGTGCTACATTAAAACTGTGGTTTATTTGTCGTTTATATTTTTATTTTTGAGTTGAGAGTTTTCATTTAAGTCCCGGGCAAATTTTATTTTTAAGGTTTTACTTTTATTATTTATTTTTATTTTATCTCATTAAAAACTGTTAACCCCCACATAGGGGCGTTACACTATCTCTCTCCCTCCCTCCTGCCAAATACAGTGTTACACTGAACTGTGAATCTTCAAATAGAGGAATTCATGAGCAGCGCTGACAATAGAGGAATTCATGAATGTTATCAGAATTCATAAAATCTAAATGCATAAACGCAAAATAGTGGTAAAGGCATTGCAACTTAATCCCATGGCGAAATTCAAGTAAGGGGATTCATCATTCGAAGAGATGTAGACTGCTCAAAAAATTCACATTTCATTTATTTTATGCAATAATTACTAATTGAATAAAGAATTCAAAAAATCTAATAAAATAAACTGAAAAAGAAAAATGAATCAATGAAATATGGTACGTCGGTTCATAACAGTTTAAAGCATAAAAGCTGTTCAAATTGACATTTGGTGGAGTAATAATTAAAAATAGTTCAAACTATAAAGGCGGTTTTAAAATTGCCAACGCCCCCCTTCAAAATCCAAACTTTGCGCTCCCTCTCAAGTTCATACGGTTTGAACCATTTTCTGTATTAAAAACCATTTCTATTCTCATTTTTCTTTCATAAACCATAGTTTTTCAAATACTAGTTCTCGTTTTAAACTTGATGTGATGTAAAAAGTATTTTCATTCTCATTTAAACTGACATTTGATGAAGCAATAATTAAGGCCGGTTCAAACCATGGAGGAGTTTGATGGAGTAATAACTAAGGCCGGTTCAAACCATGGAAGTGGTTTTAAAACGGCCAAAACCCCTAAAATCTAAACTTTGTGCCCCCTCCTCCCTTCAAACTCACATGGATTGAACCCTTTTCTACAATGAAAATCATTTTCATTCTCGTTTTTCTTTCATAAATTATAGTTTTACAAACACTAATTCTCGTTTTAAACTTGATGTGACGTTTTATTTTCGTTTTAAACCTTTACATTCCAAATGCTAGTTTAAAACCATCATTTAAACTATACAGCCTAGAACTTACAGTTCAAATTATAAAGTTCTAACCATGCCATTCTGAACCCACGTTCCAAACAAACCATAAATAATTGAGAATAGAGTATGAAAATATGACTCTTTTCCTAAGGTTTTATATTGAAACTTTATTTATTACTTATTGAGATTTTAAAAAAAAAAAATCTAACTTGACCTAATTTGAGTGTCAAAGAATTTTTCTTACAACTAACCTATTTCTAGAGAGTAATTTTCTTATAAAAACCTTTTTTCTCCCAACTTTAGAGTTCAAAGAAAGACTAAAAATTAAGAATCAAGCGAGTAGCAATTGTTCTAATTTAATCTATGTTGACACCAGTTACCATAAATTCTCCAGGCTTACTTGTATAATTATTATTATATTTTACTTAACTAAATATCTTAAATCAATCGATCAAGATTTTTATAGAAAATTAAATAAGAAAATAAAATATAGAAAAGAAGAAAAAGATTTAACATAGTTCGATGGTATGCCAACATCCACATATGCCATATAAAGAATAATATAAAGAAAAAAATATAGCATAGCCTTTCTATTAAATAAACTGAATATTTTACAAGAATATTCTAATCTAGTTCAAATATACTAATCCTAATCAATTTGATTTTGTCCTTAGCCTAATTAATGCAAACATATGGTATCGAAGGACAATGATGTCATTTCACATCATCCCAGCTCAAAACCAAAAACAAGATGCATCCAGTATAAGCCTCTAGTTTTGGCCACTTATTTCATTCGTTAATGGCTATGCCTTTTCCTGTCCATAGTGAATTTTCACAACGGCTTTCTTATTATGTTCTTAAATCCTAACAAGCTTAATTAGGTTGTGTTAACATTATTCTCTTACTCTTATCGATCCAAGAACAATCTCAGGTCGTTTTCAACATTTTCACACTGTTGTTATGGTACTCTCTCTCTCTCTGAGGAAAATCATCTACTTAGATGGTGTGGGTCACATCACATTAAATGGACAATAGTACACATGAATTATCCTATATCATGGAAGACAATTATAGAAAGCATAGTACTACATATTATAATATTTCTGTTGAAAATACTAGCTCGTAATATTCCATATTTTTTAGGTATGTAGCAAAATATAAGAAATTAATGATTATATAAAGTTCCTTAATAATCAATGTCAGTTTTAATATAATCTTGATTCATGTCAAAATGATTTGACTCCTGTGTTCTCTTGTTTTTGTTCTCTTTTATGCCTCATTAATACTATTATTGTGACAACCTGCTTTTTCAGATAGTCACTTTACTTACTTAAATATCATTCTTAATAGTAATCCTACTTACTTAGTAAGAAAAATACTAAAATAATATTTTTTTCCTTTAACATCCTTTAAAACTCTCTTTAGAAGTTATGCGATCTTTGTGGCATTTCAAGTTAAGACCTCGCTCAACACTTGACTTTAAAACTATTTCAAATCGTTTCTTAAAACTTAATAAGAAACATTAACTTTGTAATTATATAAAACATTTCATAAAATATTTCTTAAAACTTTGATTTTCTTAAAACTTTGAAAACTCTAAATCACATAGTGAGAAAACCTTTTCTTTGAACAACAGCAGAAACATACTGTGGTGGTATCCATACCCAAATCTTTGCATCTGTCGTCCGCAAAACCCAGCTCTGCCAACAGGTCCTACTGGTCGCCCATAAAACTACCTATAACATGAAGAAACTTTTAATGAGTTTTCGCTCAGTAAGTTCAAACATATTCTCACAAATCATTTAAAACATGCTTTAGAAACTTTTCTCATAAAAACTTTTTTCTTAAAACATTTTTCATAAAACATATCTAAAATGTTTCTCATAAACGTTTTCATAAAGCATTTCTGTAATGTTTTTTGTAAACGCTTTTCATAAAATATTTAACATAAAACAATCCTCAAATTGCTTTTCATAAATGTCATTTATTTTTTCATAAACACTTAATATAAAATATTCCTCACAATATTTTCCATAGCATATAAATGTTTCATAACAAGGAAAACCAATAAAATCAAAATGCACGTTTCTATTTATGCTCAATGATGAACTTCAATTATGAGTATTTTATAAACATTCTTTTCTTACTTTAACTTTCTACCTTCGTTCTTTAACTTTCCTTATCTTACTTAACTTTCTATCATTGTTTCTTATCTTTCCTTATCTTACTTTAACTTTCTTTATTTTACTTTAGTGTTCGTACCAACATTATTAATCATAAGATCATAAGCATGATGCTTTCATTGCAGAGAACTTGAGACCGTCTCACATCGAGGTCATGTACCTTACATCTACGAGGTCAAACATTAACTTTTACTTTCATTACCTCATAACAAGAAGACTGGTATGACATTTTCTTTTTATCTTTGCGTTACCTTCTTATTAACTTTAGTAAGCATAACAAATACAATCACATCATATGCAAACACACTTACAAATCATAGCTTGTACTGTAAAATCTATTGCATAACAAATGCAACTTATTGTATAACAAATGCATCATATAATGCAATCACATTTTGCAACTTATAACTTTTATTCTAAAACTTATTGCATAACAAATGCAACTTATTGCTTAACAAATGCATCATAAACTTATAACTTAAACTATAAAATATTATGCATTATTAAAATGCAAAACATACTTTAAATACTTTGAAAATCATAACTTGAACTTTTAAAAATATTATGCATATCAATATGCAAATAGACTTTAAACATAATAGTCGCAAATTCGTTGCAAATCTTGCTTTGAATCTTTAAAATCTTCTGTATATAAAAATACAAACATACTTTAAAAAAAAACTTGCATAACGATTGCAAACACATTTGCAATCATATAAATAAGCATTTAAAAATCATTTACTTCATGCTATAGGTGAGGTCTGAACTTACCTAGACTATGCTCTAGCATTCTCTTTTCCGTTCCTATCTCGTTCCTTTTCCTTCCATTAGTCGGCTTCTGTGTCCTGATCATACGACAGCCGACTCATTAAATAACTTTTTTTTATCAATCTACTCAATTGATAATAAAACGTAAACATACACCATTCTTTCCTTTCCTTAATGTTGTAACCCGCTGGGTTGCCTTTCATTTACTTGAATACCTCTTATTAAATCTCTCGTCACACGTAGCAATTACATTACTTAACATATTACAGAACATTTTTCGTCTAGAGACGTTATGCTAATTTGGAGTGTTCAACACCGTTTTAGCCGTTTACCTTAATGATGACGATTTTACCCCTAATAGGTTTTTCGTCCATTTCTCAACTTAATAAAACTCATTGCTTAACTTTACCGTTCCATCACCTATATATTATAGAAAAATTACCATGAAGGAGCGTTTCCCGACATTGATCATTTCGGGTCCGTTTTGGCCTTTTTTGCAAAATGACCATTTTATCCCTGATCTCTTTTTCTTTCATTCTTTTCCTTAGCTAAACTTTAATTTCTTAAAAACTTAGCATCTATGGTACTTACTACCTATAGCAGTGTAAAAATTCTACATTTCTTGGTGAAAAACTCAGTTTTCACATGATCGTACGATTTTGGCCTGGAATACAAAAATATTTACATTTTTGCCCCCATAATCAAAAGTAATCTTTTTAAACCATTAGTCTCCATTTTTCTTGAGGAACATTTTTGCTCATTTTTGCTCAAAGTACCATATTCAAAATCCTTTGAAAAATGACATGCCCTTTAATAAAAAATTTTCAATTTTAACAAATTCTTCTAAAATTCATAACTCCTAAACCGAGTAGAATTTTAAGAAACTATTCACCTAATACTAACAGTTTCGACGAGTTCTATAACTTTTGTGTTGTAACTTTTTTTAAATTCCCACTATACAGAGGGGTTTTTGGGCACTTTTCAATTCTGCTGAGAAGAAACTTTTTCTTTCAATTTAGTCCTTGGGGCATTTTTTAAAAAATTTGTTTTTAATCAACATCTCTACCCTTACAAGGGCAGTTTCAACTCTTGTTTCAATCATTTTCATGCCCACACATCAATTTTGCAAAACTAACATTAAAATTACAAAAATAATACTTTTTACATAAACCACAATTTTCAATATTCACCCCTTAATTTCAACCATACCCACATGCCATAAATCATATCCCCATGGAATTTAATCAAAGCTTTGCTTGAAAACCCACATGATTTTTTGAAATAACAAAAATCAAAACAAAACTACTAAACTTTAAATTTAAAGAATTAAATCTTACCAAAATAATACTTTGTGCTTCTAGCCCTCCAGGAGCTCCTTTAAAACCCTTTTCCTAAGCATTTCTCACACAAAAATGCTTTGAATTAACTTTCCTTCTTTAACCCAAGAAAAACCATAAGAAACCTTGAAAAAAGTTAAGGTTTTTACCTTAAAACTTTTTAAAATCTTTTGAACTTTGCGTCTCGAACTTAATTGGGGTAATTTTTGCAAAGATTTGGGTTGAGAAAATTTTTGAGGAGCTCCAACAATGGCTGCCGTGGGTGAAGGGAAGAAGAAAATGGAATTTTTTTTGGCTAAAATCAACATTAAATGCTTCCTTATCCACATGGGCGACTCATAAGGTAATCCATTAGGTTACCATGTGGCCAAATGGGATTGGGCCACCTTTCATGGCTTGGTGGCCCAATAAAATTCAATTGGTGGACCCCAAAATTTACACTGTGTAATTTTTTACCACACAGTATTTTTCTTATACTGCTGTAGTAAAATCAGTGCAAAAATATATCATTAGACTGTATAAAATATTTTACTTGTCTCTGGTTCATCTTTGGAGGCCAAACATAACCTTTCTCATATCTACGTTTTCACTTAGCAGTATTCTTTTTACACTACTTTAACTTAAACAGTTCAATCTCTGTATTACATGACCTTAAACAGTCTAATTCTTACACTGTATTATTCTAATATTGTATAATTTTTCATGTTATTATACAGTATTCTCCCTTAAACTGTATTTTTCGTCTTAATATAATCCTTAACTTAATGCATTTTTAATGCATTAGAAATTATCGGGCCTTACAATCATATCATGTAATGTTATGTGAACTAAAATGTTATATTACTCAAAATGGCATAATGCATTAATAAAAATATCATCTCACTTGAAACATTTTGATTAAGTGACATAGGACGTGATCAAGTGGAGTGCAAGCCGAATTCTGATAAAGTTGCTTAGACTTTATTTCTATATGTATGTATGTATGTATATGTTATGGTCTTTTCATGGTTTTGGTCTCTTACACTAAATCTTTTCTGCTCAATTATATTCTTAACGTCAATATTAATTTAGCCAAGGGAAAAAAAAAAAAAAGCAGTTCCAATTTTCCTCCCTAAGAGCATATTTGGTACACTGTATTATATTGTATTGTATCATATTATATTGCATTATATTGTATTATATTATATTACAATACATTGTTTGATTTTGCACCATATTAACATGTTGTATTATACTTATAATGTTTGTTTACTACCGTATTGTATTGTACTAATATTTAAACTTTAAATGTAGTAAATTTTGGTCATGGTTTTAGGGTCGAAATTTAGGTTCGGGATCGAGATCGAGGTCGGGATTCAAGACTGAAGTTGAGGTTGAGATTCGAGACCAAGGTCGAGGTCGGTATTTAGGGCTAGGATCGGCGATGGGATTTGAAACCAAGGTCAGGATCGAGATTCGAGACTAGGGTCGAGGATGGGTGTTTGTTTGTAACGCCCCAAATGATGTTTATTCTTCTTAATAAACGGCGGACGTATATAGTATAGAAAGATTGTCGTATCCATAGGGAAGTGAAAATTTGTAACTCGAGAGATTTTTAAAAATAAACGTTCAAAAAGGCAAGCACTTTTTCAAGTCAAAGTTTAAAATGAAAGAAATATTTTTATGGTTTTTATTTTATTTACTTTAAAATTTAAAGCATAAAATTAAAATGGTGAAGCTTTGAGAATCCCTTGTATGCTTCGCAACTGATACGAAATTTTAACTCTAATTAATAATTATCTAAAGCATTTGATTTATTATATCTTTTCTTATTAATTGCAAGCACTTTTTACTAATTATATAGGTCAACCTAAATCGACAATATAGCAATTCATAATGCAGTAAGAGTTTTCCTATAAAAGCTAGCAAAATAATCATCTGTCACTAATGATTTGGTGCACTAATTATGAAAATTATAACCGTTGTCACTCAATTATAACTAACATAATTTTAAGATAGAAAATATAATAATAAATCAAAGTTAATTTTTTTTATGGAATAAATTATTGCGTTAATTTCGGCAGCACCTCGACTTATTAAATGGTTTAAGAATACACTATGTCATCCTCTGTCTACAATAAATCAAGAATTACCAAGCATTTACTGTGCTAGTCTATGTCTATAATGCAGCAGAAACTCAACTTAATAAATGAGCATGACTTTAGTATTATTAATATTAATTATACAACGCAATTAAATTACATAAAGAAAGCATGACTGAATTTATGTAAAAATTGACAGCATAACAATAGTAACAATAATTATTAAAAAATAAAGATATAATTTATTCCACAAAAATATAAGCATTATAACATAGATATAGAGTTAAAATCCATACCAAAATACTATGCATATAAGATCATCTCTCTGCCTCACCAGACTCTCTACACTAAATTAAATATATATATATATATATATATTTTTACCTATGGGATAAAAGAAGTAAAAAGAAAAAAAAAAAGAAATTGAAGAATAAGGGAAGGGAGGCCCGAAGGCCTTGAAGGGTGTCTTTTGAATTAGGGGGGAGAGCCCCTATTTATAGTGAAAATATTTCACTATTTGAAGAATCGGATCAAAATGATCCGATCTTATCTCCATTTCCACGCTGAGATTTGCTCCTTGATATGCGAATTTTAGTTTAGGATCCTGGGCTTCGCAGGTCATGGCAGCACGAAATAGGCGCAATCTAACCCGTTGAACGCATGATCCAATGGCTGGCAGAGGAGTTCGAGAATGGGCCCAGGTGGGACCAGTGGGACAACAATTTTAGACCGTCAAATTGGTCTCGGTCATCACATTGAACGGCTAGAAGAACAGCTACACGTGAACTCACCCACACGCTAGCAGAGACGGCCTGCGACTCCCCTCTGACGAGTCTGCAGCTTGTCGACGCGTGAGTCACACGCGCCAATCGTTCTTCGACACGTGGACTGTACCCTAAGATTTCGCTGACGCACCAGATGACGCGTTGACACGCGTCTCTTCCTTGGACGACTGAGATTGATTTGGCAGTGAATCTGACGGCTCTCATGATGCCACGTGTCCCATTTAATATAAATTCAAATTTCCTTTATCTTTTTGATGCATTTGATGTCCGATTTTATCCGTTTTGGTGTCGTTTTGCTCCGTTTTTCCTCCAGATTTCAAATCTAAAAATCACAAACACACTATTTTATAAACATAATATTTACAAAAATATTAAAAATATTTATTTTACATTAAAACATACAAAAATAAATAAAAACTCTTAAAATTTTCAGTCTCTTACGGTTTGACACAGATATAATTTTTATGACTTGGAAATATTTTTAGAAATTACTAAAAATATAATAGAACATATTTACAAACTTAAAACACACTATCAAACACTCTAAAACTCAAAATAAAATAACTACATTACTTTTACGGTTTTAACTATTTACAAACTAGGCACTTATTTAACACACACGAAATGACTCTAAAAATTACCAAAAATTCTATTAAACATAAAAACACACTAAAAACACATTTTTAAACATATTTACACACTAAGACATAAAAATACATATTAACACAAATTGCTATTAATTAGAGGATTTAATGGATTTAATGGGAAATAAAAGTATAAATAAATAATTTAAGCCTTAGAAAATGTACACTTTTACAGTCTCATCAATAGGGATAAGAATTCAGACCTAGGTCGGGATCGGGATTTGTGTTGGGATGAGGGTCAGGAATATAAGCTGGGGTCGATGACATGATTTGGGATCAGGGTCAAGATTCAAGGTTAGGGTCAAGATTCAAGACCGATGTCGTGATCGAGATTCATGATTCAAGACCGGGGTCAGATTGGGATTCTGCATTTGGGACCAAGGTCGAGATTGAGATTCAAGACTGAAGTAGGGGTCGGGATTCGAGAACAATGTCGGGGTCGAGATTGGTGTCAAGGTCAAGACTTGTGTCAAGGTCAAGATTTTGGGCTGGGGTCAGCATCAAGATTCAAGACTAACGTCAGCATCGAGGACAAGATTTAAGACCAAGATCGAGGTCAAGATTTAGGACAGGTGTTAGGGTCGAGATTCGATATCGAGGTCGAGATTTATGACTGGTGTCGAGGTCATGATCGAGTCAAGATTTGGGACCGATATTGGGGTTGAAATTCAGCGTCGAGATTGGGATCAGATCAAGATCGAGATCAGGATCATAATTCAAGGTTGCGATTCAGGACTAGGGTTGGGGTCTGGTTTCAAGACTGGGTCTAGGTCAGGATTTAGGATTCGGGGAACCCTACCACTACCTTGACCTCGGTCTCGAATCCTTACATCGACCTCGACCATGGTCCAGAATCATGACCCTTACATCGGCTCCAAATCTCGACCTTGGCCTCGAATCCTGATCTTGACCTTGATTCTAAATCTTGACCCCAACCCTGACCCTAAATCTCAATCTTGGTCTCAAATCCCGACCCTAACCCTGACCCCTAATCTTGACCCAAAATCTCACACCGATCCTAAATCTCGACTGCGAGTCTGGTCTTAAATTTTGATTTCGACCCCGACCCTAACTTCGACCCTGGTTCCAAATCCTGGCCTCAAAATCTAACCTGGTCCTGGATCCTTATCCCCCACCCGAGTCCTAAATCTCGACCCAGAATCCCAACACGGATCCTAAATCTCGACCGCAACCCCAATCTTGAATCTCGACCCTGACCTTGGTCCCCAATCCTAACCCTGACCCTAGTACGAGAGGTAACATGATGGATTAATTAAGTTAATTAAACAAAATTTAATTAAAGCACCAGTTAATAATTTAATTAATTATGAAAAATGTGACAATTTGAAACCTTTTTAAGCAAACATTGACAATAATTAAACAAGTGAGATAAAACAAAATGAAAAAAAATAAAATGATAAAATAATAAAGAGAGGGGAATACGCGTTAGGTCCCATCGGGCCCATAACTTGTGCACACACATAATAGCGACATAATTTAAATTACAACCATAGTCAACATAGAAAAAGGAATTTAAAATAATACATGCCTTGTTTGATTAAGACAAATAACCTACTCAGGCTCTTCTACTACTTATGAGTCTGATCGGTGGACTCTCTATCAATCTTAAGCTGAATTCCACCTAGAGGGGGAAAAGTGGTTGAAAACAAATAAAACGTGAGCGAAAGACTCAATAGGACTATGCTTTAAAACAGATAAATAGTTTAAATGTAAAATTTATCTTTCAAGAAAAATAATTAGAAAACAAAATTAAATAGATAAAATTCATTTAAATTAATCTTATCAAAATCAGTTCATCCAAAAAAGTACATTTTATCTTTTTTAGGCAAACCATAATTATCACTACAGAAGTGGCCCAGCTGAGTTTCGGGACCTGCCCCTAAGGTCGCACGCTACACGATCCGATCTCTAAATATGGCATCATGCCAATTTATGTATTTCTATAGTTATTAAAATCTCATTTTACCAAATGTATTATTTTACATTCATTATGCGGTTTATTATGAAAATCACGTCATTCTACTGTTTATGAAAACAACTGATAAAAACCTATTTCAATCAATCATTGAAAACATTTGAAAGAAATCATTTTTAAGGCCAAAAATCATTTAAAAACTTGGCTACCAAGAAAATGGGTAGAAGTCCTATTTTAATATTCATGCCGGTGTCCCACACTGCAGTCCCGGTTTGCTATACATTAGCTCCATGGAACCATGAACAACCTTAAATAGGAACTAGATTTATTAGTATCTAACTTAAGATATCCTACATTGTTAAGCCATCTCATGGTGTCCTAGTGTGTCATTTAAGTCCATAAAATCATACTGCAAGATTAAAATCTCAATCATGGTTCAAAACAGTGAAAATGGGTGAGAAATGACAAATTTTTGCTATGCCCGATCGGCCTACAGCTTTCCCTTGTCCGGCTTGCCGAACTGTGCAGTTTGACCTGCCAACCATCTGGATCTAGTCTGCCAAACCTTTCCAAGTTTAGCTTGCCGAAGGTATGAGTCTTGCTTGCCGGACTCATGAATCCAGCCTGTCAAACTCATGAATCTAGTCTGCCGAACTGAAAAATTCTAGAATTTTTCAAAATCGGGTCTCGGCCTTCCCTAAGCCCAATTCTCATTTTCACATGTTTTTCTCAATTCCCAGGCATGAAAAACACTCATAGATCATAGAAAAACATAATAGAACACCTTTAAACTAGTTTAAATAAGATTTACATAGAAAAATTTAAGAAAATCCAAAATTGAGAAAAATAGAGGAAACATAGAAAAACTTGGTTTGAATTCATTTTTCATCAAACTAAGCTTAGATTCTAGATATTTTAGGTTTCAACAACTTAGATTAAGGGTTTTCTAAGCTTAAGGAAGTTTAGATTTCAAAATGCGAACAAAATTGAAAAATTTAGAAAAGTTTAAAATTTGAAAACTAACCTTGGATTTAAGCTTTAAATCGAGTTTGTGATCATCCAAACGCGTTCCCGAGCTTCCAATCCACTAAAACCGAAGCTTGGGCTTGTTTTTGAATCAAAAATTTGAGGGAAGGAGAGAGAGAAAGAGAGGCAGTGAGAGAGGAGGAAAGAGTGAGATGAGAGAGTGAAAGAGAGAGGGAGAGAGTGTGCTGAGTGAGGGAAAAAGAGGGAGAAGGAGAGATTAAATAAAGAGAGGGGAAGCAAAACCAATGAAAGAAAACCGTGTACTTTCATGGTTTTGAAAAAAGGACGTGGTTGGTATTTGACAAATTGTTTTGTTCTAAAATTTAAAATAACAAAATAAAAATAATCAAAGGTAATTAAAATGATTAAAATAATTAGATTTAGCATTAATTTAGAAATATCATAAAATAGTTAAGTTAAGTTTAAAAATACATCATGGCATACTAATCCACCATTTTATACACTAATATCACTTAATTAATTTTGAGGCGTTACACTTAACCCTGGTCCTAAATCTCGACCTTGGTCCCGAATCCTGACATCGACCCCAAATCCCGACCGTGACCCTGGTCTCGAATCTTGACTTCGACTCGACCCTAAACCCAAGCCTGAATCCCGACCCCAACCCTTAATCCCAAATCCCGATCCCGACCCCGACCTTAGTCTCGAATCTTGGCTCTAGTCTCCAGCCTTGAATCTTATTTTAAAACTTCAACTTTTTAATATATTTTAAATATTTGATTGGTTTATTAATACGCACTTTTAGTTTAAATTATACAATACGGTCTAATATGGAGGTTTTTAGTCGTATTTGATATCACAACTTGTATTGTATCAATTTTTGATTTTGTATTAAATAGTATAATACATGGATATCATCAAATATTGTATTATTTTTAAATAATACAATAAGGAGTGCTAATACGCCGTGCCAAACGTGTCCTAAATTCCGTGTTGAAGAAAACAAAGTAGCACTAGTAAGACAGAAGGCAACCGTTGTATGAAAAAAAAAAAAAAAAAAAAAAGGAACCCAACTTAAAACGGCTTTCAATTTTAATCTTTAATGCCCAATAAGCAGTGTGCAGACACTGTAGCGTCAGTTACACGGCTCAATGTTTAAATAAGTATTCTAAGCCAGTGCCCATATATAAACTGCTTTCAAATTTTAATATTTTATGCCCAATAAGCTGTGTGCAGACACTATAGCTTCAGTTACACGGCTCAATGTTTAAATAAGTATTCTAAGCCAATGCCCATATATAAACTGCTTTCAAATATTAATCTTTTATGCCCAATAAGCTGTGTGCAGACAATATAGCTTCAGTTACACAGCCAATGCTCACACATATTTATATTTGTGTGTGTGTGTGTATTGAACGTACAGCTTGCTCTAGTATTGACAGCTTAGGCTTGGGCTGTTGCAGGTACAGTTGCAGCAATGGAGGAATTGGAGCACAAGCGATCATTATGCAGATTGGATTCTAACTTATGTCACTCACATGTAATGTCTACACAAATGGAAAGATGCTCCTCCTCCTCCTCTTCTTCTTCTTCTACATGTTCTTCTTCTTGCTATGAAAATGTGGAGACAGAGGAGGAGAAGCAAGAAGCAGAATTGAAGCAAAGAGAAGAGTCACTTAGAATAATAATGTACTTGAGTTGTTGGGGACCAAACTGATATTAGATGAGTTGGAAAGACGTGGCATTTTTCCCCCCTGTCTGTTTTTGAAGAAATTTATTAGCATTACTTTGGATCTACACATCTGGGAGGCAATCATTTGTTTTTTCTATTGTTGTCTTCTCTCTCTATTGGGGAAAATAAGAGTACAAAGTTGGTAATTAGACTTTAGTAATCTTTAATTTTAATTATATATGTACTTGTTGTTAATTGGTGCTCTAATCTCCAAGCAAATGAGCACCTTGTCCGTGGGTCCATTATCAACTTGTATGGATCATGAACCTTAATTAGTAAAAAGGAGATTTTTGGGGGGAACAGAAAGTAACTTTACGCAAAGGGCTGTTTAATTATACACCATAGCAGGATTTGTAATTTCCCACAAGATGAAAATGGGCCAAATGATCGCATATCCCAAATAATACGAGTTGCATTTGAAAAAATGAGAGAGAGAGAGAGAGAAAGGGCTTTGAGAAAGAGGTCCACATGGGTGTATCAGTGGGCATTGTTGTGTCGTTATCTTTAATGGCACCACCAAGAACATTTTCAACAGCTACAACATCATGCCATATTATTATGGCCTTATGCATGCTCATTCATTAAGCCTTTTTTTTATGTTCTTTTTAAGCAACAAAAGCAGAATCTAATCAAAAGGGGAAAATGGGAAAATTGAAAATAAAAATTGAAGGGAAGTAGAATCTGTAATCTGTAGAAAGTGATATCCAACTAACCCTCCTTTTCTTTTTCTTTTTCTTTTAGGTTTTTCTAACATACAACAGCCTGCTGTCAACTTGACTTCAATTAGACGGGTATATTTGGTTTTTCATTATAGCATTGCTTAAAAGCGATTATTTCATTTTTGGAAAATAAGAATAAAATCAGTGCGGCTTTAAGACAACTTTTTTTTTTAAATCCTGGTGCACCTCGATTCTCTACCCCTTTTTGCACATTGACAATCTCGAGGACAGCCGAGGAGTAGAAAGGGTGTGAATTAGACTCATTCCATCCATCCAACTTGGATTTGTCCAAGTGCCATTAAGCTCTCACACAAACGGTGCATATTGGCACAAAGGCCTCTAAGTGTGGCTAGGAAGATTTAAACCCTTGGAGGATGAAAAAAGAATCCTAACAAAGAAGTCCTCACTACTGCACCACATCTTTTGGTGGTTGAAACAACCACTTGCAACCATTAGACAAATACTCAAAAATTGATTTCTCATTTCCCTTTAGAAAAACAAACCTATAAATTCAAATTATTAGAGAAATTTTGGCATGATACAAAAAAAAAAAAAAAAACTCTTTATTTTATTCTAATACTGATTATGTTATATATTATATTTTACTGGAAGAAGTTTCCCTACTGAAAAGTATTTTTTTTTTCTTTTTTTTTTAAGGTAGAGAAGATAGCAGGACCAACTGTAAAAAAGCCCGGGAAACCAAACAGAAAATTTATTCAGGCCTCATGAGGCAGACAAACACAGGACACAAAAATTCCACAACTTTTTTTGAGATCTGAGCAGTCTAACCGAATTTAACTCAACCCAGAGGAAAAAAAAAGGTTTGAAACTCCAACCTCGTTTGCCTAATCAATACCAGAGTTAATTTAACCACCACCGCCATTTCCGACAGCCCCACAAAGCAAAAAAGAAAGCAAAATATATTTGCGAAAGGTCGCAATCACATTTCACCTACATTTGGAAATGCTACGATGATAAACAGCTTTCTCAAGCAAAAAGGGACACCCACAAAAAGACTTTCCAAAACCCAAAACCCTTTTTTTTTCTTTTGTGTTCTTGTTTTTTAGACAATAATGGCTGTTGAAGCAGAGAAATCTGGGTCCGATGGGAAGGCATGGAGTCTTTGTAAAATGCCGTTTTGGCAAGGGAGAAATGGGTCTTCTTCATCTTCGTCTTCTTCGTTAACTTCTATGCGTAATATTAATAATAATAGTAATGCCTTTTACCACCCCAATCATCAGAATCAGAGTCATCATCAATCTGTGGAGCGTACGAGCATTCATTCTTCCAATATGGTGTCGTCTGTTGCCAAGTCCTTCCTTCCCACTTGGAGAAGGCTCCGTCTTGATCCTCCCACCAAGCTTTTCTTTCCATGTATGTCTTCTCCTTCATTTTTTTTTCTACAAAATTTTTTTTCTGTTGTGGGCATTTGGGTCTTTGGGTGGTTTAATTAATCTTGAAATTTGTGAAGAAAAAAGACTTCTTGTTGTTAGTTTGTTTTGAACTTTTGAGTTGCATGCTTTATTATCCAATTCGGAGATGAGATTAGACTGGCTTTTAATTTGCTAAAAAGCTTATCTGGGTCTTCCCATTTTAGTTCAGAGATTATAAAGAACCTTTTCTTCATGAATTGCACAGGTCCTAAATTTTATTCTCTTTTTTTTTGGAAAATTTTTTTTCTGGTTAATGATTTGTAGGTACTAAAGCTTTAATTTGCTTATTTTAGAAAAAATTGCATCACTTTTGTTTTTTTGTCTTAATTATGCTCTTGAGGTCTCCTGTTATTTAATACATGAATGGCTGAATTTATGACTCATTGTCATTTAGGTGCATCTGGTGTTCTCTTTAGCAAGATTTTGTCCTAAAATTTCCTCTTTTTTTAAGCTATAACGTAGGTTATTAACCTGTTGGTAATTGATTATTGACCTACATTTGTTTTTCTACTTATTTACCTGATTGTTTCATCTCTTTTACCTGAAGATGAACCTGGTAAGCAGGTCAGGAGTGCCATTGGGATTAAAAACACATGCAAGTCTCATGTAGCTTTCAAGGTACTTTGGACTCCAGTTCTATGTCTTTTTCCTTGCTTTCTTTCTTTTTTTAAATTTAGGGCAGGGGATTCAAAGTTTTGAACTCTTGACCTTGTGGTGGAGTTGGGTGCGGATTTAATGCTAGGCTATGTTTGCAACCACTTTTCTTCCGTGCTTTTGATGCTCATATTATTTGATTACTACATATTTACCTAATGGATGACATACCCTTTGCATAAATTAGGAGAAGAAAAATAGAAAGTTTGTTCTGTGAAATAGTTCCACAGGTTTAATCAGAAGTTAAGATGCATAAATTTCGAAAGTCAACCGAATGTCTTCAAAACATTTGGCTAGCACAAAAATAAAATGGGCTTGGTTGAAAGAGATGGCTATAATGCTCTGTAACTTTCAAGTACACAAGTGATCTTGCATTTTATTGTGAAATATTATCACCCAACTGATCACCTCTCTATTGTGTTAGTTCCAAACAACAGCACCAAAGAGCTGTTACATGCGTCCTCCTGGAGGTATACTTGCTCCTGGTGAAAGCATTATCGCGACAGGTAAATTTGTAATTACTTGTGATAACTGATGATGCAAGTAAAACCAAGTACCAGATTGTAAGGTCCTCTTTCTAAAATTCTAACATTATTGACACTGACAGTATTCAAGTTTGTGGAACCTCCGGAGAACAATGAAAAAACATTAGATCAGAAGAGCAGGGTCAAGTTCAAGATCATGAGTTTAAAAGTAAAAGGAGAAATGGACTATGTTCCGGAACTGGTATCTTTTCAATACCAAGTCTGCAGTTTCTCATTTGTTAATCTAAATTCTCTTGTGCTTATAGTTACGCATTTTGAATTTGCTAACGTTAAGTGAATTTAACTTAGAATTTTCAGCTTCTCTGAAGATAATAGAAGTGGATATTGTAGGGTCAGCATACCAGCTATTGTTGTTTTATGTTGTTTATCACGTCAAGGACTTTTCAACATTGTTCGCTGGTTTTGCCCACTTCTTGCTGCTTTTATGAACAATTGCTTCCCTTGTAGTGCAAGTTAGTGTTTGTTATCTTCTAGAGTCAGTCACAAGTTGTAAAATTCCATAGTCGTTGAATCACTTGCCCATGTACATTGTTACTTCCAACCGACCCTGATGACCTGATATTCAGCCTGAGTAGGCGATTCATACAATGGGATTTTTTAGATGGTTCCGCTTTTGATGTTTATTTTTGTTTTAACAAAAGAGGAGAGATCAGTGCAGTGTAACGTATTGAACAAACTCTGTCCTATGATAATCTTACGCAGTTCGATGAACAAAAAGACCAAGTGGCTGTTGAGCAAATTCTGAGAGTTGTTTTTCTTAACCCTGAACGCCCAAGCCCTGTAAGTGGGGTTGACAAACTACAATGTTGTCTTTCATTACACTATTTTTCACTTCTACTTGCTTCTTTTCTACCTTTTTTTATTTTTTTTTGTGGTTTGTGCCAAGATTGAAATAAATGGTCAATTTTCATTTTGTCAAAGGCACTCGAGAAACTCAGGCGACAGTTAGCCGAGGCTGAGGCTGCACTCGAGGCATGCAAAAAGCCTCCAGAAGACACAGGCCCGCGTATTGTTGGGGAAGGACTTGTCATAGATGAATGGGTGATGCATTGAACATTTTAGCTCCGTCCTTTAGTTCTTTATTTTCTATTAATCTCTCCCCGTTCATATTCTGATATCTGCTTTATTCATTATTCTCTGTGCAGAAAGAGCGGAGGGAAAGATACCTCGCTCGACAACAAGTTGAAGATTCAGTGTGAAGTGATTCTTTCTTTTTGTATGGATTAGTGATTTCAATCTGTGACATTAAATTCTTTTTTTTTCTGTTGATCTACAAGAGAAGGTTGCTACATTAAAATCGGACCATCAAGGGTAAAGTGGAAGAATGTCTTGTTGTGGATACTGCTGTGGAAAATTTTTATTTGATTGAAGGATCTTGGTTTAGAATTCATGCCTTGTTAGTTGTAGATAGATAGCAGGAATGGAAAATGACGATGCTGTTTTTGATAGCAAGGGTTATCAAAAAACCAGTTGATGCTGGTCTTTTTTGGATGGCTTTGGTTTCCTTCTTCAGTTCTACATATTACTAGTTTTAATAATCCTTTTGGACAAATGCCCTTTTTTCTTCTTTTAAGACTTGGAGCAACCTAGACTTAAAAACACTCTACTTTTTCAGTATGGAATATAAGAAACACAGTTTTGAGTTAAATATAAGAAAAGTTTGGTTCCATAAGACTTGAGATATGAGAGTTTCCAGCAACTGGAGTAACAAATTGTTCCTAAAATATGATACACATTGTTTGGAAACCTAATTGGGAGTAGATTTGATACAGTATATTCTTTGACAGAATTAAATAACTCAACTTTTTTTAATTTGAATTGTTGGTTTAAACTATGTTCTTAAACCTGGCTTCAAAAATTGCACAACTCTTATGAAATTGAAACTTCTTGGACAACTGAGAAATGGTGGGACTAACAATGGATATGTACCCAACTATGTGCTCATTATTTTCTCTCAGCCAGATATACCGTTTGGTTCGAGTATTTGAGTAGAGTATTTAAATGAAGATTTAAATTTTTGTGAGAGAAAATACTGTAGCAAAATGATTCGAACCTTGATTTGAATATTCAACCAAACATATGAGACTTAAAAAATTAACAAAAAAGAAAGAGTAAACTTCAATCACATGAAAAGAAGATTCGAATATAAATATATTGTTAGTGTTGATAGCTTGAATGTGAGCAAAAGTGTGTTGGCAGCTCAGCTGGAATGACGGCTACAAGGAGGATATAATCGTGTTCCAAGTATCTTAAATTGAATATATATACACACATACATATACATATATATATATATATGTTCAATAGAAACCAACTTTTTTAAGTATTTGTAACTAAATGGAATGCTTATTGAGATCTAGATACGATTCTGATTTTCCTGGTCCACCAACCACTAATAAAAATACCACCTCAACCAATCATATCAATTTTTTTTAATTTTTTTTATTTTTAATTAGGCATTTTAGAGCAATGACCTGTTATTTTGTTGGACGTCCCACTCAAACGATGTTATTTGTTATCATCGCCCTTCTCTCACCACATTTTTTTAGACATATATTTGAAGAGTGGAAGATCTTGTTTTAGCCTTTGCAGACCCAGAACTCTCTCTGTAGTGGCCAATTATACAAGGGGCATATACCAGATGTATTTAATTTAATTTAATTTAATTTAATTTTCCATAACCATATTACAAAAGTGACTTTAGGTTTATCATTATTAAAGGCATATAATTATGTGGAGAATAAAGCTAAAGATCTTATCTTTGCAATTATGATCTTACTAGTGCTATGGGCTTTAACTCGAATTGCCTTTAATTTTTGCATGTTTCTATCTGCAAGTGTCTTCATTCGCAGCATTTTCCTTTGTCCATATTTCAAAGTGGTGGAAATGCAATGCTTTATTAGGATAATCATTAATTGTAATAATCATCACCCATCACCCTCTTTTCTTTCTTAATTGAGAAATCAGTAGTGTTTTTATAAATTCATTTATATATAGTAGCTTTGTTTCTTTTCCACCTAAAGCAGCCATTATCAGATTTACGAAGGAATTAGAAATTATT
Source organism: Artocarpus heterophyllus (assembly GCA_025403435.1). Lineage (NCBI taxonomy): Eukaryota > Viridiplantae > Streptophyta > Magnoliopsida > Rosales > Moraceae > Artocarpus > Artocarpus heterophyllus. Next base: position 9,185,026 of record CM046347.1, on the reverse strand, counting down.
AGGGTGTTTGAAAAACTTGCTTCAAACCAATAGCTTTAATTGAAACAACGTAAAACTTTTATATTTTACAATATTAAACAAAAGTAAACTATCCCATAAAAGTAAACTATAATATAAAATTATTAGATGTTGTATTATCTTGAACCAAAATAATTCAAACCATTGCAAACACTCTACAGGAGTGTTAGGTAGCTGTGGTCTAGACCACTTTTTCAGATATAAACAGTAAAAAGCTCTCATATGTTATAGTAACAATTTAAAAAAAAATTATTACAGTGTAAAACTCTTATATGCTACAACAAAAATAATTTTAACCAATGATTTTAACCACCTTGTTACGTGCTTATCCATCCCCAGAGCATCCTTAACCTGTAAGAAAATAAAATACACATTTTTAAACTATTAGCTTTATTCAGAGTTGCTTCTTTCTTCTTTTTTTTCAGGTCTAATAGCTCAAAAAAAAATTCTTATCTATAAGTTACTTCTTTTAACTTACCGAAGAGATCTCCTAAAGAAGTATGGCAAGCTCCTAACGCTGTACGGAAAAGTATCCTCTAAAACAGTTAATTCTCATCCAAATTTTATCATTTTTGTTGCTCTTGGGCACAAAGGTTATTTAGCTCCCAGAATGATCCCAATACTCGGCGCCATGAATCATTGGGGATTCTTTTGCAGTTAGGTCCTTGCTCTTCATGACGGTGTAGGTAAACATTTCAGTCCTCCCACTGTTTTTTTTTTTTTTCACCCTAATAAATGAGGTGAATGCCATTTTGGACACACCTGTTCTCTTATTTATCTCCTATTATGCGATTATCTTTTTTTTTTTTTTTGGTCAAAATGTACCTTTGTCTTGAGATCGTTCAAACGACCTTTTTGAACTAAATATGATTATTAATTTATTTTAGATTATCTACTTTTTTACACTTTATTTTAGTTTATTCAAATATTATATTTTTATTTTTATCTTATTAAATGTATATCTTCATATTAGGTTTTGATATACAAATTTATACATTTCTTTTAATCAATCTTTAATTTTAATCTAAAAATTACTTAAAATACTCTTAAATTGTAAAATAAAAGAGCTTTAAAAACTTAAAAAAACTTGATACTAAGGTTTTTAACTTTAAAAATGCATAGAATACCCTAAAAATGGATGTTTAGTTTGTTTTTGTTTTTATTTTTATTTTCTTCTTATTTTTTAAAAGTCTTTACTTTTTCTCTTTTACTCAAAGATATTTTGATTATTTTAAAAGTTAAAATTAACTATTTAATTGAATTAAAGTATTTTTTATGTATTAAATGTAATGTGAAAACATAAATTTGATTGAAATCAAAAACTGAAACTATAATTTTTAAATTAACCTAAAACAAAAAATTTAAAAAGATAAACATCCTATTTATTTTCTCCAAAAAAAAGTTGCTTTTGGAGTCTAACAGAGTAAAACATTTCTTAAAAAAAATTACTTTTGGACTCTAACAGGGTAAAAACTCTGTAGATTTAGCATTTTTTTTTCTCTTGTTTCCTCCCTTCGAACGATTAGTGTGTGTTTAATAAAAGTGTAGAAACAAACATTTACACTAAATACACACGGGGATTTCTATGATTCTTTCATACGGTAAGATCGCATGCAAATATAAGTAGTGTATTTTTTTATCATTAAATTTAATCAAAATTATATTAAAATAAAAAGATATATAAAATAAATACCTTTTTAAAACAGTTTTAAGGACTAAAAAAACAAAATCCTAGGCATATGGTGTTTTTCAACTCCTATGCAGAAATCCCAAAAAAAAAAAAAAAAAAGTTCCAATTTTCATTATCATTAGATGTTGTCAAAGTCGCCCCTCTCTCTGATTGGAACATAGTGATCTCGTTCTGCCTGTAATGGCCAAAACTATTTTGGCGTCGTTGTAACATCACTATTGTGCACTAAAGACAGCTCCAAATTTAACGCGTACTGTCGTTGTGGGACTTGGGGAGAGCAAGTCCGAGAGTTGGACCCCACGCTGCACGTGATGCCCATGCCCTTGTTGTCCTTAAAGAAAAAGTACATTGACCTTTTGCACGCCTTCCATGGAAGTAAGTAAATCGCCAAAATGGCAGAACTACCCCGGCACTTGAAGACAAAACGACCCGATACAGTGTACAAGGACAAAGCGAGAATAAAATAATATTTGTGGGACCCGATTTAGTTAGTGGTGGGCTATAATTGGTTGCATGGCGATGAGTCATGAGATGTCCTTTATCCCTTTGGGATAAGCCCGCCACCTGCCCCTTCTGTTCTGTCATTCAAGGCTTTTCACATTCTCTTTTACCCAAAAAGATAGTGAATGGCCCATATTCTCTTCTATATCTCATGAATTTTTCAAGTTGTCGCCACATATTCAATTATTCTCCCTAATTATTCTCCAGTTTTTGTCTACAGATCACGATATCCAAATTTCTGATCACCAGAAACAAATCTTGGACCATGCTCTAATGTAGATATTAATACTATATGTGGTATTTTAACGATCTAAAAATAATATATTTAACATCCAAATTTCCGATCACGAGATGCTAATTTTAGACCATGCTCTAATGTAGATATATATATATTTTGCACTAACGATCTAAAAAAATAATATATTTGAAATTATCGGTTGTCTTTTTACCAAGTTTAGTTATAAATTGCTGTAACATGTGTGTAAATAATTTGAAATAGTAAAAAGATACATGAAGTTGGTATGGCTGTTCAGTAATCACTTAAATCCACGGCGACACCTTTAGATGAATGAATAGTTCATTAAATAATAAGAGTTTGCTTGTTTCGATGCTTAAATCACGGTTTGAATTATTTTATTACAGTATTTTTTCTCACAAAAATTTAAATCTTCATTCAAATATTCTATTTAAATACTCGAACCAAATGGGCCCTAAAAGTTATAACTCTATTGGACTTAAGGGCTCGATTGGTTCGAGTATTTGAGTAGAGTATTTGAATGAAGATTTAAATTTTTGTGAGAGAAAATACTGTAGCAAAATGATTCGAACCTTGATTTGAATATTCAACCAAACATACCCTAAATATCTCGAGACTTTTACTCTATGTATGACACTTATGGCTTATAACAATCTAATAAACATATCTAGTAAGATCCTTTGATTTAGGCTTTGTGTGAGAAATAAGTTGAAACTTAAAGTTCTAACTTGCTATAGTGTAAAGCTCTCATATATTACATGTAAAACAAAAGTTTGCTATAGTATAAAGCTCTCACATAGTGTAAAAATCTCTCATACTACAGTGTTTAAGTTTTAACTTGCTTTTTAAACTAAGTGTTAAACATTAAAATCCCTTCAAAACAAAGTTTTCTCCCAAAACCCTAAATCTCTTCTCCCAAAAAAATATGAAAAATAACAATGCTCACAAGACAATCCAACACTTTGAAAAAAAGGAGACTCAAAGGACGTGCAAAACCATCGCAAGACTCACTTAAATAGCCAAAAGTGCCAACTATCTAAATCTTCAATGCAATCCACTATCATCAATCTGTTGTAACAAATAAGACAACAGATCTATAAAATTTGGTATAAAGTCAGCTCTTGGCTAATTTTTTGAAATCTTCCAATTAATACAGCATGATTTTGGTATAATTCTCCATGAACCTAGACGTTTTGCATAACAGAAGAAAATTTCCTTTTTGTAAATGAAGCAGCTCATCTAAATTCTTTTCAAAACATACAAGAGATGACTTTAACCAAATCAATCAGATTGATTGTTACGAAATAGTTTTTATAAACACAAAAACTCCATAAATAATTCCTTGCTACGTGTCAAAAGCAAATGAAGCCCAGTTTGACTTGTCAAAATAGAAAGCAGGAATCAGAGCGAGTTTCAGCCAAAATTGAAACTTTCTAAAAAAGTTTTCTGCAATAAATTAGTCACAAAATCAAATCATGTAATAGATAAAATAATACCAATACGAAAAATCCCAACAATATTAATACCAGTTTGACTTGTCAAAACAGAAAGCAAAATAAGAGCAAGTTTCAGCCAGAATTGAAACTTTCTAAACAGAGTTTTCTGCAATAAATTAGTCACAAAATCAAATCTTGTAATAGACAAGATAATGCCAATCCAAAAAATCTCAACAATATTTAATATTAATTATATAAAAATAATATATTTGATGTGTTGTTATATTTTATGCTTTAATACATAATCTATATTCAGTTCATTGATTCGAATTATATTAATTTAATTTTTTTATTTGGTCTGAAAATCTAAATTTAATGCATCCATGCATTGTTGTCAAAGGGTTACATATATATATATATATATTGCTCTGTCTTATCTTTTTTTATTTTATTTTATTGCCCGAGTAGGATCTTTGCCCTAATGCATCCAAAGCTATAATCATATTGAAACGGATTTTTTTTTTTTTTTTTGGTTATGAGTATTCGCTTCCTTTTCTGCTAGAATTTTTATAAATATTAGCTTGTTTAAAGAGAAAATAGACTTGATTTTCCTGTGAAAATGTATTAGCCTCAATTTTATGTTTGCAACAACCTTAGAAAACCATCTTAATGACTTGGTCCAACTTTTAGCCTCTTTTTTTTCTTTTTTCTGGACAAAATATATTATTGAAGATCTCAAACTTACCCAGAAATTTGTCCTTTTCAGTCTTCATTTCAACAAGTAATTATCGAACCTTATCTTATTCATTCTGTCAATTTGTTTTCCCCTTAAACCCCACCTTATCTCTTTATATGTAGTAAAGGGACAGTGAGAGGGACACCACTTCATCATTCAAGGTTAATATACACTAAACATGTTTGTCATTATTAAAATAAAAGGTGCATTTATTTTTTTTATTAAAAAAGACCCCACAATATCTTCAAATTCCATATACGTTATATCATTAAGGGCTTTCCTTCTTATATTACGGGAAATTATAATTAACAAAGAAAAAAAAGAAAAAGGAGAAGAAGAAGAAGAAGGTTGTGACAAGACTCTCCAACAAGGTCTAATCTATGAGACCTCTTTTTAGCTCTTGGATTTATAATCCAAAGATTTAAAACATTCAATTTCTTTAAATAACAATACGATTTCCCATACATGATCAACAATAAAATTAAAATAAAAAACTAATAATTTACAAAAAAAAACTCAAAAATTTCAGGAATTTTTTTTTTTTTAAAAAGTCTGTCTATGGGATATCGGTGTCGGCCGTGACAATGGTGAAGGCAAGGAAGAAGGCTGGTGAGGAGCGATGGACGACGGCCGAGGTTCTGCGATGCCGATCGACAACAGATGGAGTCGTGAGGGAACGCGATTGATTCCACTATCAACGAATTCGCAAGGGCGGCCATGGAATGTGACGGAAACCGTCCTCAACGAAATCTCAACCACGTTGGTCGCCACTGGGCTCGCAATTTGACCTTAGATCCACGAGCTCGCGATCGGATCCCCGCTCGTGACCCAAAAAAAATGGGCGACCAACAGCCCATCTCCATCGGTAGCCAAAGGGACGTTGGGTGGGGGTGAGGTCGTGAACAACAATGGACCTTCGAGACCCAAAACCCACAGCTCGTAACAGTTGATGGGATGTAATGGAAAACGTCGCTGACATGGTTGCGGCCTCGTCGAAATCTCGACCCAAGGCCATTGCCGAGCTTCTCCGTCACTGCTATCGGTGTCATCGAGGGCATCGTTGGAGACGAAGATGGAGGGTTGCTGCGTCGACCTCGGTGGTGGCAACGATCTCGGCTTAGATCCAGCCGAGCTCGGTGGTGGCAACGATTTCTTCATTTTTTTCTTCATTTTTTGATATTTTTTAGATTTTCAATTTTTAAAAAATCTAGTGTATTTTGGCTCATTTAATTAATGATAAGTTTTTTTTTATTATTTTATTCGATTTAGACCTGTTGGTCAATTAGAAGTGTTTTGTGGGTCTTAGTGTAGTTTTTTTTTTAAAAAAAATGTACGTTGATCACCAATTTCTCTTCAAACGATAATATCACGATCTTGGACACATCAACATCACAACAAAATACCACCCAAAGAAAAGAAAACGACAAGAACTCCTCGCCAACTCGCCCAGCGGCAAGTACCCCAAAACCATTTCCGGTTTTCGCTTTTTAACAAAACCACCATGCCACTTTTTCCCCTTCTATAAATAAGGCTTCTGCTTCTTTCTTTGGTTCTACACGCTTGCTCTCACACACTCATAAATCTGAAACAACAAATCAAAAGAGCAAGAATTTCGTTTGAATTTCTCCAAATCAGACCTTCAAAAAGATGAATTACCTGAACAGAATCTGGATCGCTACGAGCGTGGCCGTCGTTCAAGGCCACACCCACACGGACCAAGGTAAATGGAAATCGGGCCTCAGATCTCTCCAGCTAAACAGGAGGTTCTCCACCGGTATCGGGCCACTCGCCAGCGCGATCGGTGCGGGCTTGTTCGGTCTCGTGGGGAGTTGCGACGACCGAATCAGGCAAGCTGACGAGTCTCTCCAGAAAGTCATGTACTTGACCTGCTGGGGCCAGGGCTGAAGAAAGCTGGAGATCGGGAGTCTCCGATGGGGACGATTGATGATTCGTTAGGCTATGGGAGTATTCGATTGTTTACTCGCCGGTGGAACTAAAGGAGCAAGAAATGATGAGTTGACTGGGGATTGACCGAGTTAGAACGGGCGAGTGAAACGTCCAGCTCTTGAAGAATTTAATGAATCGTAAAAAGGGGTTGGGGAATGGATGGGTTTAGATTAGAGTCCGGTGTAAATATTATAAATAATTTGTACAGGAGAAAAAAAAAAGAGTTTCTTATGATGATGATGATAATATCAAAAGCTCAAATCTTATTCATGTTTTTGTGCACAAAGCTTTGTTGTTTTCCTGATTGTTTGTTTGCCGTACTTTCTGTTGAAGCTCAATGTTAAATTTTTGGATTTCCTCCTCTGCATAAATTTCAGAACTTATAGAAGGTGAAGATGGACATTTGCGAGTCAAATTTATTCCGAGGAGGATTTGGTTTTGTGCCAACTTTTCATAGGGCACGAATTCTCCAAAGAGAGTGATAAAGCACCATTTTATGCAGTGAAATGCTCCACATATTTAGGATTGAAAAAACTAAACAAAACTAAGCTAGTTGAAATACTCGAGAATGCTTTGAAGAGCACGAATGTTAAACATGGGCAAGAAAAAGTTGTTCAAATAAACTCGGTAATTCATTGTAGTTCAAGAAAGCATTTTAGACGGGAAAAAAAAAGTTAATATCATTATGTTGATTATTGTTTTGTTAATATGATTACAGATAAATAGTCTTGTGCTCACAAAGGATGATTCAGACCATTACGATGTTGCACTTTGCGGGGTGCGGACGATCAATTTTCCGCTACCACGCAAAAAAAAAAAAAAAAAAAAAAAAAACAGAAAGAAGAAAAAAAGTGCAGCCAAACATGCGGAGTAATAATACATTAACCATACAACAAAACAAAGGCAATTTCATGACCCAATAACTCACACCTAAAACAACCATTCAGACAAAGGGGTCAAAGAGAGGTGAAAAGCTTCCATAACCGGCCTGGAACCAGTTCAATGACACGGGCAAACTCAAGCAAGCACCAAAACGAATTGAATATGATCACAAAGGCAAAGATAGGGTTCTCTGGTTTCCAAGATTATGTTGTGGTGGTTTTATCTCCCATGAACTAATCAGCCGTGCCTCCTCCGGGAGGATGAATGGCAGAGAAATCTCACGAATCATCAACTCCCCGCAAAAGGGGCATTCGCTAGCTATGGCATCGTCCAACTGTGATCGAAGCTGCCGAACAAAAATTACTTGGTTTCGGTTAGAGTGTGGAAGTTACAGTTTATGAGCCAAATAGAATCAGTATATAGGCAAATTGTTATGTATTAACGCCTAATCCTTTATACTAACAAAGCAACAAAAATTTCCAATTTCTTTCATAATAGAAACATTAGATATGCACATTGTTATCGGCAAAAAGATATAATACTGTTTTGATACAAAAGATAATACAGTTTGACAAATTCTAAACATGATGCTAACCTTATCTATGGGCGTCATGCTAGTGAAGGAATCCTCACTTGGACTGCCATTTGAAACCTTTCTCTTAGTCTCCCCACCAAGTAATGTAATTTGCTTCTGCAGGTCAAGTATATATTCCGCCTGCAATATTGACAGTAGTAAAAAACAAGTGAGCAAAAAAGATGGTGGCACGGGAAATAACTTTCAGCAAATAAATTTAACAAGAATCCATTTAGTAAAACAAAGAAACAACTCCTGGTGTAAGTTGAAAGTACTAAAACTTACTTGAGCTTCAGATGTACAACGTGTCACATGGGCAATCAGGCAATGTGCATGGAAGGCATGTCCACATGGAAAGACATAGAAGGGTGCCATTGATCCTACTGATGTATATCCTCTGGCCATTTGATGCTCCCGACCCACTGTTAATATTTTGCGCTTACATACCTGACATGACAAAACAGATTTTTAGCCATAAGTCATTTCAGCTACATGGAAAGTTGAATAACTCCAATGTAAAAACATAGCACAAGTCGCTGAGGTTTAAAGATCGGGATAATGCAATAGGCATACAGCAGTTCCAATCTAGACTTTAAGTTGACAAAAATCAAAACTACTTTTCCAGCCAACTAAAAGAGACTGCCCAGTGATTGTGATGCAGCAGATACACGCAAGGCCTGAACAGAACATTTTTAAATATAACATGCACATAGGAGCCGCAACTAGGCAGGCTTGTTTTGGAATTTCTTTCTCTCTTGAAAAAGTAGTTATCTACATATTTTATACTCATATTTTTAAACTTATAGTTTAGCAGTTTATTAATGGGAAGTCAACACGAAAGCGGCCAATACCCCACAGTCCTCGTCACGTTCAATCACTGCACATCTTTGAGCAAGTGCACTTATATCATTTCTGATGTTGTCTGCACCATGTGTTGCATCATTCATCTCCTCTTTCAGTTGTTCAATTTGCTTGTTGTAATCCTCTAACGATGAGCAAATTGCCTCCTGCAAAAGCACAAGGAAGAAGGTTTAGTCCATTAGAAAATGAAACGGAAATATCTCACAAGTGTGTATTTCAAATTCATAACAAGGAACAGAAGTTAATGGTCTCCCAGCATTAAGAGAGGGAACAACATTACAATAACAGTCTAGAGAGAGCAGTTTGGCAGATCAAAAAGTGAAAACAATATGCCAAAATTTTTACCTTGAAGTCATCAATTAAGGCAAAGTCTGGAAAGAATGGTAATATATCCTCGATTTTTAAAAGGCCATCAGTTTCCTTGAGAAATGCTATTGCCTTGCGTATGTTATCCCTTTTAGCTCCCTTTTCCTGTTCAACAACATGCTTTGCCACCATTAGCCAAAGCTTCTTCCTTAGCTCTTCGTCATCCTCAACCTTATCAGCTTCAGCCTTAGCAAGCTCTGGATCCACCTACAACATGAGAAGAAGCACTTAACACTGACACAAATTGAATAAAGAACTAAGGTGTCTGAAGTAAACCAATGACATAAAGCAATTACCTGTAAGGCGAGTGCTACTGCTTCCTCATGCATGGACATCATGCTGTATATATGAACACATGCGCGCATTCGCTTTTCCTTGAGACAAAGGCGTAAGGCATACTTGGGATCATAGAAGAAATCAGGACCACCTTCCCGCCCTTTTCCAAATTTGCATTGTAGGAATCGCAGTAGTGCACTATCATCTTCCTGATTGTGCAAGAAGAAGAAAAAAAATCAATTCGTTGATTGAAGGATGTCTACTTCTGAGCATATGCTATGAGGTTAAAACAACCTGGATTAGTGACATTTTCTAATTCAACTCAGAGGCAATCATGCATCTTTTGTTCTTATCACAAAAACTAATAAAGTAGCACAATATATGTTTCAAATATAAAACAAAATTATGTTCCATTACTTTAAGTTCAGGATTAAGCGTGAATAGCTTCCAGTGCATATAAAAATGATCCATCAAAGTCCACAAAAAGAAATGAAAACTCAACATACTTTCAGGTTCTGATTAGATATCTCTTAGATCCTCATTGAAATGCAATGAACGTTTCTGTCAATAGGCTTTCTTGGGCGTACTAAAACCCATAGATTAGTATAAAAATCTTACATCTTATATTCTATGATAGAGAGAAAATTCCGGAAAATTTGACTTGAGTGCTTGCAACTCATTAAATAGAATGGACCAGAGACTGATGGATGCATATGAAATCAGTAGAGATTGATTCATAATTTGCTAGTTGATACGTGATCCAGTAGAGCATGTAAAAGGCGTGCAGCTTAGCAGTATACTTAAAAAAAAAATCCAGAAAGTCAAGTGTAAGAATACCAACCTGCTTAGCATACAGGGAAAGAAGCAAGTTGTGGACTCCAGGGTCCTCATTGTGCAACCGATTAACACAGTACTCCAAATATTTGATCACTTCATGGGTTTCGTTCCTGTGTGTAAAAATAGAGCATGAATTGGTAACACAAAATTTATTAAAAAGAATGTCATGAAATATTGCAAGTCACAGCCACAGAGGAAAAACTTCCAAGCATGTGCGTGAGTGTTAAACATGACAAAAAAAAGTAGAATCTATCAAAAAAGTGTGTACAGTTTGACATTACTTAGCATGAGGTTCACTTGAATAACGCATCATAGCAGGAATCAGTTTCCTAGGGTTGAGTTTGTTTGTGGTCATCCATGACTCCACAGTTTCATAAGCATCAAGCATGATCAGGTCAGGTGCAAACTTGTACTGCAAGATAACAATTACAAGATATCATAATGATGAAGCAAACTACGTGGTAAAAAAATAAAAAAATAAGAAATAAAAAAATTCTTGTTCCGAACTCTTCAACTGCATCTATACCTGAAGATCTATGGAAACAGATGGTTTCTGCAGCACTTCTAATGCTTTCTTTGCTTCACCTTGCTGATACCAGAGCCCAAAAAGAATAAAAAATGGCAAATTAGTAAATTGGCTAATGCGCCTAAGAAAAAGAAATGAACTGATAAGCTAATAGGAAAAGAATGATCTATCTCTATTCTTGAGTTCAAGAAAAAAGTCTCTCCTAATGTGAAGGACAAAAAAAAAAAGAAAAAACTTTGATATGATAGGAATGTACGCAGTGTGAAGATTGACATTTAACAAGTGCACGCTGGAGAAGGGAAACTGGATGCGCAAGTTCCTAGCAAATGTGTCTGCCTACAGAATTTTATATGTCCACAGAGAAAATACAGGACTGGAAGGACCCACTTAATAGAAAGTGGTACAAGAACCAATACATATAGGTAATAATGAAAACAATAACAATCGTAAAATACGTAATGAAAAGGAACAAGCACCTGAATGTAATGGTGAACAACAATTTCATACTGCTCCTTCAGACTAGCGAAAAACACCAATTCTTCAACCCGACCATAACTGCAAAATATTGCTAAACAATTTATTCCGGCGTTTTTTCATCTAATAAGAAACTCAAAATTTTTGTCTCTGCTAGCCCAAACCAAAGCTATTTAAAATTTTTGAAAGTGACGTGATAGAGATTAACTTGTACTGTGGTAACACACCATCTTAAAGGCAATCAAGCATCCATGGACCATGCATTATAGTAAGAAACTCAGAAACACAGAAACTAACCCAATCCTGTCCCAGAGAACATTTTTGAGTCAGGAAAGAGAAGGAGATGGCCATTCGTATTCATGCTTATAAGAGAAAGGTTAGCCTCAAGAGTCGAGGCAAACACTTTACCAGGGGTCTTTTTGAAGATTACCTCTCTAAAAGTCGCATTGTAGTTGCCTCATCCAATACATCCTTGCTGTCACTTAGAAAGGCACGAAACTCTCTAATTATTGATTGGTACTCTGAATCACGGTTATCCAAAGCAGTGTCATCTTCCAAGAGTAGTCGATTTATCTGAAACGGAAGTATCAAGTTTGAAAGTTATTTAAAGCATCAACACATAGTTATTCCTTCATAAACATCTTCAATGCGATCAGTGAAGAAGCCAAAGATTTTTTTCCGAAGGCATGCCTAAACTAAAATAAGATTGCACTATCTTTTTAAGTTTTTAACTATTTATCTCTCTGTTAGCTTTTTCTTTGTCTATATGTATCGTCATTTTCTTTCTTATTCCAAATCATCAAAGCCTTTTAATTGAGTCTTTTTACATTTTAAAGGTCTTGATTTTTGGTTTATTTGACATTTGAAGTTTGAAATATATGTGCAGTGGGACTTGTTAGGCGGTCAAGGAAATAGTAATGCAGCCGATTAGTAGTTAGCAGTTAGTTAGAGCTTGTTAGTAGGAATTAGCAGCATAAATAAAGAGGTTAGTAGCTAATGAGTTTCAGTTTGTGTATGGAAGCAGCTTTCTTCAATAAGAGCATAGCTCTTGTTTGTGTGGAATTTGTGTACCTATCAACCGGTATCAGAGCATTTGATCCTAAGGCATGGAAGACAATGAATGGACGGATTGATATGATGGAAAAGAAGTTGGGCGTTGTACAAACAGAGTTGCAGAAGTAGTTTATGAGAGTGGAAAAGAATATGGAGGTTCAATTCCTACTAACTGCCTGCTAACAAGCTACTAATCGATTGCACTACGATTCCCTTAACCAACTAAGAAGTCCTATCAGTGTATTCAAGTCTCTGAAGTTGCACTGCTCTCAAATGAAGATAACGTAACCATAGCTTTAACTTTCTTAGGTTCATTGGCCAAAGACTAACCAAACTGGGAAACTTGATTATTCTTCCCACCAGTGCAAATGAGATACACGGCTTGCCAAATATAACACCAAGAAAAAAAAAAAGAAACAGAAATAGTAACAGTAACAGAGAGAGCAAAAACAGATTATTCATCCAAGATCAAGGCCAAAGAAGCAAAACCTTGTCCAAGTATAATTCAGTTGCCCACGTCGAAATCATTGTTATTTGGCATTTATCATCTTTTGTAAGATTATCAAGCTTCCGCAGTAAAAAAGTCCTTAAAGCGTCCTGCAAGTGGGCATAGCGAGCTATAGAAGTAAAAGGTGATCACCAGACGAACGAGGACACCAAAAAATCTCTCCGCAATTACCTGTTCGCTCACACTAATAAACTTCAGAGTAATCTCCTCGAATGATAATATATAATTGATCTGCAAAACACCCCCATCACTTAAAAAGAAGTCATTTTCGCAAAAATAAATAAAGAGTATCATGTAAAAGATCATTGTATAAGGTTTATACATAGTCAAATATGAAGTATGTTAGACCTAACATGAGGCATATCACACACAAGTCGGAGAGGTGTGAGTTTGTGAATTTCTACATTGATTTGGCGTACAGCTATACCACAAGGTATAATACATTGTGTTTCATTTAAATTTAGCTTTTAACTAAGCAATCATCAAAAGATGGATGATCGTTTTGGGTGGTTCACAGCCACAATTCCACATCTTTATGGTCTGATTGGTGACACACATGGGGATGTCCTATGACGTCTTCACCATACCAATAAGAACAAAGGAATGGTTTCATCAACATACTAGATTAACTACATTAAGAAAGAGCGGGCAATAGAGAATTCACTTTTGCATAGAAAGACGCCGCTCTAAGATAATCCTTGGAGGCAAATGCATCTTCAGCCTGCATCAATGTTGCTTCGGTTATATACTAGCCAGATAAATAATAGATTCTGGAATTGATACATGATTACAAGGTGGTAGGATGCTAAGAATTTTGGTGAAGAAATCTAGATAAATAGCCAGAGCTGAACATAACCTGCAATAGATATACTTGATCCCTTTGAAGTGGGTCACGACAATTTGCTAAAGCTGCAGCATACTCCTTCATATCCAGATAAACTTTCCACATATCTCGGCCTTCATCATTGACAGACACCTACTAATGTTCTCATTACCATATGTTGAAAGATATTTACTTTCTAGTGCAACATCGTATAAACGACCAAAAAAGAGTATGTCGTTAAGAGATTAAACCTGAAAAATAGAGCTTTGATCATACGCATAGAACAAATTAGCAGTAGCGTCACTGCATAACCCAATCACACCCCTTGAATCTGAATCTGACGTTTGCTCAAACTGAAGTTCCTCTATGATTTGCTCACTAATTCTGTTTACAACCTACAAAACATAATCTCAGAAATCTAATCAAAAAGATCATTAGAAATACAGGGATTAACCCAAATCAATATACAGAGAGGCCTGCTGATATGTACAAATTAACATCCAAATTTGTTCCAAATGTAGTGCTCATTGCAAGCATGGATATTGTCATAGCTATAAATGGATAATGAGTGGCAGTTATGAACACACCTTAACCTTGTTTCCAACAAGAAGCAAGAAATGAAATTCAGATACAGCCATAGAACTCGGTTTTATGGCTTCAGAGCCTTCAGAAAGGTTTGAATAGTTCAAAAGAGCCTTGTTTTCGACAAAGTTTTCATCTCCATTTGGTGAACTGCAAAATTGCACTTAATAAAGATTAGTTATCGATCATAACAACCTTTTTCAGAAAAACTAAAATAAAATAACAATCGATCATAACAATGACAAAAAGGTAATGAAATGAAATGTTGCAAAAAGAAAACACAAAACTAACCACAGTGATAATAATAGATACAATACTATATGAAAATGGCTTCTGTTGTCACTGAGGAAAGAAGTTAATAAAACCTCTTCTACCTGTGTTGTGCTCCAAAATTTAGACCACCATGATAAATACCAGCACCAGAAAGCCATGCAAAATGTGTAGCTCTTCTTTGCTTAATATAGAAATGCAGTTCACTGGAAAAAAAAAAAAAAAAAAAGGATAAACTTATGGTCTTAAAATGTCGAAGACATTGGAAGATGATTATATAGAATCCATTGATACAACATGATGTATAAAATAGTGAAGGACGCTCTGAAATGGAATATCAAATATTTAAGGTTTCATAATTTTCATCACCTAATTATATTAAAAAAAATAGATGAATAAAAAAAACCCTTAATAACGTCAACAAAAACAAATGCACTTGCCTGTTTGGAATTTCACCAGGAAGTTCCATGAAATGCACAGCACGGTCCACATAACTTGAAAAAATAGCCTACAAATGCAAAATAATTAATAGAGAGAACACTTAATGAAATGTAAAAAATTTAAGCAAAGGGTTTAACAATCATGAATGTGTATATCTATATTTGTCTTTTGTTGCTAGAAGCATGGATTTTTCGAATTTCTTAAAAAAGACAAAATGACAGTGTTGAGACCTATTCATTATTTCCTGCCCCATCTCCCCTCCCTCCCCACGGTCTATTTTGCCAACAATTGGCCAAAACACCAATTGCAAAATGACATATAATTTGCGACATATGTACTTGAATAAGATTTGAATTTACCTCTAGTGAACCAAAACCAGTGAAAGAATAAAGTCGCGTGGGAGTGACAGCCATCACATAATATCTGGTTCCACTAGGAATGCTAGCAGTTTCCATCTGTATACAGGGAATAAGACTAAGAGTGTTTCTCCAGTTAAATTTGCAAACCTAATATTACCACTCCAACACCAATAACAATATTGACTGTGTACATGTGTGCTTGTGTAGGTTACCAAAGTTTTGGAGATATACGCAGCATGGATAAACTAAAATCAGCCGCTAAACCAGCTGGATATACAGCACAAGCACAGGCTTGTAAAATATCTTTGATAGTCTTAATATAAACTTCAGGTTGCTTTTTCTGGTACAAAACACCAGTTAACGGCTGAATATAAATTAGTAGAAAGAAACTGACGGAGTCACAAACAATTTAATTTTCATAAAAGAAAAGGATGATACCTGCAGACCCATGAAGGCTTCAGGAAGTTCTGCTAATTCAAACAGAAGCTTCACATACTTCTCCTTTTTATCCTTCTCATCCACAGCAATCTCATGAAGCTGACCATTATCTGTACCGAGGATTACTTCTTTTGTGGACGCTGTTTTTCAAGAGAGTAAATTAGGCACAAAAGAAAAATATAATCAAAAAGCTTTTTCCAAACATCTCAGGCAATAAACGGTCTCAAAATCAATTTATTACCTTCTGTAATCTGTTGTCTGTTCCAGGCAACAGCATTCACAAGAAGACCTCTTAATCTAGGCAAAACACGGGGTTTGTTCCATTTGGCATGAGTATAAAAAGAATCTGCAACCCCGTTACCAACAACTGTGGCAATACAATGGCTACCTCCAGGATCAACAAAAACTCTGTGGATGGACTGTTCCCCAGGTCGACCGGCCGAGAGATCGATTTCTACAGCTCAAACAATTAGGCAGACAGACAAAAAAATCCAAACACAAATATCAAGCAGTTGTGAAGAACAAATTGAGCTCAAGCTTAACAGTAGACTTCAAAAAGGTGAAAATTTTCTCTTTCGATTGCGAAAAAATTACCAGATTTTTCAACGGTTTCACCAATTAGAGTGGTTTGAATTGCTAAGAATTGAGGAACAAGTTTGAAGGAAATGCAAATTACGCGAGGGGATTAAGAAAATGAAATAGAAATACCATAGGAATCTCCGACACCAAAGTCATGGCGGATGATCCATCCCTTGCTGGTTCCGATGACAATGACGTCATTTCCGGCGGCCATGCAGGTGACCACGCCACGCCCCTTGGCCGCGTGTCTTTCCAGAACGTCAACCGTGAAAACTTGTCTCCCTGGATCCATTTTCCGAACTCAATTTCGAGAAATCGAAAGCCAAAATCGATATTGGTAGTCCTAAAAAAACCCTAATTCATCTTTCTAGGGAGTGAAAGATGGAGGCTTGGAGAGCAACTGGCCGGCAATCAAAGTCGGAATTTGCAGAAAAGTTCGCAGCTGAAGAGTTGTTTCGATCAAAATTACACCATCACAATTCAGAGCCAGTGCCACCACCCAACGGCGTCGTTTTTGTTTCGGTTGATCTGGCTGAACGCACCTTTTTTGGCTCTGCGACTCGAGTTAAACGCAAGCGCGAGTGGTAAACAAGAAAACAACTGCGCCTTTTTTTTTTTTTTGGGGGGCGGGGGGGTTAAAGACTTTAGGGGTGTTGGGCATAATTTCAGTTATAAACAGTGTAAAGCTCTCACATGTTACTGTAATAATAAAAAAATATGTTTCATTCAGTGTAAAACTCTTACATGTTACAGTAAAAGTGGTTCTCATCATTGGTTCCCACCACCTTTCCAAACATTTTATTAAAAAGACATACCACTTTTCTTGTCATGTGCCAACGAGAGCAACAGACATAAAAAGGTGCTGCGAAATTGATTGTGCTACAAAAATAAAAATGTTCCTAAGGTTTTTGAACATTCTGTGAACATTTTTTTAAAAAATAAAATCATAGATTTTCATGAATATTCATTGACACTGTTAATATTCATTGCCAGACAATATCATGCAAAATTCGACAATTTCATGGACGTTTTTATTATTGTGTGGGATAGCCTTTTCAACAATCCATTAAAAAAAGTCATCACTAAGGTGGTAGCTTAGGGAGTTGGTAGATAGTACGTCTTAGGTTCAAGTCTTATAGAAAGCTAGGCATTAGTAGGTCTAACATAAAGCGTTTTATCTCATGCAACAAGTCATTATGATCTTGTTTTTTAAAGGGACGGGATTCATTCAAATAGAAACCAATGCAAATAATATAAAATACCCTACAATACGGAACATGATTCAAGCAAGATTATCAATATAGACATGATAACACAATGGTAGGGGGAGTGACAGAAGCCCGAAAGAGAACATGATTACTTCTGAGTCTTATAGAAAGCTAGGCATTAATAGGTCTAACAAAAAGCATTTTATCGCGTGCTACAAGTCGTTATGACCTTTCTTTTTTAATGGAAGGGGATGTCATTCAAATAGAAACCAATGCAAATAATATAAAATGCCCTACAATACGGAGCATGACCAACCAAGATTATCAATACAGACATGATAACACAATGGTAAGAAGACTGACAGAAGCCCGAAAAAGAACAAGAGTACTTCGACATATCCATAATGAGTACATATTACGCTCTTCTAAAAACCTTATAGATTGATGATAAACCCAATCGAATAAGGGTCATAACACAATACCACAAAGATTATCACCACAAACAAAAGATAAACTAAAAAAAAAATCATGTAGACAGACACCCACAAAAAAACAACACAAAGATTGAAAAATACAAAGAAAAAACTCTTGCAAATACAAACACAAAGATCAAATGTCCTTATCGAAAAAACAAACAAATGAGAAGCTCGGTCTTCCACGTAAACCGAAAAAGGCAGAAACTCCATGACCACTATGCCTAACACTGAAAACGAAGACTTATAAGAGGCATGGCCACCATGAAGGAAAACAATGACAAAAGCGGGAGGGTCAACACCAAACCAGCCATCATCTCCACCATGACAAAACGCACCCCTTGAACTAGGGAGCACCACCAAGGTACTCATTTGGGTACAACCACCAATAGTATCAGGTGATATTGGAGACAACCACCCAAACCACCAGCGACTACCACCAACTTATACGAACCACACCCCACAAATTAGAAACAATGGAAGGCAAAGCCCTGACACTACCAAACGCCGACAAAACTCAAGGAGAGAAACCTCAAAATCCAGCAAAGTCGTCTTACCATTCGTCAAAATCCTCCTAAAGAAAAATGAGATCTAAGAATACCACACCATCGGAGCATTGCTGTGAGACCCCGAAACCATTTGTGGGATGGAAACCAAAGCCGTCAAGCGGCATTGATGTCCTCTAGCCCAAAGGCCGCAGCGCATGAAGAGAAAAAAAAAAATTAGGAAATAAAAGAAACCCTAGCAGAGCGTTTTTTATTTACAAGTCGCTATGACTTAATGCAAACATTAGCAAACAATGAGAACAATCGTAGCTACTCCTTATGATGTGACTACATAGCATTATCTCCTTTGAAACTTTGACCAAAAATTTTGTTCCATGTCAATGTTAACTATAATTCTTCTGGTTGATGTTCCTTTGCCCAACGCTAGTAACTTTGTTCGACCTAAGGAGGGCTAAGATAGTGGTGATTGTAGTCAAGAGAATGATGTTTTTCAGGATTTTGAGTTAATTTGGTTTTTTTGTGATTATCATTAATCAATCAATCACTAGTTAACAATGGTCTTCCATTGATTGATTTTATGTTAAAATCACACATTGATCTAACAGCAAATCACTAATTGACTAGTAACTCATAAATCTATTCAAGTTAATCTCATCTACCGAAATTGACCAATCAGTCACTTTAAAAAAAAAAATCAGTTAATTAATTTGTTTATGTTTGTTTTTTCAAATTTATTTACATTGGTCATTTAATTAATTTTAAAACAATGCAGTCGTTTTCTTTATAAAAAAGGCCCCTAAACCGTTCAAATCCTAAATTAAGCTTGACAAAAAAAACAATAAAAGGCTTTTCAGAGGAAAAAAAAAATATCCGTAGTAAATTGAAGCAAAAAGAAATACATTATTTGCAATAAATAAAAACATCTTGAAAAAATAAAATAAATCCTTAATAAAAAAAACTTTTAAGTTTCAAGAAATATTGGGAGAAATAATGTTGATATTAATATTATTTAATGAGGACCCTAAAAATCAAAACGGAGCGTCCATAGTAGCCGTTTCCCATCCAACGGCCATGATTAGACGACCCGCTCCGCGCAAGCTCTGGCAACGTCTAATTTCCCCCAACGGTCAAAAATCTTAAAAAAAAAAAAAACCCTTCTTCCCAAACAAGATATCTCTCTTTCGCATTTCCTCTCCGGTAAACATTTACACCATAAACACACCACTCAAGAAATCACAAAGAAAAACAAAGAACCGTCACAATCACGCTGATCTTGCAGATTGCAGAAGAAAAAGAAAATGAACGTTCTTCAATTCCCAGACGCCATGAACGCGCCGGAGCTTCAGATTTGGAACAACGCCGCCTTCGACAACGACGAATCTGAGGTCTCCGCCGCAATTAAAGTTTCTTGGTCAAGTCTTCACCGGTCTTCGGACTCGCTCCATTCCGATTTCAGCAAAGAGAATCTGAGCCCCGAAGAGTTTACGAAAACCCCCGTCTCTGATAAATCATCGGTGCCGATTAAGCAGCCTCTTCAGCCGAACAGCTCGTTCGTCAACTCGCAAGCGAAGCCGCCGAAGCTTCTCTTCAAAGAGGGCCTTCTTTTTGGGCGTGAGAGTCAAGAAGAAGGAGACAAGGCTCGCGACGAGAACAGGATCGATTCGGAGATTGCGGAGATCGAGAAGGAGATAATTCGATTGTCGACAAGACTTGAGGAGCTTCGTCTTGAAAAGGCTGAGCGGAATGCGAAGACGGTTGAAAGGCGAGGGCGAATCGTGCAGGCGAAATTCTTGGAGCCGCCGGTGAAACAGAGTGGGAAGAATTTGGAGGCTGAGGAGAAGATTGAGGAGGATTTGCCTCCCAGTAGTAGTGCCAAAATGAAGGTCAATCGCCGGGGGCTCAGTTTGGGGCCGGCAGAGATCGTCGCAAGCGCCGGATTACGCCGACTAAGCAAGCTCGAAATCACCCCTGTTCAGGCGACACAGAATCGGCGAAAGTCTTGCTTTTGGAAACTCAAAGACATTGATGAACTGAAGGCGACGAAAGAGCGAGGGAAAAGTTTGAGTCTTAGTCCGAAATCGCGAAAAACTGTGTCGAAGACTCAGCCTCCGAAACAACCGGCCACGACTGCGTGTTCTTCCTTCCGGGTTGCGAAGAAGGAAGAGGCGATTCTCTCGGCGATTCAGCCAAAGAAGCTCTTTAAAGAGGGAGAGAAATCAGTAACTGCAAAGAAGCCGGTGAGGCCAGGAAGGGTCGTGGCGAGCCGGTACAATTCGGGGATGAACGATGGTCGGAAAAGGTCACTGCCTGAGGACGATAAGGACGACGGCGGCGGGAAGTGGTGCGACAAGAAACGATTGTCGTTGGTGGGGAAACAGAGAGGAAATGTTAGTGGCCGGAGCCAAGGGACTGAGGGCAGAGCGAAGAAGAAGTGGGAGATTCCGAGAGAAGTTGTGGTGTTTCGAAGCTTGGAGGAGGAGGTGGAGGCAGAGAAGTCGCCGTTGCTGGTCGCAAAGATCGGAGATGTGCTGCCAAGGATTAGGACTTTCCGGTGTGTTGATGAGAGTCCGAGAGATTCGGGGCCGGCAAAGAGGGTGGCTGAGTTGATTGGGAGGAGGTCCTACTTTTGCCCCAATGAGGAGGAGGTTGAGGGGTCATCAGTTTGTCAGGCACTGAGTTTTGGTGAAGAGGATGAAGCTGTGGAGGATTAGAAATGAAAGAAAGAAACATGAGGCAAAATAGTTGAGTAATTCTCCATATGGGGTTTGGTTAATTTTTGGGTTGCTTGCTTGTTATGATCCATCCATAACTCTTGTTATGGAGTAGAAACTATAAGGCTTTCTTTGTATGTTCATTGTTTTGAGTTTTTTGCCTTTTTTTCTGCTATGCAATTAACAGATTAAAATGTCTAATATTTCATTATTCTTCTATCAAGATGATTTTTCTCCTTTTTCACTTTAATCGCACTGTCAAGTTTAGCCTTGCTTATGTCCAGAATTCAAGTGGATGAGTTCAAGCTGATGGGCAAAATTTTAGACTAAAGGAGAGCAATGATTGGTGCCGAGTAAAAACAAATTCCTCATCTTTTTTTTGTCCTTTTGATTTGTTAAAGATGAGACGTATTTTGGACTATTTGGAGTTTATGAACTTGTAAAAAGAAGAGGGTCTCTTATTCAGAGCAATAAATAAATAAATGAAAGGAAAATTTTCTAGACTGCTACTTATAATTGCTTGTGCTGTGACTCTTTGCGGTGATGCACAAAAGAAGAGAAAAAAGTAAATTTAATTGGCAGTTATCCGAGTGCTCTGCATTCTGCAAACATTACATTCAACATCAAGTATCACCATAGTTGCTTCTTAGCGTTTTAAGACAATTTATGTTCTGACAATTTCAGAACTCAACATCTCTAAGTTGAAAAGCAATATATCCGTAGTATTCTGACTTTTGGCTTTAAAAACTCAAGGCCCTTTTCAAACTTAAACTTGTAACTAAACAGAAAACAGCAGTCAAAGTTTCCACAAGACAACATTAGCTAACAAGATTGAAAGCTCCAAATAGCTGAAGGGGGTGAGAAAACAAAAAATGGTGGGAGCATATCTGCTCCTAGTTTAACTCAAATTCGACTTGAGTCCCTTCCAAATATGAATCGCCTTCCCTAGTCAGACACCACCAGTACCCTTGTACTCCAACTTACTAGCTTGCTGTGACCAAAAAATGAATAAAAACATACATAAGGGTGAGAACATTTAGAATGCTTAAAAAAAGTCTAGCTAGTTAGACTTAAAACTTGAAAAAAATATGACACTGAAACTCAAAAAAAGTCTAGCTAGCTGAAGGGGGTGAGAAAACAAAAAATGGTGGGAGCATATCTGCTCCTAGTTTAACTCAAATTCGACTTGAGTCCCTTCCAAATATGAATCGCCTTCCCTAGTCAGACACCACCAGTACCCTTGTACTCCAACTTACTAGCTTGCTGTGACCAAAAAATGAATAAAAACATACATAAGGGTGAGAACATTTAGAATGCTTAAAAAAAGTCTAGCTAGTTAGACTTAAAACTTGAAAAAAATATGACACTGAAACTCACCTTGCATAGACAGAATAACAGAGCCACTGTGTGCTGTGGACAGTGGAGACCCAATCTCCCGGGAGTTGAGCTGCAGCTTGTTCTCCTCCCAGAGGGGCGAATTGCCCTAAATGCTTGTACCTTTTTTTTTTGTCAAATCACCAAGTAGCAAAAAAGTTCATTTTCAATTCAGTTCATTTTCTAGTACGTCACATTTTGATATCAAAATCTTTCTGATAATCATAACAAGTAGAAAATTGATATAAACATGGAATAGAATAATACCTGAAGGGACGAAACCTGTGGTGGCTTCGTCCCTTGCCCCTAAACCTAAGAGGGCCTTCAGGATACTTCTCACACTCCTCCATATGGTTGAAACAGTTGGCAAGATAAGCACCTTGTTGAGAAGCCCCCTAAACTTAATAGTAAAAAGTTTTTTTAAATGACATTATAAGGAGAAAGAGAGAGGAGAGATCCAACAAAAAGGGGAAATTCATCTTTAGTTGTTTGTTGTTAGGTTGACCTGAGCTGCGGCAGGAAGATTTTTCATCTGGGAATCGACTTTGGAAAGATCAGTCTTGAACGTCTCGATATCGACTTCAACGGTTTTCTTTTCAGAACCCTTGAGTAATTGGACAATGTTCTTGCTTTTGCTTCAAGTAAAGCTCCACCTGAGGATACCTCTCGCAGATGTCATCAACAACTTCTTGAAAGTCCTTTATGTTCAAAGTGCCTGACTTGTTCTTGTCTGGCTTGCTGAATATCAGTGCAATATCTTCCTACACATGTCAAAGAAGAAAATGCATTATTATTATTTTTATTTTTTTTTAATAAAAATTGTTATACTCATTAATATATGCAACAAAAGAAGTTTAATTATATAGTGTGGTTGTAACACTGCACCATGACTCTGCATTCATTTATGGTTGCACAATCACCTAAAGCATATACATTGTCACATCCTTCCACTCTCAGCCATTCATCAGTAGCCAAAGCGCGCCTGTTAGTCTGGTCCAGGGCAAAATCAAACACTCGTGTCTTGAGTATTGTAAATCGAAAAACATGTGTCCAAAAGTATGCTGCGAAGCGAAGGCAAGAGTATCCACACGTGTGACACCTGTTTATTGTGAGTTGTAGCGTTTGATACTATTAGTGCTCTTATCGTTTTTCAATCTAAAAAAGCTTAGGGACTCTATGAGCACCTAGCTTTAGAAGCAGAGCCCCCAGGTAATGCCCCTTTTAATTCTACACAATGCAATATATGAAAGAGAGAGTGATTTATTATACACGCTCTTACAAATTACTATTCATGGTTAAGTTAATTTTATCTTTGAGGTTATTCTCTAAATTTACTATTATCTTTTTTTTTTTTTAAATGTACCTCTAGTATATTCGAATTTATCATAAACTCAAAATATTAACTTTTACATTTCCTACACGTGCAAAGCACATGCTTTCACCCAGTCATGACAGAAGTATGAACTATTGTGACAAACCTGCCCACTCTGCTTCATGAAATCAACCACTTCCTCACGTGGCCCAATGCCAGTTGACCAGCCTGCCATCCCATAAGGCAGATTTGCAACTTCGCCGGTTCCTCTTTCTTTTGTGGAGATCTCTTTATCAGCCACTTTTACCACCATTGAACCTGTTTTCAGGTTAATGCCGTTTCTTTGGAATTTTTCTTCAGCAAAAGAAGTGATTCTCTTGTCAAACCTGTTACAAACCAAATAACCAATATCATTGACCTTTACCATAACTTGAGAAACAAGAAAGCAAAAACAGCCCATATAGGTAAGTGAAAGAGCGGCTAATTACATGTTCAAAATGTGATCTCCTGCCTCAAGAAGAGTAATCTTTGCATAGTCTTTAACTGAAGGATACAGATTAGCGGAATCCTCAGTTACAAAATCATGGAGCTCAGCAGCAAACTCCACACCTGTTGGACCTCCAACGACGACTACAAAATGCAGAATTCTCTTATTTTCTTCTTCACCAAGACTAGGAAGACTTGCCCTCTCGAAACAGTCGATCACTAACTGCCAGATTCTCAGCACATCATCAAGTCCCTGCAATAAGAGAAATCAAATTCATGTTCTTCGCAACCAATAGAGCCACTTAAATGGTTTGCTTGATAAGAAAATTCGAAACCGATTTAAGAAGTGGGCATGTTCCTCGACACCCTTGGCTCCCATGCCTATTATCAAGTAGTCATAGTCTAAGCTAAATTCTTCACTACCTCCCAAGTTTGTTTCTTGGCTTGATCGGCAGTAAACTTTTTTCCTGTCCACGACGATCTTGTAGCACACAGCTTCCTTAAATGTGACAAATATGCCTTTCTGCCATATCAGTCAAAAAGACACTAGCCATTAACAAGAGTACGTATATGATATTCTCTGAAGGACAGGCAATATCTCAAAATAGCATTAAAGTGCTTGAATTTTTATGATAACAAGAGAAATTGGAAACTATTCTAAAATTACGTGAAGAATTTGTTGGTCCTTAGAAGCTGAAAGCAAATGTACAATCCTCACTCTAAACACATACGTTTGAGGTTAACAAAAAACGCGACACTAATCAATGAGTGGAAAACATTAGTCGTTAACAAAATGCCTTATCACTGCAACCACGAGCCCTTCAACTCTGCATCTATTATGAGCCCGCTCTTGAGTGGGACTAACGTTCGTGTTTGTCTTTTAAAAAATTATATTCCTTTCTTGTGATGGAACGAATTGGTTCGACAATGCTACATGCTTCCACGGTGCCACAAGTAACACTTGGTATCAAAAGGGTAAATGCGAAATAATTCTAAGGTGACACAACATGAACATCGTACAAGGGATTTTTCGAGTTATTCAAGAAATTGACTCCTGCCCAACCAGTCCCAAGTACCACCGCCTTCTTCTTCTTTTCGCATTCGCGTTTAACTGAATCGGCATATGCAGCGGTGAATGGTTTTGCTCCATTATATGCCGCTACGCCTCCCCCACTGCATTAAACACAGATAAATACATTAACAACAATGCAGAAATATATGTAATCAGATTTTTATATTGTCAAATTAAATACTAGTAATGATATACCAAGGAAGGGTTTTTTTCTTTACGGCATATTGTTGGGGTGCAATTTAGTGAGGCCCACCAACTTGTTAAGCAGGTCTGTGTGGCCCAATATCGATACTAGACAAGCAGGTCGACGTCAATCTATTGGGTCGAGCCCAATCAATGTGACGGCGCATTGTTTGTTTGATTCGATTGGATCGTTTTCATTTATATGGACTTGTTCGCATTCGTATTCGTTCGACTCGATCGATAGTATCGACCTGATGGTTATTCGCATGAACAAATGGTTGCAACACGTCTAGTCATGGACTCGAACGTGGGGAAAGCATGATTTTTGAAGCCTATCATCGATCGACACGTGTCCCACTACTGCGGTTACTTGTAGTGTTCTATCCCACTCCGCTAGACGGTTAAGAGCCATTATCCTTCCTCATCTTCTATATAAGGGGAAGACTGTTTTATTGTACGATATATACAATCAGAGACCAAAATCCTGCCTTTTTTGTTCAATAATTTCTTTTCTATACTCAAAAGAAGCTATGGTGAATTACAGTGGACGTAACTCTTCATTAATAGAGTAAACCACTATAAATCGTCTGTGTCAATTCTTGCATTTTTATTTCTTTTATTTTACATTAATCCAACAAGTATAAATTCAGGTCTAAAGATCCATTCAATTATGATTTAAGGCTCAAATTTTAAAATAATTCAATCCTAATTTCTGTTGTTTGATTGTATAATCCAACACCTACACATATCTAGAAATTTCTCTTTTTCGATTAGTTAAGAAAATGATTTACATTCCATAAAATGGTGGACCCCATTTAATGAGATATTATGTCCCGGTGGAGATTTTTCTCAAACAATTATGCGCGCTCACGTGCACTTTATAAAAACCGCTCCCACTCAAAACACAAACCCTGCCAACTTTTACAGCGTTGGCTGGCATAGTGATCATTAGCTTGGTTAATGGCAAATAATAACAATATTATACAGGACACACATGTGTGATGAAAACATTATTCCTAAGGACTTACAAGCTAAATTAATGTAATGACAAGTAATAGCACAAGACCTACATGTGTGATGCAATAAATAAATAAATAAATAAATAAAAATCCCTACTGTTCAAGCCAAAAAAAAAAACTGATCAATCAACAATCAGTGCCTTCAAATTGTATTCTAGTAGTTCACATTCACAACCGTATGTCAAACAATAGTAAAATTACAAAAGCACCGGATAGTGAAGCAAACAAACAGAAAACAAAGTAATACCTTTTTAACCAACTTTTAATGTAATATATATATATTAATAAAAAACAGTCCTATAAGCATAGTCTCCCAAATGTTTATTAAAATGCTAAAACAAATAGTTGGTTTAAGAACATAGTTTAAACAAGAAATTCAAGGTTCAAACTAACTTTATTACAGAGCTTTCTTTCTTGAATTTCAAACCAACTTTTAATTCAAACTCTTAATTTAAGCTACATTTATAAACGCCTTATAAAAGGACGAAAATAATTAACTTAAAAGAAAAGGAAAAAAAAAAAAGAAAAGAGATAGGCAGAGACCTTATTGTGACAACAACAAGAAGCTTAGACAACGATGGATATTGATAGAAAGCCCTAGAGGCTCTCTCATAGAAGGAATAACCATGCATTTTGAGATGAATGAAAAGCATAGAGAGAAAAGTAAAAAGAAAAAAAGAAAAAAAGAAAGCCTCGAAGAATTTAGAGTGAAAAGTTGCAGGAGAAAAAAAGAATGAAGAGGAGACAGTTGGAAAAAAATAGGAAAACGTGAGTAACGAAGCGACGTTTTAAGGTGTAATTGTCTACGCTAATGGACAAAATTTACCTTTTTGAGGTTGACTTGTCAAAACAAATTAAGGAAGAAAGCCACGTGCATGAAAATAGGGTTTTTATTGTAAGGCAGCCGTCAGATCGATCTTGTGCACTAATGGTAGCACACTTGTTGAGGTTCTAACCTATAAGAATGAAAAGGATTTTTCTTACATCAATTCTTCTCTCCTTTTTAATATTTATCATATATAAATTGTCACCTCATGTTAAGCTCGTGCGAAATATGATGCCCAAACGATGCATATTGATGGAAAGAAAAGAAAGGAAAAGTAAAAATGACAGAGAGAAACCTTATTGTGACAACAAGAAGCTTAGACAACGATGGAAATTGATGGAATGGCCGAGAGGCTCTCTCGTAGAAGGAATAACCACGCATTTTGAGATGAATGAAAAGCAAAGAGAGAGAAGAAAAAAAGGGCCTCCAAGAATTTAGAGTGAAAAGTTGCATAAAAAAATAAAGAGGAGACAATTGGGAAAAAAAAAAAAAAAAAAGGGAAACATGAGTATCGGCTAAACAAGAAGCGAGGCTTTAAGGTATAATTGTCCATGCTAAAGGACAAAATTCACCTTTTGAGGTTGACTTGTCAAAACCAACAAAGTAGGAGAGCCACGTGACATCATGAAATTAAGGTTTTTTGTGTTAAAGCATGTGCTTGAAATTCGTTTACCAAATTGCATAAAATTGCAAGGCAGTCATCAGATCAATCTTGTGCACTGATAGTAGGATACTTGCTAAGGTTTTAACCTATAAGAATGGAAAGAATTTTTCTTATATAAATTCTTCTCTCTCTCTTTTTAATATTTATCATATATAAATTGACACCTCATGTTAAGCTCGTATGAAATATGATACCCAAACGATGCATATTGATGGAAAGAAAAGGAAGAGAGAGAGAGAGAGAGAGACCTTATTGTGACAACAACAAGAAGCTTAGACAACTATGGATATTGATGGCAAGCCCTAGAGGCTCTCGCGTAGAAGGAATAGCCATGCATTTTGAGATGAAAGAAAAGCAAAGAGAGAGAAGAAAAAAAGAGCCTCCAAGAATTTAGAGTGAAAAGTTGCATAAAAAAAATGAAGAGGAGACAATTGGAAAAAAAAATAGAGAAACGTGAGTGACGGTTAAACAAGAAACGTCACTGTAAGGTGTAGTTGTCCATGCTAAGGGACAAAATTCACCTTTTTGAAGTTGACTTGTCAAAACCAATAATGTAGGAGAGCCATATGATGTTTTGAAAATTAGGTTTTTGTTTAAAGCATGTGCTTGAAATTCATTTACCAAATTGCATAGAATTGCAAGGTGGCCATCGATTCGATCTTATGCGCTGATAATAGAATACTTACCGAGGTTTTAATCCATAAGAATGAAAAGGACTTTTCTCATATAAATTCTTCTTTCTCTCCCTTTTTTTAATAATTATCATATACATATATATATATATATATATATATATATATATTCCATGAGTATAAATGGCAATTGCATTTTTACCATGACTTTTCCTTCAAGAAAAATCTTTCCGCGGGGTAATATGGTAAATGTCTTATATTGTTGAATTTCTTTTATATTTTTTTATTATGTACATAATTTTATTTAAATATGTTGTTTTGTTTAGGAAAGAGAAAATATCATTTTTCTCTTTTTTGTGCTCTAATATTTTCTTAAAAGATAATAACAATAATAATTTATTATTGTTACTGTTGTTATTATTAAATGACGATAACAATAATTGTAAAATTTTAAATAACATGTAGTACTTGATATTGAAATAGTAGTTTTTTTTAAAATAGTAATTAATAATACAATAATAATATCCTTATTCAAGATGCCTTGTAATCTTCAACCAATACTAGCTTCAATGTAATTACTAGGAGTAAGCACTAGAGTTTGTTTCCAATCTTTAGTACCTTGATTGAATTAAGTTTCTGCAATTTCACAGTCTCCATAACAAATGGCCTGTTTCCCCAGTTAGTATAGATGGGTAAAATTCTTCTTTTAGAAACATACTTCGGAATTTCCGACCTCATGTAGCTCAGATTTTGTTGAATGATAGTGTTGGTATCATAAAAGTTCTCATAGTTCTTAAATTAGAATTAATATATAAAATTTCTGACGTTACTTTTTCCCAAAAAAAAAAAAAAAACCAATGTAACGAATCAGTTTTTATAGGTAAAATAAACGTCAATTATTAAAGAAGAAGAAGATAAACGTCTATGAGTGTTACCATCTACGTCAATTTAGTGAAAGTTCTTTTTTTTTTTTTTTGGGGTTTCCTTATGGTCAAATATCTTTCCATTCGAGAAGAAATAAAACACACACACAAACACAACTTTTTTTGGTGCGCTGCAAACACACCTCCCTCCCTAATCGAAAAAGTTCCTCATAATTATTCAACAAAAAAACAAAAAAGATGATAATTTGTTAATACAAATGAACCAAAGAAAGTTTGTAAACAGCTTTCTGACTAGAGACAAAAGGGTGAAAGGGTCATAGAAATGGCTAATTGTAGTGAATGATCCTGCATGAAAGTAAGGCTCCAGACACAGAGTACACATGTTTAAAACCTGAGCTATTCTATTTAGCCCGATGGGGCAATAAGGCCGCCCTCTCACACAGGTGGGCCCCACCACTGTAAGGGGGGCAAGTTACAGCCGTTGGGCGGTTTAGACTATTTCTTCATGAGAGAGAATTCGAACAATGAAACACAGCACAACTCGAAAAGAAACAAACAAGAACACTAAGAACTATACTTGGTTCGGATCAAAAACAGATCCTACATCCAAGTCAGCGTTATGCAACCCTAGCTAGCTCCACTATAATGAGAAGATTTACACACCCAGAGATAGATTTTCAAGAACCCTCAACAGAAACCCAGTACAGGAATTTTACAAGAACTTACACCCAGTACTCACAGAGCTCTTCCACCAACTCTCAGAGAACAAGAAGAAAAACCACGACTTATGCTCTCAATCTCATTTCCCTCTTCTTACACCACATATCACTCTTCTCACAATTATACAATGTGCTCACACCCACACTAACCACAAATCTTGAACCAATGACATAAGGACACTTCATAAAATATGTCTGACACAAGCTGCAGTCCTGTACCCGACTATATTGAAGCAAGAATCCTTAATTGACTCTAACTGAATTTTATCCGAATCACAATTAGAGACATTTCTACACACTTTAAAACCTAAGTAAACATGCAGATTATTTTTGTCCATTCAAGTGGCATAACAAATATCACCAATCGAAACGTTTCATTTGCTCTGATTCTCTGAATTCGTGTCAATAATACAATACCAAAATACAGAAAACACAGCATGTACACAAAACAAGTGTAACCGTGCAAACATTCCTTTTTCAAAGAGCAAGGAACAACTTTTTTTACAATTTACAGGTTCCACTGGCTTAAATACGACTCGAATCTCTCCCAAAAATGAACCTCCTCGTCCAATCAGATACCACAAGCACCCTCGTTCTCCAGCTCACTTGCTTGCTGAGAATAACATCATATCGTATCAAAATCAATGATAATCATAATACCATACACTCAGCAAGCAGCATGTCAGGAATTTCGACTTTTATCCCGATATTTTAATATCAACCGATGTATGATATGAGTTGTCACTATTTTGTTGGCACGTATTTAAAAATTGACACATCAATTGATATTTAAAGATTGCGTCTCGTAGATAAATAACATCGCATATGGATAAAAGTTGGAATACGTAGCGCTACTCTTACCTTGCATATACAGAATACCAGAGCCATTGAGTGCTATGACCCATTGAAACCCAGTCCCCCGGCAATTCAGCTGCGGCTTGCTCTCCTCCCAAAGGAGCAAATTGCCCAAAATGCTTGTATCTTGTGGTCCAAGTTGCAAGCAGTTTAATTTGTTAAAAAGGATATAAGAAACAAAATGTCATAACATACTTTGACACTAGACATTTTGTCTTTATTCTTGACCTATCAAACAGAAATTAAATCAAAATTTTCCCAGTTCTGTGTGATGCTGAAAGTTTTGTGGAAGGTGTTAAATCCTAGTATAGTAATTCAAAATGGTTAGCGACGATATGCAAAACAGATGTGTTATATGATGATGAAGCAATGGTACAAGAGAGAGAAGCTTTAAAGTGTTGGACATACTGGAAGGGGCGAAACTCATGGCGGCCCGAACTTCTAAAATGACGTGGACCTTCAGGATTCTCTCCGCGCTTATCTTTGCGGTTGAAGCACCTAGAAAGATACGAACCCTGCTGGGCAGCAACCTGAAACCAAAACGGATGAAAAGAACAATAGTTAATGTCACAGCAGAAGGGTATGATCTAGAAAAAATTTGCCACAAGCAAAAGATGAAAGGCATAAGACCTGTGCAGTTGCAGGCAGACTTTTCATCTGTGAATCCGCATGAGAAAGGGCTAATTTAAATCCTTCAATATCCACTTCTTTCCTTTCTTTTCCCTCGGAATCTTTCAACAGATCTGTCACATCTGCTAGATGCTTGCTCTTTAGATAGAGATCTAATTGTGGGTACCTTATCATGATGTCATCTATAACAGCTCGTAGTTCACCAACAGTTAAGAAACCAGATTTGTCCTCATCTGCGGCTTCAAATATGGCTGATATATCTTCCTGATAATAAAAAGATACCAAATAAAGTGGCCTGATATACACATTTCTTTAAAATATGTTTTTACTTGCATACCATGATTTTACGTTGGACAATCGTAGCACAATCACCAATGGCATAAACATTTTCACATCCTTTCACGCGCAACCATTCATCAGTTGCTAGAATGCGTCTATTACCCTGTGCATACAGCCAGGCTCAAATTATGGTTCGCAAAATAACCTATGATTGATTTTTTTTTTTTATAATTCTGTGTGGGTAAAAATAGAAAAGAGGACTATAGATGCAATGGAAACCCATTGAAGAGAGGATTTAAGCATCTCTCGGACCTCAAAGGTGCAAAGACTTGTGACAAACCTGCCCAATTTGTTCCATGAAGTCCCTCACAACAGGGCGAGTCCCAACGCCTGTGGACCATACAACCAACCCATGGGGTATGGAGCAGGTCACTCCCTTTGATTTCACATTCATTGTAATTTCCTTGTCTGAAACACTTACAACCCGGCATCCTGTTTGCACATCAATACCATCTCTACTAAATTTCTGCTCGGCAAAAGAACTGATTCTTTCATCAAACCTGCAGACACAGGATGATAACTTCTATAAGTTCCATATTTTGATATTGTCCATAAACTTGAAGTGAGCAATGAATAAAATTCCAAATAGAGACAGTTAATCTTTGGTGTTTTGATCCTGAGCACAACACAGCAAAGACGTTGAAGTGTCGGAAATTTTAAGAGTGAAACAGAAGACCAGCAATGAAATAATCAAACATTCAGAACAAAAATGAACAGGTGAAAGGACTAGCACCGCAGAGTTAGTTGCTCAATTCAGTGCAAATACAACAGTGCCTCATAGAACTCAGCCTTAGAAATAAGGCAAAATGGCCTATCAAATAAACAGATTGATCAGAGATAGAGCCAAACAGCATCAGAAATATGACATGATTGACCGCAAGGAGTGCGAAAAAATGGTCATACAGAAACCAGCTCAACAACCTTGTTCAGCCTATTGGGGTTTTCTTTTTGTTCTTCCTATGGACTTCCCAAACGTGAAAAGAATACAACGCATAAGATTAAAAAATATATATATATCCATTCTAATGCTTTATTACTATTAGAGTTTGAAGTCAAGAACTTTGAAAATAGTAGTACTTCTGAAACTATGATTTTTAATCAAGTGTTCAAAGCACACAGACAAACGAATTTTAAACATACGAGTTCAAGATATGATCTCCTGATTGGATCACGGTGATCTTCACAAGATCTTTGACCCCAGGATATAGCTTGTATAGATCTTCTTCCAAAAAATCATGCAGCTCTGCTGCAAATTCCACACCAGTAGGACCCCCTCCCACAACAACAAAATGAAGATTGGCCCTCCTCTCTTCTTCACTTAGACCAGGAAGTGTAGCCTTTTCGAAGCAATCTATCACGCTCCTACGGATCTTCTGAGCATCCTCCACTTCCTGCATCATGAGAAGTCACATTTGCTCCATGATTAGTTAGTGGCATTTTCAACACCTTGTCAAAGAAAACTGGCAGTTTGTTGTGTTTACTAAACTCATGAATTTGATACCTTGAGAAAATGGCAGTTCTCCATCACACCTGGTGTATTAAAAGTATTTACTTGCGCTCCGATTGCTATAACCAAGTAATCATATTCCAAAAAGAACTCATCATTTCCCACCAAATTAGTGTCCATCTTTGACCTGCACATAATCTTCTTATTCGCAGCATCTATCTTTATACATGCCGCCTCAAAAAATTGGATTTCCCCTTTCCTCTAAAATGCAAAAGAAAGAAAGAAAAAATCAAAGTGTTAGGATAAAGACATACCAATGGCAAAATAACAAGAGCAACCAAATTTTGGTACCTTCTTTATAATATTCCGAATCGGTTCCACAATGCTTCTGGCTTCAACTGTCCCACATGTAACACTAGGTAGTAGGGGCGTAAATGCAAAATAATTTCTAGGCGAAACGACCTGAACATCGTACTTTGAAGCATCCAGATCCTTGAGAAAACTAGTACCAGCCCATCCTGTGCCAAGTACCACCACCCTTTTTTTTCTTGCCTCAGTCTCACTTTGATTACTAACAACTCCAGCAGAGCCATTGTCTGACTGTGATTCTGAGTACGCCACAAGAACTCCACCACTGCATTCATCCAAAGAGGAAAAACACTTTTTTTTAAATAAATAGAACACTTTAAAAAAAAAAAAAGGCTTGTCACACTCTAATAAATCCCTACTAGATGTCATATACTGTAAAAAAAATTTAATCGGGCCCTATGTAACTTTAACCATACACTGAGTTTCAACTGATTACTAAGCAAAAGTAGAAAACGTAACTATGGTAACAATTTGTGAAATATCTTGGAAGCTACTGTTAATTTGTTATGATGAATACTAGATTATTCTTTTACCAATTATTCTTTGCACCCAACAGTTCCTCGTGAAATAGAGCAAGTGGGTCCCACCACAGGTGGGCGAAGCCATCCTGTCACTCTTTTGGAAGTATTTGATACACAGGTCAAAGCAATATCATATTGTTTTCTTTTTTCTTTCTTTCTTTCTTTCTTTCTCTCTCTCTCGTAACAGTGCACCAATTAATTTTGAGGGAAAAGGGGTAAATTCGGCAGAATGCCCAGAGATCTGGCCTTCCTTCTTAGCGACTCATATGTTACGAAGAGTTTAATCATAGTCGTCACTTATTAAAAAAAAACAGGAAAGAAAAAGAAAAAGAAAAAGAAATGACAATTATTGTAGCATGTGAAAGCTTTACATTGTAGTAATTTTTTAAATTGTTACTGTAGCATGTGAGAGCTTTACACTGTTTATAACTGAGCACGGTTCCCACCACAAGGGGGTTATATTCATCGACACCATTGGACACATCACGGACTGTACCAATACATTATCCACGCGTGGTCTATATTGGACAGCCACGTGTTCATTTTCTCATTATTATTATTATTATTATTATTATTATAAATACAATGCATATTTACTTTCTGCGTTTCCAACAACTATCTATTGTTTTACTTTGAGGAAAAAATATTGTTTAAGCTAGATATTTTATGTAAGATAATCCTGTAATTTCCAAACTAAAAAGACAAAAAGAACAGAGAAAACAAGGAGATCTAATTCTAAGAAGAGTAAGAACTCGCAATTTTGAAGATTCTGAGTTTCAGAATCACTCTCAGCTGATTTGAAATTTTACGATTTTTCCATTTTTCTGCCACAATTCGTTTCTGGTTTCTTTTTTGCAAGATCGTCACGTTGACTTGAAATGAAAAAGATGTCTGTTTGGTAGGTGAGAAAACAGAGTGGAAATCAAAAAGATCCTAAATTTAAAGTTATTCCGACTTCCGATCAAAAGAAAAAAAAAGCAAAATAATGTGATCAAGAATTCAACTAAGCCCCAATACAAACACAAGAAGAGAAGCATGGGAAGCGAAGTAGAGAGAGAACCTGAGAGTGGAGACGAGCAGAAGCTTGGAGGCAACAGGGTAGGCATGGAAGCACTTTGAAGCTCTCGTGAAGAAGGAAAATATGGTCATTTTTTCACGGAGGTTTCCAACTTTGACAGATTTGTGTTGTAGCTTAACGACTGAAGAATAAACTGAACACTGAAAGAGAGAAAGAGGAGAGAGAGGACTAGTGGTCGTTTTGCACCGTTAACTACGCTTGCCTGCCAGTTGGACAATTCTTACGCGTATTATTTTATTGACTCCCTTGATTGGAGGTTTTTACTTTTCTTCTTTTTTTTTTCTTCTTAGAACAGAAGATTTAAATTCATAACTTTTATAGGTTATTTGAAAGTCTGATTTTAACAATCAATGACAATAGTAAATCGTATAAATCTTTTATATATGTTACACTAAAAATTATAGTGTAAAATTTTATAAGTTATAATTTTTAAATTAAATTATTAGTTTTAACTGTTTTTCAAAACATCTTATTAGATAAAGTTAAATATTGTCTTATTGTTAAGTTATTTATATAACCATATTTTTTATTTATTTACTTTTTGTTTTTGGTTCTCTGTTTTTTATAGGTATATCAAATCAAACTATACTATAATACGATTTTTTTTTTTTTTGTTCATGTGTGGCATTGGGACTGAAAATGAAACATGAATGTTAAAATCATTGATTCATGCCTCAAAAAATTATATTGAAAAATTTTGTAATAATCCATTAATAATTTTAAATAAAATTCAACCATTTTTCGTGACATTATCGATGAGATTCAATAAGACAAAATAAAATAAAAAAATTAAAATAAAATAAAATAAAATAAAAATATATTTGAAGAAAAGTGGAAATTTCTGAAACGATATCAATAATTAAAATTTTCATAATATATTATTCAAGTCCTTCCAAATCACACAACAGTGCATACATAATTTGAACAAAAAGAAAAAGTAGACATTTAAATGAACCACAGCCTAACATAGTCAAACCAAAGTGCATGAAAATAATCAAATTATTACATGCCTTGAAAGAAACACTAAAATAGATATTTTAACCCATGGACTTCGCGAGTTATCCAGCAACATTTTATTCTACAGTATATAGTAATCCATCCGGGGAAAAATAAAATAAAACAACTATAACACTGTAAGCAAAATGCTCAATAAGATTACAAATTAAAGACAGAATTATAATATTATAATGGCAATAATCTTGGAAGTAATGAAATAAAATAAGCAAAAATTATTAAATAATGCATTCAACTCCAAGATATTTTAATTAACATTAAGCTAATAATTTACCCAAATGGCTTATATGATTTATCGAAAAATCATAGATAAATATTAACCCATTTACAAGGCCTAGAATCACCATCGAAGTGGTGCGTACGGGATTTTGGGACCTGCCACCTAGGTGGCCCTCTACACAACCCGAATTCTATGGTACTATGCATTTAAAACTCAACCAACCGAGGAATCTCATACCGGTTAGCATTAGAAAACTATTTCAAAGACTGTCTCAGTCGTAAATTCTCGACTTGTGATATTGATCTCTTATTTATCAAATATATCTT
Source organism: Artocarpus heterophyllus (assembly GCA_025403435.1). NCBI lineage: Eukaryota > Viridiplantae > Streptophyta > Magnoliopsida > Rosales > Moraceae > Artocarpus > Artocarpus heterophyllus. Next base: position 9,147,725 of record CM046347.1, on the reverse strand, counting down.
TTAAATCACATGTTTGAAACTTTTGAAAATAACTTTAAATCATAAACATGATCCTTAAAACATTTGAGAACACACACTTGAGGCCGAATATCTTAAAATCATGGCTATAGAAGATAGGGGTGTAAAATCCTACCTCGAAACTAGGTCACAGATCACTCTTTCAACTTTACCCGATCCACTATATATTTGGTCCACGATACAACAGTTCACCTTAAAAATAAACTTAACTATTAAAACCAAGATTAAACTAATAACTTAGTGTATTAATCATAGTTCTTAGTGTGCCATTAATCACTTTAAACTTTATATTTTCACCACATAATACAAACACTCTTAAAATTACATTTTCAATCGTTTCTAGTTAGATTAGGGGTAAAAATAAATTAAAAACATAAAATCAGGTATAGGAGGCTCAGGGGGCTGAAAAATCTACCTTAGAGCTAGGTGGTTGACCTAGATATGCATATGGCGATTGCCCGCCGTGTTGTAGAACTTGAAAACCAGTTCTGTTCTATTTTAAGCATTCAAGCTCAAACCTTTCCAAATAATTTTAGAGGCATTCTAGACAATATTTTATGAATCTAGAACTTCATATGAGTTAGAAACGCTCACTTTTACAAGTTATTAATTCATTTTCACCACTTGGTCACGTTCATTCCAAAAATAAGAAAAACATTATAAAAATATATTTAATTCGTGTCTGTATGCTAGGGCTAGCAATTCATGTCAACGAGTCGAGTTCAGGTCAAGTTGAGCCCTTATTTAAAGGGCGAACATGCCAACCCATACACGACCCATGACCTGACAGGTTAAAAAAAGTCTGACCTAGACACGACCTGACGTGTCAACGGGTTGACACAACACGACCCATGCAACCCGTCTATATGCTAGAAATTAAACAATAACTTATGCAACCCATCCAACAATAAGCTTACAAAATGAACAATAACCCAACACAACAAAACCATCAAAAAAGTTAACAAAACTTTGTATAAGTTTAACAAAAACAAATATGCTAGAAATTAGAATCATGTCAAGTTGGATATACAACAAATGTTAGACTAATTGGAAACCCTAAAATTAACTTCAGGTTATACAGGTTGCATTAAGATCACACAGGTTCAATTCAGGTTACACAGATTAATTAACAATTTTCATGTTAATTTTGGGTCAACCTGATTTCAATACTTTTTTTGCGGGTTATTGCGAGTTGATTTTGTGTTGATTTAGGTTGACCTAAACCTGACCTATTTTTTGTGCAGGTCAGAAGAGTTCGACCCAATTCTAACCCACGGCCTATTTTTCCAACCCTTTTTTTTCCGTGTTGAGTTCGTGTCGTGACCTAAATTGCCGGTCCTAGCGCATACTTTTAAAACAAAAACATGTTTATACATTTGTTATAATGTCGAATCAAGGGTGTACAACACTTGCTCAAACTTAGTTTATCACTTGGAAATACAAATTTATTACATAGTTTCTCAAGGACAAAGTTGTTTATCAAAATATCAATATCCAGACTTAAGAACATGAATTTTTGAACAGATAAATAATGATAGAATTCATAAATGGAGGTTTAAATTATCCACAATGTTTCTTAGCTAGGATTACTGAAGGTTGAAGTCTAAAATGGGTGATGTTGCCTTCGTGTAAGCTTTGAAAGGGTTTGATTTCTCTCTTGGTTTGGTGAGACAGTATATGGAAGAGAGAGAGAAAGAATAATATGAGAGAGGGGGAGAAAGAGTAGGAGGAAGTTCTGAACTTGTTTTGGGCTTTAATGCTCGTAAGGGGTCTAGTTTTAAGGTAAACCATAGGCTGCTCATGGTTTTCAAAGAGGAGTTTTATTTCGCTTGCTCAGTTTTCACGTGAAAAACTCATACAAGCGTATGGGGTTACTTTGAAATTTTAGCAAAAGCTAGTTTTTCAAAAATAAATATTTAAAACAGTGAGAGTTGTCCAATCAAAATAGTGTGATTAATTAATTACATATAAGTGACTAGAAATAAATAAATAAATATTAAAATCTATTTTAAATGGAAGAAAATAAATAAATAAAAATAAGAATTTATAGGAAAGAGTAAGAAATTAATCAATAACTAAATTTTAGTTGGCACACTAATTTCTATTTTTCACCCTAATTTTCTTAATTAATTTTTGAAGCTTTATAGGTTATTCAAAGAGTTTATTCATTTTGTATTTTATTAAATATATATTAAGACATTATTAATGTGTATTAAATTAATAGCCTGAATTGATCAATACTTAATTTTGACTATTAAAACATTGAAAAATCCTGAAAAAGAGGGGATAAAAAGAAACAGAGAAAATAAAATTTTGACAAAAAAATTCTTGGATTACTTATTGTTGACTTGTTTTCCTAAAACATATATTCTTTTTCTTTTCTTTAAAGGGACATTTATCTTTTTATCCCTTTATTTTTTGTCAATTTAAAACTTATATTTTTAGTTTTAAATATCATCGTATTATTTATTTAAATTTAATTTAATACATAAATTTATGTATTTTCTAATCAATATTTAATTTTAACTAAAAAAATTACCAAAAATACCCTCAAATTGAAAAACAAGAGAACTTCACAAATTTTAAAAAACCTTATGCTAAGGTTTTTAACTTCCAAAATATGTAAAATACCCTAAAAAAATAGGTATTTTGTGTGTTTTCTTTTTAATTTTTTAAAGTTTTAATTTTTTACTATTTTACTTAAAGATAATTTAATCATTTTAAAAGTCAAAATCAACTATTAACTAAAATAAGATACAAATTTATGTATTAAATTTAATATAAAAGTATAAATATGATAAGATCTAAAATAAAAAATATAGTGTTTAAATAAACCTAAAATATAACATATATAAAGATAAATAATCTTTTTTTAAAGGAGTTTCTTTCAAGAGTATTTTTGTTATCAAATTTTTATTTGTCGGTGAACTGTGAAAATTTAACCTAGATCATTGCATGATATGATTTGTCACACACATTAAATATTTTGATATACACGTGAAAAAAACCAAAACAAAAGTATATGCAGCTTAATCTAAAACAAAAACATCAACTACGTTATAATGTCGGATAAATTACTTTCAGCAACTTAGGGCCTGAAGAGGACGTTCTAAAACAAATTGTTTTCTGTATGTATATATAATTTAAAAAATATTAAATATAGAATATATTAAAGTTTAACGTTCAGATGACTATATTATTATGCTTAAAGTTTAAATCACCATGTTATTTATATTTTGTTTGTTTACTTACATCACTGTATCAAAATCTTGTGTTGGTTTGTTTATAAAATCTAATATAAAAATCACAAAAGTCTTTAAAACGGTTCAGTCTGGTCTCAAAAACCTGACAGCACAAGACAAGACCGTACCGTCCACGGCAATAAAAGCCTCTGCCCCAAGCGGTCAAGTCATACCGCACACAAGGGATAAGCCCCATCAAAAACTGTCGAGCACTAAAACACGAGCCCATCAACAAAATTATAACAGGGCAAGCGACATTCCAACATCATGCTCCTCATTATGTACTTTCATGATTACCAACACTGGTTTAGCTTTCAATGGCATTCACCAAACTTAATGGTATAGTTTTTAATACATTTAGCACTGTTAAAGTGCTGGTCCTGACTTTCTGATAACGTGCATTTCTATTGTTGCCGTATTTGCTTGAATTTAATTTCCAGCCCAAGTTTAAGCCAAGCATCAGAAATAAAGACGAAAGCCGTGGACCCAAAGCGGTGGAACCCGCTTCTGTAGCTTTTACAGCCGGTCTACAACGTCATTTTGTAGACAGCTATTAACCATATTTTTAATTTGATGACAGATAAAATGCTCGTAATAGTTTTGCTAATACTCTTCGAATCTGTTTGGAATGTTCCAATAAAATATTTAAAAAAAGATTTAAATTTTTATAAGAGAAAATACTACAACAAAATGATTCTAATCATGATTCAAATCACAAAAGAAAAAAGAAAAGATGCAAAAACCGTGATGTTTCGTGTGAAGTATTTTTTTTAGGAGACCAAAACACTAGTGAAGAATTAAAGCAACTATCCAAACACTTTAAAAAACGACGTTTGGCCTCTCCCAAGCCTCAAGAGCAGCATCAACTATTGTTAAACAATAGCAAAGAATATATGCGTTCTAATTTTTATTTTATCAGTGTTTTTGGGTTACCACATTTAAGCATAAACTGCAATAGACAAGGACTGATTTTAATTTTTTTTTCTTTGACCAAGAAAAAATCAAAATAATACTCTAATGTGATTAATTTTTACCTAAAATGTGCCTCTTAAAACAAGCAAAGAGAATAAGCGGAAACCTCTGCTCTAAAGGATAGATCAAAACGTTATGCTGCAATCGAGCAGCGTTCTTAAGCATTATTAATTTACATAAAGAGGCTAACATGTGAACAAAGCACACTTTGTTCAAGAAGAAAACAATTGTTTAAGAAAAGAACCAAAAGTAAAAATAGCAAATCTGAACGATAAAAGTTGTTGACGTTATCGCCAAACATATTATATTATATTATATATACATATAGATAAATTTAGCAAAATATATATATATATACACACACATGGATATACATGTATCAAATTGCCAATTACAATAACAGAATGAAAGAAATCTGTGAGCTGTCATTCAGATCAAAAAAGACTCCTTCAAGTTAATGGCACTGCAGAAACAGATAGCGTTAGTGTACAAAGAGCCCTCATTGTCATGGCAGGAAAGAAAACAAAAAAATTACTGAAAATAAAGTATTGTGTTCTAGTAATGGATATAGTGCTGTTATTTAACTCCATTCTCGTGAAAATTAGAAAGAGAAGAAGCTGATGACAACACAAGACTTTTTGAGTTTTTCAGACCCTATACCCATATGAAAGGATAAGGGTATAGTTAAAACTCAAGCCTTTAACACAGCATTGATCAAAAGATTACGAAATTTTAACAATAAAAAAAAGCTAATAAAAAGAAATTGCACATATGAAGAAAGCCTCAGTTTAACCCTTTAATGTCATGTGAAATGTTGCTTCACCAAGTAGGTTCTCCCTTTTACAGGGACTTGGCTCCACAACACCTAAACAAGTTGGATTGTGTCATCACAGGCACAATAGAAAGCAGTTCAAGAAATATAAATACCAAGCTTCAAAAAAATCCCATGGGGTTATAACCCACAAACCAAAGAAGCAAGAGTAAGTCTAATCAACCCACAGGGTTATAACACCACTACTCACACGTCATAATTTGTACGTGGTGGTGTCACAGCCCGGTGGACTAAATACCAGATTTTCATAAACAATTGCCTCAGAAAGATCCAGTAATTTCACAAAAGGATATAGAGCTCCAAGTAGGTTCTCCCTTGTTCAGGGACTTGAAGCTTACTACACCTCATAACATGGATACATCATCACTGACAAATACAAATCAAATTACAGAAAATCCATACCTCAATATATGCAATCTAAACAATAAATCATTATAAAGTTATCACATAAAAATAAAACTAGTAAAGATATAAGATTTTCAATTGAAGGCTCAGACTATAAACAGCTCTATCAATCAAGAATTTTCTGAAGCAGAACTGGCATTAAAAGCTGTGATTAAATCATCATAGCCGACTACTCAATAGTCAAAACTAATAAAACGATTCCATTTCATAATTCAATCTTATGGCACAAAATAAAGAATTATATGTATAAAGTTGGCTCATATCAAGAAATTCAACCATTATTCCAATTTATGCTTCATCGATTCCACTCAGAAGCGCGGATAATAAATAATCATCGCCAACGACAAAAATCACAACATTTTGTGTTGAATTAGAGAAACAAACTTGTAAATCAACAAAAGATAAATTCTTGTACCAATTGTTCCCGATCTTTATCGCCAGATCCTGCAAAAAGATCAAATCTTGTAAAAAGAAAAACAAATATAGCGGATGACTTTAGAGGCAAAATCATTGAAAAAGATACACCCCCACGTGTGACACCGCCAGGGATCTATATACGCCTCGATGACTAGCCTTGTTTACATCGTCTAAATTCAATTGAAAACAAGCTAAAGGTGTAGTGAGGCAAAATATGAAAATACAAAAAAAAAAGGAAAAAAGAAAAAAAATATACAGATAAATTTGAAAAGATTTTGCCGTTGCTTTGACACAGATCAGCCGTAGAAGAACAGAGCCAAACTGCAACACTGAACGGCGTCGCTCTAGCACGAGCATTGGGGCTTTCGCCGTCAAACGGACAGTCAGGGAAGCCCGGGGTGCATCGTGCAGAAATCAGAATCGAATTGTGAGAAAATACTGGAAAGTAAAGAGAAAATTGGGAGCTGAAATTGAATTGGGGTTTCGTTTTATTGATTGCTAAAACCCTAGAATGTGAGGCTCTGGCGGTGCGGAATATTGAAGGAAGAACATGGCGTTGAGATGGGATTATATAGAGGAATTTAAACCCACAAAACCCTAGAACCATTCTCTTTTCTCACTGGGTCCCCTCCGCCTCCGGTGCTTGGTATACAGCATGTGTATACTGCCACGTGAACCCCAATCTTTAACCATTTTGTTGTCGTTTTCTATGTTGGTGCTTTTTCCTTTTGTTGTCGTTCTAGTTTAATGTTATTCAATTTTAGGCGTCGTTTCCTATTCGATGTCATTCTCCATGAAAGTGTGTCGTTTGTTCGCTCTTTTTTGATGCTATGTCGTTTGTTCCTTTGTAGTGGTTGTTCTGTTGATTGTCCTTTTCCTGTGTGTTGTTTTCTCTTTGCTGTCGTTTCCATCTTCCTATATTTTTCTTTTGTTTGTTGTCGTTTTACTCTTTCGCGTCATCTTTCTCGTTTTAGTTTTTTTTACAGTCCGTTTTTATTATTTTGTCGATGTTGTCTCGAGAACGAGGAAAATGTCAAAGTTTTGAAATTTTTTAAAATAAATATTAGATTTTAAAAAATACTTTTATTTTTTTGTTTTAGGGGTTGTTTATTTTATATATTTTTTAGACTCAATAGACTAAAATTTGAATTCAGTATCAAGAATCCTTTAGATATGTGTTTGTTTATCTCAAAATCTGAATCCTCTTAGTATTAAAAGTCCAAGTTTTTAGAGTTCTGACTCCCTTAAACTTTTGATATTCAGATATTTTTACTGCAATAAAAACTAAAATTCTCTCTGTTATATTTTAAAAAAAGTCATAACTCCTTCATTTGATATCCAATTGAAATGATTTTTTTTATTATGTTTTTAGTGAAAAGATGAATAAATTAAAATCCATATTGTAGTTTTTTAGGATCATTAACATTAAGATTTTATTAGATTTATTAATAAATCAAAAATTATTTTCACTACCTTTTCAAACACAAATTTTAATTTTATTCTATACTCAGATTAAAACTTAAATACACATCCAAACACCAATTTGGATAATAATTCAAATCATTAACTTAAATCCTAATTTAAATCACACTAATTCAAATCAAATCACTAATTTGAATCCATTTACCAAACAAACCCTTAGTTACTTTACAATCGCTTTTTATTATTTTGTTAATGTTGCTTTGAAAGTAAGAAAAATGTCAGATTTATGAAACATTTTGCAATAAATATTAGGTTTTAAATATTTTTGTAGTAAATAATAAATTTACGATGTAAATAACTTATTTGTTATGTAAATAAGAAATATTTAGATTGTAAACAGAAGATAAAAATACATTAATTATATCATAAATTTATTTATTATACAATAAGAATTATTTATGCCGTAAATAAATAGTAAATAAATTAATACTACAAACCTAACATTGACTATAAATATTTTCACAGCCTATCATTTACTACAATTTTTGGTTTTGAAAAATAGTATTTCCTGCGATTTCCTTGGCTTTAGGCGCCTTTTACATTCACCTTTTATTTCATTTCGTCATCTTCTTTGGACGCCTATTTTTCTATGCATCACCTTTGTTGCCTGTTTGTTATTTGTTGTCGTTTTCACCCCTTTTTTCCGCCTTATTTTCTACATTATTATGATTTTTCTTAGGATGTCGCTTCCCTCATTTTTGTCCCTTTTTTTTTTTTTTTTTTTTAACGATGTCCATTATTTTAAAGGTGGTTTTCTCTTTGTTGCCGTTTTCTTTCTCATTGCTTTCTTTTTCCTTCGCTGAGGTTTCAATGTTAGTTGTTTTATTCTTCTGCTGTCGTTTTTTGTTTTTTTTCTCTCTTATTCTTGGGTAACCACGGGTAGAATGCACCAAGAAGTCGTTCAAGTATATACCCGCCACCCTTTGTACTTCGCCTTTAATCCGACAGAGTCAGAGAACGAAGATTTTCCATAAAATGATTCAACTGTCGTTTTTATAACATAGACGTCTGCAAACTTCAAGACAACAGAGACTGTTGTTCAACACAAGCAATTTATTCAGAGAATGAAGGGCTTCAACGGTGTCTAATGTGAATTTGGAATGTTGTTTTCTTGAGATTGAGAGCCATATCCAACAAAGCAATTGAAACTACCGAGTCGTTACCATACATTGACAATCTAAAAAATTATTCGGTTTGATGAATACGACTCAAACACAAGCAGGATCTCCGACTTGTCAACTTTTCTGCACTCAGCTTCTATGAAAAAAAAAACGCGAAGAAAAAAAGGCACAGCAAGAAGAATGCTGAAAGACTACTCTACAGCTTTGAAAAGCACCAGAAATAGCAAACAAGAAGTAAAGAGGCTCTGATCGTCTTGTTGCCAAAATTATCCAGTTCACGAAGCAACTCAAAACCAAAATGGAGTCTCTGAAGTTGGCTCTTTTCCTATACTACCATCCATGTCAAATGCCGGTAGCCAGCCCACTTAGCGGCAACACGGATTCCAATGGCTAAAGCAACACCCAGCAACGGCAGTGGAAGCTTCCTAGCTGCCACTACCTCGTCTTCCTTTCCTTCTGGTAGTTTCTTTGAATGGTGAGAAATGGCTAAAGCCAAATATGACGCCATTGCCAAAACTCTAACCCATGGTTCTCCAACAGCAGCGAGAACAGCAGCCACAGGCAGTGCTGATGAAACATCGTCCCTCTTTTTAATAAGCCGTGAAAAAGTGTACAACACCAGCAAAAGAGTCCAGAAGAAAGGCTCAGAGATGTAACCTCTCACGGCTGCATAGCCAATTAGGCCAGATATGGTGAGAATATGAGGTTGACTGCTCACGGAATCTGGAACTGTGGCTTCTGCAACGGCAAGAACAGCTGATGAAAGTATGATAATTGTGGTAAGCTGTGGAACTGGAGCATATGCAACAATGCCGGAGTAGTAAGCTCGAATGGTGTATAGTGCAGTCTCAACGCATCTGATTAGTGAAGTGATGGGATCCCCTATGAAATGGAAGATAAGGGCTAATACAAGTTTCAAAAGGTATCGCACAAAACGGACAATCGCAAAGGCGGCCTTTTTCCAGTTATACAGTTCGAACAATACTGCTTTCCATGTATAGAGCAGAAAAGCCACAGCTGTAAAATTAATAGCAATTATAGTCAGCCATTTGCAATCCTTGTCTTAACACAGATGAACTAACATAAATATGCTCTAAACTACCAATCTGAGAAGCTAATTGGATTGGCTTCTCTTAAGATTAAGAAATACAGATACATCAAAAATTCATCAAAGCTACCGAATCTACAAGCTAACATGGTCAGTGTAAGTGTATTAGTTAAGTTAAAGCCAGCTTTAACTAGCCATACTTTTCTTTCTTCCCAGCAAAAGAAGATGAAAATTCATTGCTTTCTGGGCCTATCACATTAGAATCTCCAGCTTCAAATTTCTTCGTTTAAATAAACATAACAGTTTTCCTTCAACACCTTTGTGAAGCTCAAATTTCCAATGAATCAAAGTTAATCAGACATTGTTTGGTAACAATACAGGTTACCATGAAATTAAAATTTCCAATAAACTCAAATTCAGGTAATCAGGAAAAACACTTTTAATTACGCCAATAATTTATGTACAATTTATTCACCCCAAAAATGTGGATTACTTCATATGAAAAGCCGGTCAAGTAATCAACTATTCCCCCAAAAAAGTAAAATTTTCTTTCTTGAACTTGCAATCAAATTATTCTCTTGCAGCTCATTTTCTGAATAACGAAAGAAAGAGAGAGAGAGAGAGTAATAAGAGGAAGAAATGGGAGTACCTACAAACCATGGCCATCTCAAGGGAGGGTCGGGAGCTTCTCTCGTCAAGTACCTGAAGCGCTGGGGGAAAGTACTTTCCCCTCTCGCCTCTTTCTCGTCTTCATCATCAATTCCATCGCCATCATCATCCTTCGCAGCCGCCCAAACCCTAGGCTTTCTTCTGAGCAAAAGCTCTGGTCTTTTCCCGGAAAATCTATGGAGATTGTTAGTCGATACTGGATTGAACGTTCGGGGTTTGGTTGGAGAAGATGAAAATGGGGCGAGGCGGGAACGGAATCGAGTGGTGACTGGAGAAAGGCGTGTGAATTTGAGGTTGAGAACAGAAGGGTTCGGAGAGGAGAGTGTACAGAGTGTCATCATCGACATGGCTTGGGTTTTGTGTAGACTTTACAGAGGTTTTGCTGCCATTTAATCACTCTGCAAGAATTTCTCCCTGGAAAGAAGAAGTATTCAGACTTTTGGATGTTTGGGAATGTACGGCGTGAGCCCAACTATGGACCCAGTATTACATCGGCCACTTCAAAAAGGCCCGTATTCACCTTTTCCCCAATAGTAGTACCATAACATATTTTTTTTGAATAATGTTAAACATAATTACGACCATGTTATATATAGGTTTGTTATTCATTTCTCATTATATTTGTATAAATTAAAAACTCTGAATTTTTTTAATTATTTGTCTGAAAAGACAGTGCAATGTTCAAAACATCAATATCGATAAAAATATCAATATTTTAAATTTACACAAATTTCAACAAAAACATTAATATTAGTAAAAATATTGAAAAATTTATAAAAACTATGAATATTTGTTTTATATTGAAATTTTGATATAAACTAAGATTGTGTAAAAAAATAAAACCATACAACCCCTTATAAATCAATATTTTTTCTGATCTATTATAGTATTAACTAAAAATTTTCTTAAATTTTAATGGTCAGACAAAAATTTTCAATATTTTTAAAATTTCCTCCAAAATTTTAGAATTTCTAAAATCTCAAAACATTCTCTAGGATTAAATTAAAATACCTTTCAAATTTTTTTTAAAATTTCAATAAATGTTAGAAAAAAATTGTTTACACCTAAAAGATATTTCAGGATCTTCAAATTATGAAAATTTTGGTAGAAATTTCAGACATATAGAGAATTTTTTGTCCATCATTCTCTCAACAACTATAATGCTTTAAACAAAAAATAGTACAAACTATTAGTTTAAACCACTTTTCAAACACCATAAACATTACTTTATAGGTTTCACAAAATGTAATAATTTATCATGTTTTGTTCACTAGATCGAATCATAAAAATTCCAGTTCAAACCAATTTTGTTACAGTTTTTCTCATAAGATTTGAATTTTTTTATTCAAACTGAGAATTTAAACAAAATAAAAAAACCAAAAAAAAAAAAAAACATAAGTGGCCACGCAAAAAGCCAATTCTGATTGATTATTAATTCGTTGCAAGCCAGCGGAATCTTAATCTTGTGAAAAGGAAGGAACAAAACCAAAATAATAAGAAAGGAAAAATTAGAAAGTGATTTACTCTAATGGAAATTTAAAGTGCAGTAAATCTGACATAACCATTAAAACAAAAAAGTCGTACAATTTTAGTTGCTAATGCCACAGTCAACCTTAACTCACGTTTATCAATGGAATAACCAGAACTAAAGATACTATTTGAAAAAAACAATCCTATAAGCTCTAACCTCACTATGAATATGAACGAAACAGTAGAGTTTAATTTAAAAAATATATTATATACTAGACTAGATTAAGGCCTACAGTTTGTAAGTAGAAGGGTTATAACCCATGATGCTGAAAAGGATTTTTCAGCTGAAAAAGTAACAGAGAAACTAAAGATACTTCTACTCTATTGATAACGTATCGAGATAAGGTGAAAGCCAAAGCAAAGATTCTCTGAACATCTTCTTTCTAAACAATGGAAGGCCTGTCTTTACCTTGAGATGTTTGAGATCAGGCAAAGGAGAACTGCAAATCTCTCTCAGTTCTTCTGGAATGATGAGAGCCTTCATATATTAGCCACAAAACAGAGAAAAAGAGAATCACTAATCAGAAACATATTAGCAATAATTAGCACTAACAAATATGCATGCATGTATAGAGATAACTATAGACCTTTTCATGTCCAGCAAATATGTGGACATTCTTGGAGCAATTTAGTTCCGAAAGAAAATTGAGCAGATTAGTGTACCACGCCATATCACTAGTCTTCCAACCATCCCCGAAAATTTCGATATTCGCGTCCAACAGCTTCGGCGCACACAGAGAAATTTTGATCATCGATTTGCCAGCATATCTAAAGGAAACTAAACTTGGAGTTTCAATTTCAGCCTCGGCCACCAGTGTGCCCCATCTGTCAAAGTCACTAGTAATGAACACGAAGTGTCTCCAATGTTGATTCCTGATTTTGAAATGTTTCATCCCAGAGCATTTTTCTAAATTCAAACTCTCAAGAAGGGGAAGCTTGGGGATTAAATCTCCCAACAATTGGTCACTCAAACACGCATAGGCAATGGAGAGGTTTCTGATTGTGCAACAAGGAACTACGTTGATGTAACACCCGCGGCGGCCATATGTTCCTTTATATACAAAAGATTCAAGTTTCAGTGACTGAACTTTAATTTTCTGACAAAAACAAAACGCACCACCAGTTTGTAATTCCACGGTTTTCAAGCTCAAACTCAGTACTTCAGGATTAAAGAACCCGGAGCAACCGATTAGATGAAGTTTAGCTAGAGAAGGGCAGGCAACCATGAAATGGAGCAATAATAGGTCGTCCATTTGGATATACGCAAGATGTAACACTTCTAAAGAGGGAAGGCTAAAGGGAGAAAGAATATCTAAATCCAAACCATTCAGCTTTAGACGAGTCAATGTGCTTAACCCAAGAAAAGCATTAGGTAAGGAATAGTTTACATATCTTCTTGCTTTGACACAGAGGTCCAATTCCTTAACATGTTTCTTTAGGGGAAAATTCAACCAACTGTCTATACGACGACCAGCGCCAAAGAAATCCATCTCAAGCTTAAATTTAGTAATGGTTGTGTCTGCATAAAGGTGCCTCAAACACTCATCCACAAACTTAAAAAACTTTTTCCGCTCATTAGTTCTTTCATTCTGGGGTCTTCTAAAACAGTCCATTTCCCTCAAATCATAGAAGTTTAACACAGGGATCGACTTCCACACGTGTCTCCATCGCTTGGAAAGGCCGCTTGTTCAGACGGCAACTATGGTCGGAAGACAAGCTAATATGAGATGGATGACAGCATCGGGTAAATCGGATATTCGATCCCCGAAAATGGTCCCAGCTGGTTCCTGATTTTCCTCTTTTCCATCATGAGTTTTCAATCTTTTTGTAGCCATAACAATTAGGATAATACAAGTAAGTTATCCGGTCGAATTAGTCACAACACCTGGATAATGTAACGCACCAATAAAAAAAAAAAAAAAAAAGGCAACAACAACAACAACAACAAAAAGAAACTAGCAGTTAATCAAACAAAATTAAATATGCAAACTCTTGCTAATAACTCAAGTATGACAGTAAATACAAAATGCATCAAAGAATCATGTGTAAAGCCAGAATATCAATTTAGTCACTGAGAACAAATAATCAAGAATGCTCTGGGGTTTTTGCAGGAAAAAAAAAATTCACGTGGATTATTTGATATGTCTCTACTCTAAAATCACAAAGCAAACTAAAACCTTTAAATTAGTTTGTACTAAAACATGTATAGAATTAGTTTCAAACATCGTAAACAAATTCGTTGCACTAATTCAATTTATTAAAACTTGAATATTACCTGATAAGCATCAATCTCATCAAAAAGAGAGAGAAAAAAAAGCAAAAAGAAAAAAGAAAAAAGAGCAAAGCATAAGAGGGAAGATAAGGGAAGATTAGGTTACCTTTGAAATCTGCTGGTGAAGAGAGAGCGTCTACCATGAAAACCAGAGAGAAACGTGAAAGAATTGAAATTTGAAAGAGAAAAAAAAAAGTAATGGAAAAAAAACTGAATGAGATTGAGGACTCGTCGGTTTTTCCTTGCTTAGTATCGTGGTGGTAGTGGTGGTAACTGGCTTCTGTGCCCATAAAAAAGGCAATAGGCGTTTTTTTTCCCCTATTTATATTTTTGAATAAGTATTGGGAGGGTTTTTTTTTTTCGAGGATTTTTCTGCTATTAAGATTTTTTTTTTCCTCTACTAAACCATCCAATCTGCACTTTAGTTATAATGCATTGCATTTGCTTGACATATATAGTTCTATTATTATTACTACTATTCTTTCACTTTTGGAAACAGTTTTGTTGTGTCTTAACTTACTTTTCTAACTATGTAATTCAGATAGCCTCTAGTAATTGCATGTATAACTCAGTGATAGTGGTAAATGGTAATTCCTTGGTTGCCTCAAAATCCCACCATTCTCAAAGTTCCCCAAAAAAAAAAAAAAGAAAAAGAAAAAGAAAAACGTAGTAATAGTTCCTAAATTGAATTATTTTCATAAATCCTCATACACTTATGCAATCTATTTCACTTTGTTATGTGATTTTTTAAAACCAGTTAAAGCGTCCCTCGAATTATAAAAAACCAATCAAAATACCCTTTTTGTCTAATTTTGCTTATAAATTAATGAAATTGTTGACATGCCATATCATTAAAAATTTACAATATACTAAAAATCTATTTTAAAAATTTAAAGTAATTAAATATTAAAAATAATAAAAAATCATTTATTTTAATTTTTTTCTCTCTCCTTTCTCTCGATCCCACTTCTCCCTAACTCCTCTTGATCTATGTTCTCTCTCTTAATCTTTGCTTTCTCTATCAGGGAGGGGCAACATGCGAGTGGGCTGATCGTTGATCTCTGCTTCCTCTTTCTCTTGATATCTTAGGCGAGCAACAGGGATAGGGACAATGGAGGGAGGGGCGACGCAGGCAGGGGCCGCTACGAGGTGACACGCGAGGGGTTTGGTTGTTATCTTTACTCTCTCTCTTTCTATATATATATATCTTTGCTTTCTCTCTCTTTCTCTTGATCTTAGGGGAGGACGATGTAGGGAAGGGCGTAGAAGCAAGTGGTGATGCAGGCAGGGGTCGTGATAGGGCAGCATGTTTGTTGGTTGGTTGTTGCAGGGCGAAGTGAAGGAAGGGAGTCGTTAGATGGGTGAGGACAAGGAAAAAGGGGCTAGCATAGTGGGAAGGCAGCATGGAGTAGGCGTGGTGGGATAGGGGTGTAGAAAAACAGTCAGACTAGTGATTGGATCGATTGAGGACCGTTAAAAACGGTTCGGTCTGGTTTGGAAATGTTTTTTAAACGGTCTAATCTAGTTTGAAAATTTGGAGCCAATCTGGACCGGAGCATTTGTATACCTATATAATAAAAAAAATATTAAATATTAAAAACCCCTCCCTATTAAAAAAATTCCTTAATTTAAAATGTCACAGTTTTGTCAAAACTTTAGTCTTTTTTTCACGACCTTCACTTCATGCTTCAGCAATACACACATGCATTTTGGATGACGGTATAATTTATATTTTGCCTTAGATTGTTTTAATTTAAAACAACATAGTTCTATCAAAACCCTAATCTTTTTTTTTTCATGACCTTCACTTCATGCTTGAGCAGTACACATATATATTTTGTATGACCAGACCTGTAATGACTTTTCTTATATGGTCATTACTTAACGACATAATCATATACTTAATCATAATTTATCGTAAAGTATTGATTTTTTGCGAAACTTTTTTTAACTTAATATTAATTACTTAGATTAATTTTCTTAAAACAATTCCTTAATTAAAATGAATCTTTTAAAAACATTTCTAAAACTAATGATTTCTATAATTAACTTATTTAAACTTTTGATATAAGCACATTACAACTTATTAGTCTTAAATAACCTAAACAAAGACCGTAAAATTTCAATTCTAGTTTTGAAAACATACTTGCATAAAACTATTCATACATACATATCCATTTTAGACTATTGCGAAAGATACTTTTGTAAATGGTGTCTATACCATCTCTACTATTTGTTTGTTGCTCGCCACTATCCATCACAAGTTGTTGACAGGTTATTTACCTACAGCATGAACATATATGAGTAAGCTTTTACTTAGCAAGTAAGAACACAAAACTCACAAAACAAAGCTAAAACAATTTATCAAAAAAATGCATGAGCAAATTATACTTCATTATGATCAAGTTCTATATATCTAACTTGTCTTACTTAATGGGCCACTATTTGTACGTACCCTTGTGCACGATCATCGGGAAGTTAGGGTTCATGAAGATCCCCAATATCCCTAGACCATAAAATAAACTGAAGTGCATGTCTCCTCATAGGTTGAGGGGGAATCCTCCCCGTAAGTCAAGAGGTTAGTACGACGCTCTTAACTTAAATTATCTTATCTTACTACACTTGTTTTATTGTGTGTATGTAGTATGTCATTGTAACGCCCCTATATGGGGGTTAACAGTTTTTAATGAGATAAAATAAAAATAAATAATAAAAGTAAAACCTTAAAAATAAAATTTGCCCGGGACTTAAATGAAAACTCTCAACTCAAAAATAAAAATATAAACGATAAATAAACCACAGTTTAATGTAGCACCTTAAATTTAATAATATAAACTGTTGTCATCATCATTTTAACCCCCAACATATTGTAACACAGTCACAGAAAGTAACAATTGATGCTTACATTATCATGAAGAACATTCTCAACAATTGAAGCAGTCCCAATGTAATATAGCTACATCACTTCCTCAACTATATTTCTCATAGCCACCTCACACTTAGTGAGTCCTGAAAAGATAAAAATATAAGGGAATGAGCGACACTATGCTCATTAGAGAAAGTCATTACTCACCTTTAGGTTTTTATCATTACAACATTAAAACCTGCATGGTTAGTAAGTTACATCATATTCCAGATTATGAGGTTTATTATGATCACATTTTATGGATACCGTAGTTAATCGTTACCAAGTGTCATAATTACACATTTATACAAATATTACCAATCATCATTGTTCCTAGGTATCCATGTTAAATTGAGTATCACTCAACTCATCGAAACCCAAATGGGCGCACTTGATCACCCTATAAACATTCCAAGGGTGTTCCGGTGAGGGGACATCAAGCCCCGAGTCCTCACCAAGTCGATTCCTGTACAGTGTGTTCTGGGACTTTCAACCCAAGGAAGCGTCATCGCCTTCCCCCTATTTTACCTTTTAGGGTATTCATGCCCAAGGACGTAACCGTCGCCCTCTTCATGTCTCACAATTTCTCTATATTGAATCATTATTAATAGAGTTAGTTTTCCTAACCATACTTCTCAATTTATAACATGTGTCAATTCATTATGTTCCTCGCCGTACAATACAAGACGAGTCCATGTCATAGTTTCATATGTGATACTCATATAATATTAGTTCAACATAGATATATATATTGCGGCAAAACAATCAATTTTAATTCTATAAAAACCTCACAAAAGATGAGTAATAGAATCCCTACCTTTCAAGCTTATCAACAATCTTTTAATCCTGGAATCAATTAACGTTAGCTCCATACTCCCTTGATCCTAAGGCGTGCATAAGGACAATTAAAACTAAAGCACAACATACAACTACATTCATAAATAAATCATGTGTAAACCTATCTTACTAGTATGCCATTAAAGCTTTTATATAAATCTCTTTTGAATACCACAGTAAACAATTTTTGTCTTAACACAATATAAAATGTGAACAAGTAATCTATATGTTTTAGTCCCTAATAAGATTCATCAATCACTTAGGATAATATTGGAAAGGTTGCAAGACATTAAAGAATTAGGTGGTGAGCAAAGATGGGTTCTTGGTTCAGGTTAGCAGCTAATATACCATAACAAACTGGCAGATTTACTAGTTTCCAATACAAAAATTGAATAATTCTTTAGTATAAAAGAAAATTTATAAATGAAAGACTAAATTTGTTCATAAGATTCTAACCTCGGATTATGGTTAGTTGGAAGCTTGAAATGGCTTCAAAACAGGTTCCTTTACTTCGGTATGACTGAAATTCTTGCTCAAATGGAGGTGATGGTGGCTGATTTTTATGGCTGCCTTGAAGAAGTTCTCTAAGTATTTTGCTTCAGCAAAGAAATGAGAAGAAGAGTGTGGGAACCGTGGAAGAGAAAGGAAGAAAAGATGAAGTCTTTGAAGAGAAGTGATAGAAACAATTATAGAGGAGACATGTTGAAGCATGTCACGGAGGAAATAAAGAAAATGAGGGTCAAGAGTAGTTGGAAAAGATATCCTTATGTCTCATCTAAAGACTTTAACACACATAATGCCAATATGACATTTTTGAGATTTATTAGAAGTTCTAAGGCTTATTAGTAATCATACTAAATAAATATAGGAGAATTTTAGAAAATTTAAAAATAGATAAAAATAAATATTATAAAATAAATTTAAATGAAGCAATTTTTTTTATACACTAAAAATTAATTTAATTACCTCAATACCCGTTAGGAGAATAACGGGTGTCACAGTCATATTACTACGTATCATCATATAAGATAAATTATAATTATTCTTAACATAAAGTGAATATGCAATATAATTTTATATAGCATACATCACATACAATACACAACATATCATAAACATGACGTAATATGACGTGTTTTAATCTAGCATGACATAGCATTTTATAAAACATGTGAAAACATTTTAAATTGAAAACTGTAATTTTCATACTGTGAGCGAGATTCTTACTTACTTGATTTCTAGAATTAGGATCTGCTAAATTTGCCACGTACTTATTCACTACTCCTAGAATTTGAAGAAAAACACCTAGTAATAGTGTGAGCTTAATTTGCATTATGCTAATTATTTTAGCATATCGAATAAGAATAATTTCTTAAAAGTTTCCTCAATCAACTAACTAGTTATTTGAGTAGTTAAAGGATTAATTAAATTTAAATCCTCTTAACTCATAATTCTTGTCTAATTTATTTTTCCTTAATTGCCTTTAAATGAATCATACTAACATTAATAATTAATTATTTGGTGATTAGTTAATGATGTTCTTCTTGTAACTTGACTTACTAATCTCTTAAATTACTTATGCTGAGCTCATTATGAAACTAAAGGTCCATTTGAATAAAAATAATATTATTGGACTTATAAGCCCGTGTCTGGCTATTATTCAATTTTATTAGGTCCAATTTGGCCCTCTGAAACTGAAAGCGCTCTATGATATTTGAGCACCAATTATCAGGAATTTGGATCTAATAATCGGCTTCAAAACATGTATGGGTGTTGGAACGTAATTGCTATCATAACATAGCGGTCCATAACTTATATTTCTACGATTTCTAGTTTGTCTTAAATCCGTTGAAAACCTTATGTGTAAAGTTTTTACTAAAAATTGTATTTCAAATTAAAATCCAAATTTTAGTAAAGTTATGAATTGTAGATCCTTACAACTTTTTGAGTACTACAATTATTTTGTTAATCATAAATAGTGATTCTGCAACTAAACAGGTGTTTGCTTTTGAAACTAGTTTCGAAATGATATTTTTTTGTTAGTTCTAAAATCTTCGTAAACCATACGTCAAGATAGTATTTAATAAAAATTTACTTCATAGAAGTTTCTCATTCTCACGAGGACTAAAATTTTGTATTTTCTAAAAATTCATTTTTTGTCTTTAATATTATTGTTTGTAGTGATTTTGTAAACTTTAACGATTAAACCATTTTTATAAATTTGTTTAAAGGTCCTTTTATAAGTAGCATTTTCAAAAAGTTTCTTCATGAAAATTCATCATCTTATCGAAAGTTGAAACTTTCATGTGTTCACAAAAATCGTAATTTGGACTTTTTCGAGGCTCATTGTACATAAAAAATGTAAACTACACACTATTAAGGTTGCAACGATATTGCAACACCTTATGAAACACCTAACACAAATAGTTTCAGAATCAATTCCAAAGTGCACCAAATGCTTAAACAACTTAAACTTAATATAAATTAAACATTTTAAGTTTAGGAAACAAAACCAAGCAAAAATGAGACTTGCACTATTGGTGTCGTAACCAAGTCGCAACCCATGTTGTAACATCGCGTATAACATCTAACGAAATGGTATTAAAATAACTGTGAATTGTTCTGTAGTTACTACAGGGGCTTAAGGAGGCAATAAACTAAGCATCTTAACTTCTAAAACTTAAAAACTGGGTAGCTTTTAAATCCGTATTATAGTGATTGTAACTCTTATTAAAACATCACATATGACCTCAATGCAAACATCCAAAAATTATCACCGATTTTATTTACAGTTTTTACATAATCAATTAAAACGATAAACAAAGTGGTTTCAATTCTCGGAAGTGAAAACTAAATAGGTTTTTTAAATAGAATGCACTCTACACACTCAAGGTCGCAATCCAAGTAGCAACTTCATATGCAACACTTAATGAAAAAGTATTGATAACAACTATTGATCGTACTGCAGTTGCTACGAAAGTCTTATTAAACAATTAAAAATAATGTTCTAAGCTTTAAAATAGAAAAATGACAAACAAAAAAGGGACCTATAGCCTATTTGTGTTGCCGATGTTGTAACCAAGTCACAACTCTTTTACAATCTTGTTGCGACCTCGCTGGACAACTTAAAAAAAAAAAACACTAGAATTGTCGTTTTGGAGTCAAGATTCTAGTTTTAAACATCTTTTATATAATCTTTTATGTTTTAGTGATTCAAACACTCCAAGGTCTTAAAATACTTTAAAAATGATCCTTAAAGTTTCCTTTTTGAAGTCAAAGAGAGTGAAAAATCCTTCTAAACACAAAGCCATAAACTTAGATCTAATCTTTTTCATGCTCAACATGTATAATATTAAAACTATATCAATAGAAACCCACTAAAACCATAACATAAACATAAATAAAAATTATTACATGTCAACTTTTCTAAAACAAAATCATAAACCATTTCTTAAACTTAAGAAGAAAAAAAGTTTTAGATTTATGCCCTTGAAGATCTATCTTTGAAGGACTCCACCAAGCTACTTCCGTTGTCTAAACTTTTAGCTAGTGATTTCTAATAGCTGGGAAGAGAATTTTGAGAGGAATAGAGAAAGTAGGCCACGGTTTTAGAGAGAATAAGGAAGAAAATTTTTTTGTTCCATGAGAAAATGAAGAGAAAGAAGGTAAAAATAGCATATTGGTGATGACATCTTATTATATAGACAAAACTCCTAATTACGCTTAAGTTTCTAACTTGGTTTTCAAGCTTCAAAGTAAGCTTTGAAGGGGCAAAAATCATGCTTAAAGGGGCCATGTCGGCACCACACTGAAGAAAGATGGAAGGAGATTTGTCCATCATTAAAGCATGTCATATCTAGCCTTCATAAATAGTGTACAGTAAGGTCTCTTTTGAGGGACAAG
Organism: Artocarpus heterophyllus; assembly: GCA_025403435.1. NCBI lineage: Eukaryota > Viridiplantae > Streptophyta > Magnoliopsida > Rosales > Moraceae > Artocarpus > Artocarpus heterophyllus. Next base: position 9,126,072 of record CM046347.1, on the reverse strand, counting down.
ATCCACTTTTTGTGGAGCTTCTTTTTGACCTTTTGGGGACTTTATCTTTAAGTTTCTCTTTAAATAAATATTTTCTAGACTGATAGGGGAAAATTAGTTATCAGGCGGAGAGATTCAATCCGTCGAGTGTGCTTGATAGAGTCTAAAACTAATATCGTGATAATTTTTAAATCGCATAAAAACTAAATTGTTTTAAATTTTAAAATCATTCTTAGATTGCATGAATATAAACTTGATATTTTTGGTATCCTACCTCAGCATTGATATAGCCTTTGACAGTGTCAATTACTAAATTCGAATAGCATTTTTTACCAAAAATACTATTAATGTAACTACAATTTCTAATAGGCAGTTAAGGATTTACTATATATTAGAGTGTTTCTCAATAAAATACTAATATTATACTATACTTAAAAATTTTTATAATTTAAATTCTCAAGTTATTTAAGAATAGAAATTTCTTCCGTCTTATATCGTGATGAAAATCATCAACCAAATTATTTGGTCACAAAAGGTTAATAAATTTAACTTTAATATTTACTATAAAATTTTAAAATATTTCTATTAATTCTGTAAATGCTTCAATTACGAGGATCATCCATGATATTTCTAAAAAAAATTTTAATGTCAGTATTTAAATTTCAACATAACTTTTGAGCATTCTTTGGTGCAAAACAGTAACATATACTATCGAACATGTGCTCATAAGCTTAAAACTTGTGCTTCTTACCAACTTAATAATGTAGTTATAGAAGAATCTTTAATTGATTATATTTATTAATTATTTAGATTTTTTCGGATATTACAAGAACACACTGTGCACAGCCCTAGTGGGGGTCACAGAGGAGGATTTTTTGTCTGAAATATTGATTTATAGTGGAGAAAGAAAGGAGAGAGAGTGTAAGATAAGAGGGAGGGAGAGAGAAAAAAAAATTAGAAAAAAAGTAAAAATAGTTTCTTTTACTTTTATATTTTTAATTAGAATTTTTAATATATTTTTAATCTTCAATGATATGTCACATCAATTTTTCCACTAGGTTTACTAAATTAGGCAGAGAAACATTTTGACTAGTTTCTTATAGTTCAGGGAATGCTTTAATTGGTTTAAAAAATAAGAGACAAAGTAAAAGATGATATATAGATGAAAGGAGATTTATGAAAACAATCCTCCTAAATTTTTAATATCGAAAATGGCATTGAAACTTCTTTTTTATGTCACTTGAATTTTTTTATCACCAATTGCTTTTGCTCTTTTTTTTTTCTCTTTTGTACTACCATTCAACCCTGAACAACAAGGGGAAAATATGAATGGAATATGCTCATTTAATAAAGAGAAATAATTTTAAAATTAATTATATAAGTATTCATCTTAGTCTTAATTATTTCTCAATCGGTTTCTTTATTTTAAACAACAAAGAATTCAAAAGCCTTATTTCAATCTTCTGCCTTACCTGCTCTAAAAAAGGGGGGAAAATAAGATGAATTACATAACTAAAAAAAATCAAGAACAAAACATTAATTTTTTTTAACAGAAGATGTTGTTTTTAAATGTTGCATGTTTTTCAAAATTTTTGCTAAAAAATAATTTTGCAAAATAAATCTAATCTAATAATAGTATTGTCTTTTTTTCTTATCCTTTTGTTCATAAAATATAAGACAAATGAAATCAAAATAATTTTTTTAATAAAAGGATAATTGATAAATAATTAAAATTAAGATATATCGTTATGTAACTAAATCAATAGTTGTATATTATCTTTTCTCTACAAATCATGTCAATTTTCTTGGAGGGAAAGAGTTGGTAGTGAAGAAAATGACTCAAGAATTAACTTCACCATTAGCACCTCAATTTGGTCTCTAACTTTTTCGCTTATAACTAACACTCCCTTAGTGGGGTTTTTTTTTTTTTTTAAAAAAAAAAACTTAGCATAAGAGAACTCAAATTGTAGAGATGTGTATGAATTTACAGCTATGTTATACCTGTAACCACTAACACTCTCTTAGTATTAGTTCAAACATAAGTATGCTAATAGCCTGTTTATTATATTATTAACTATTATTACCATTCTAATTGCCATATAAATGTTATGTTTAGCAAAAACATTTAGAACTTTTTTTTATGGTTAGAACTGTTTTTCCTATAGTGTTTTTCTCACAAAATTTATAAAAGAAAAAAATCGATTCTGACTATAAAAAAAGAGTTCTAACTACTCTTTCAACCAAACGCTAAATGTTTGTTCACGACATAAGATGATAAGACTCAATTAGGCAACAAGGGATACGTGGCAAAAGCAGTAGCTAATTCTGATTTGTAATTGATTATTATTGAGAAATTGCAAGGCAGCAGAATCTCATCTTATGATAAGGAAGGAAGAAAGCCAAGATAAAAAACAATCACAACAATTAGAAAGAGGTTAACTCTAATGGAAATCAGAAGTGTAGTAAATCTTACAAAGTCATCACAGAAGCCCTATAGTTTCAGTTGCCATGGTCAACCTTACTTCACATTTACAATCCCCATATACCATGTACCCAAAAAAGACCAAAAATAAAAATTTCTCTATCAATAATGCGTCCAGACAAGGTGAAAGCCAAAGCAAAGACTCTCTAAGCATCTTCTTTCTAAACAATGGAAGACCTGTCTTTACCTCAAGATGTCTGAGTTCAGGCATGGGAGAGCTATAAATCTATCTCGGTTCTTTTGGAATGATGGGAGCCTTCATATATTATCCACAAAACAGAGGAAAAAGGAAATCACTAATCAGAAACAAAGTAGCATTAAGTACCACTTAATCAAATGCCAAATGGTTATAAACAATTAAACTAATATGTAGGCATGTATGCATAGAGATTAGATATATATATATATATATATATATTTATATATATATACCTTTTTATGGGTAACAAATATCTGAACATTCTTGGAGCAATTTAGTCCAGAAAGAAAATTTATCAGACTGGTGTACCATTCCACATCATAAGTCGTCCGACCTTGCCAGATAATTTCAATATTCGCATCCGACAGCATCGGCGCGCGCAATGAAAGTTTAAACATTGAAATTGAATAACCAAAGTAGCTACAGGAAACTGAATTCGGGTTGTTAATTGTAACCATAGCTTTCGAAGATTCCGATCAATGCCAGTCTCCGATGAATGTGATGCGTTTTAGATGTTGGTTCGAGATTTTGATATGTTTCAATCCATAGCAAGTTGTCAAATTCAACATCTCAAGTAGCGGAAGTCGAGAAATCAAATCTTCCAAGCAATTGTCTTCCAAACAAGCATCCGAAAGAAAAAGATTTCTGATGGCTACGCAAGATACTAGATTGATAAAGCATTTCTCACCGCTGCCGTAATCTCCATTATACACGAAAGTACAAAGATTCGAAGCTTTAAGTTTAATTTTTCTGCAATGACAGGACAAACCATTTTGGAATTCCATAAATTTCAGGTTCAAATTCACAGCTTGTGGCTCTACCAAATCAGAACACAGCCATAGGCGAAGTTTCTTGGGAGAAGGGACGCCTCTCGATCGGTCAGCACTTGATCACCCATTCGGACATCCACAAGGTCTAACACTTGCAAGGACGGTAGGCTAATAGGAAAATCAAGGGTCTTTAACATCACACCGTACAACTTTAGAAGAGTCAGTGACCTTAATTGAAACATGGCAGGAGGTAAGGAGTAGAACACGCTTCTTCTCGCGCTTATGCATAGGTCCAACTTCTTGACATTCTTCCGCTCGGGAAATGTCAACCACTTGACTACCCGACCGCTGTCTCCATAGTACGCCATGCCAAGCTAGAATTTAGTGATGGATGGAGTTGCATAATGTTCCAAACACTCGTCCACAAAGTTGAAGAACTTTTGCCGCTTGTTGGTTTTCTTGTCATGTATGTTAAAGTAATCGACATCCCTCGAATTCGCAGAAGTCTAAGGCGGGAATTGAACTCCACATGCGTCTCCATTGCTTGGAAAGAAGGCTCATCCTAACGGTAGCTATGGTGGGAAGAAAAGAAAGAATGAGGTGGATGATCTCATCAGGCAAATCGGATATTCGATCCTCGAGCTTGTTCTCGGGTTCCTCATGATCTTCCTGATCTGTTCTATTTTGCTTCTTAACTCTTTTGGTTGCCATAATAACAAGAGCAAATACTAATAATACCTAGTAGATTACGTCGGAATCTGGATATGGCACAATCCAGCAAAAGAAATGTTACTGTTAGTTTGGTAAAATTGAACTTAACACATTATCCATAACAGCTAATCCAAAAAGCAAATGCATTCCTAAAAAAAAAAAAAGAAAAAAAAGAAAGAAGCAAATGCATTTCAATCCAACCAGAGATAATTGCTATTTAAAAAAATAATAATTTAACTTCTTTCCTAGCAAAATTTAGGTATTTGGTAAACTGTAGATTTTTTGTGAAGATGAAAAAGGACTGTAACAGACATGTTTTAATTTATTCAGCAAAAAAAAAAAAAATTCTACATATATTTATAGTTTAGATCCTTATTTCTTGATTCATTATTTATTACACAAAAAAATAAAAAAATATATATTATTTCAATTTTATTGTCTCAAACAAATCTAAAGAGACACAAATTAATTTATTATTTAAAGATATTTAGTAGTTATTGAAATTATTTGATTAAAATGTATTGTGAATTTACTAATAGGATGTTTGGCTATCTCAGTTTCAACTCAGACAGTATAACGTCTCACATGCTATAGTTTAAAGTTATTTGTAGTACTTTCAGTTCTAACTTTCAGTTTCAACTTATTTTTTAAGAACTCTTAAATAATCTTAATAAAAGTTATTTTTAAGCAAACATTTCAAAAAATAAAATTGTAGAATTATAATTTATTATTAAGGATCTTTTAATAAAATTTAAACCGTTAACATAAGCAAATGTGCAAGAATAACCCTTGCCTCCTGCTTCAACTGAGAAACATTAAAATTTGCTAAAGTTTACCAAACACCTTAACAGGATGCTGATAATCATTTATCAATCTAAAAACAGTCCCTAACAATAATGTCAAACGGGCAATACGAACAGAGTTAGCCAAAAAAAAAAAAAAAAGACTAAGTATCATGTCACATATAAAATCAATATCATGTTGTTGATTTTCTCTCTAGTTTAGAAAGTACATTTCAACAAAGAGCAAAAATATCATAAACAAAACCACAAACTTAAATTAAAGTTATCAAAATATTTTTCTTTTTTTAAAAAAATATATATATGATGTTAAAGTGAGTAGATAAAAGAAAGTACCTTTCCAATGTCCTCCCAAGGAGAAAATGCGTCTAAAAAAACTTGGAGAAGTCTCTAAAGAAAAAGAGAAAGCAAGAGATTGTGTAAAAAAAAAGGAGAAAAAAGTCTCTTCCGTTTTTTGCATTCTTGGTCTGGTTTTGTGCCAATAAAAAAAGGTATTGCGCGGGCAATTTCTTCGTAATGCTATTTTATGCGTGTATGTATGAGGAAATTTTACTCAAATTAAGCATTCATTTATTACCAATTTCTTCAAATATCAGAACTCTCCATAAAAAATAAAAAAAAAATTATGGCGTTGATTCTAGAGTCAACTACTAATGTTTCTTCACCAACAATGAGAGACAAATTAGATTGAGTTGCTCACATTGCTTTTTTGCTTTAAAAAAATGCTGTTTGCCCTTTTCTCCCGTATTTTTGTTTTGTAATGAGAGTCGATCCAAAGGTGAGATACGCAAATTTATCACTAGGTTGTGGCTCAATAAGCAATTCAAGATGTTCTCTTTTGTCCCCCCTTTCGTTTAGCGCTAAGATTTCGCCGATTAAAGTATTTTAACTAATATGATACTAATTAATTGATATGGTATTTTATTTTTTATTAACGTGAAATTTAATTAATGCGGTATTACGGTATTGGAGAGATAAGAAATGAAACAAGAACAGTAGGACAAAAGAGTCTAATCTATTAATCAATTGAAATATTTTCAACTAACATGATATTAATTTAATTGACATGGCATGTTATTTTTTATTAACGTGAAATTTAATTAATGTGAATGATATTATTGACGAGAAAGTAACTGAAACAAGAACAAGAAGGCACGAGAATCTAATCCGTTAATCCATTAATTTTTTTTTCTGTTTTTGTCTTCTAATAATATTATGCCACATCAATTAAAATAATTTAAGTGATATAACATTTTAATTAATGTAATATGTTATTCTAATTAGAAATAATATGATCTTTTAATTGATGTGACAAGATAATATTAGGATACGTTAAAAAGGACAAGAACAAGAGGAATTAAAGAAATAAAGCGCTAGTTAATCTAAACTTCTTTTCTTTTCTCCGCCTTCTTTTCTTCTTTTTTTAATAGAATAGTCCTTGAATTTATTTTTTTTTTAAATGTCGGTCCCAAACCTCAACTTGATGATGAAATTTTGAAATTCATGGTAATAATATAATTAAAGGTTTTAGAAACTATCCATGTGATGCAAAATAGCATGTAATTAAACTATACATATTATCTTTAACTTTAACGATTGCAAGGCCAGTGAAATGACAACCGTTAAACGACAAAATGATTTATCGTTTTTCCAATTAAACGACAACAGGAAACTCGCATATTAGAAGCACGTGTCGTTCCTCATTTTCTCAGACTATTTAAAGTTGAAAAATAACTCGTGATTTTTCGTAGCAAATGACAATACATGTGATGAAAAACGATTAAAATAAAAGAGTGAGAACTAAAAACAACGTCACGCCGTACAATAATTTGAACAACAGCAGTTATTAGTCGGTAAAAAACATGTCGTTCTCGTATTTAAAGGAGACTAATAAAGACGACAACTTACGTTTCAACTTGCACTTCTTAAAAAAAAAAAAGAAAAAAGACGACAACTAAAAAAATAATAATAAACAAATAAAATATAAGATGACAAAATCTACATTCTTTAATATTGTACGACCGCAAAATCCATAAATAAATTTTGTTAAAACGAATGTCGTTTACCGATTTGTGCATAAGCTACATGTCGTTTTTTGTGCAACAAACAACGTAAGTTGAATCAATATTAATTGTTAGATTTATGAGTTAAATCAGAAGCCTTTGCACAATTAAGGACATTTTATGAATAAATAGCAAACAAGATGGTGTATACTTTAAACCATATCAAAGTCTGAGAATGCAGTTGTCTCCCGTGTGCGTTTGTAAATTTTTTTTTTTTAAGGGTGAAAATACCGATGTACCATGAATACATTAACAAGAAGGAAGTATATTCAATAGGTCATTTTCCCCTTGAAAAGTTGGTGTTATCGATGGGAACCTTGATCGTTAAGATGTTTCCTATTTCTCTCATCACTTGATCAATATAAAAAAAAAAAATTCTGTTGGAACTTGGAAGACTCTAGAATGTCAAAACTTTTGACTGCCATTCTTTTAAATTTACAAAAAGGTCCTCCGTTATTTGTGATCTTTCCCTAATGGCGGTGGGAATAAAAAAAATTTTCCTTGTTGCTGCTGGCGGCCTTCCAATTCCACCAAAATTACCCTTAAACCACCATGCGGAAAATAAACAAATGAAGAAACTTTTTTTTTTTTTTTCAGGGCACTCCTTATATACCGTTTTCTTCCACCAATATTGCACTTCTACCAATTTTTTTTTTTTCCTTTCCTAACAAAATATTAAAAACAATAATAGAGAGAGATTTTATTTATTTCTTTTTTATTTTTATTTTTAATCTATTATTATCATTATTATTTTTTAGAATAGAAAGCTTATTCTTCCATAAAACTATTGCCGAATATTGCGAGAAAAAATAAGAGTCCGCTTGATTTAAATATTTAAATAAAATATTTAAATAAAAATTTAAATTTTTATAAAAAAAAATATTATAACAAAATAATTTAAACTGTAATTTAAACCATAAAATAAACCGGCCGTAAATTACAGGACAGGCCCCAAAAAGCGTAAATATTTTTGTAAGAAACAGCCCGACGAAAGAACAGATGACATCTTTCATTCTTGCATGAAAAGAAACGAGTCGGCGCCGCTGAGGCAGAGGCAGAGAGAGAGTGGTGAGGTGAGGTGAGGTGAGGTGAGCACAACCCCCTACAAGAGAACATGACCACCATGTGGCCGCCGGCGCAGGGCTGCCGCCTCGCCTTCGATCCGCTTATTCCGTTGGCCGCGCCTGCTGTCTTCTACGCTTTTCGGTAGGCTTCTCTGTCTCTCTCTAAGTTTTCGCAGTTATGCAGAACGAACTTAGGAGAAAGATTTGTTTGCTTGAGTGAAATCCGTAACGGAATTAACATGATCTTAATTTCTCGTCACTTTTCTTATGATCTTCAATGTTCTGAGAGAATTTCAAAATGAAAATTTTAGTGCGTGTGAGAGTGATAATGGTAGAAGTTTTTTTTTTTTTTTTTTATATATAAAATATGTAAATTTGATATCTTTGATGTTGTAGAGTTTTCAGGATTCTGATTTCGTTATGATTTTATTTAGTTCTATGAAATTTTATACCAACACGGTTAATTATTTGTATATGACTCTTATGTGACTTGAAATTCTATAGTTTTGTTCTTGCTAAGATTGAAATTCAATAGTTTAGTGGCCGTTTGGTTCAAAGGATTGAACAGAATTTCAAACTTATTTGTATTTTTATGAGAGAAATTGAAAAATGACTGAAATGAGTGAATTTTGGTATATAATTGAATCGTGTTTATTATATGATAGGAGCTAATTCTTTTATACGTTGCAAATACAGAACAAAGGAATCCCTGTAATTTCAAATTTATTTGTAGCTCCTTGTTGCCAAACAGTCATTGTAATAGGCTAAGCTTATGCTGTTATTTGTTTACCCTGGATGGCTGCAACAAACTCGTGTTCAGTACTAGGATTTTTTTTCCCCCTCATTCTATGAGTCTAGAGTGGTTTAAAAGGATTGTCTGTTATTATTTTGGAAATAAAAAATTATTTATCAAAGTTTTCTGGTAAAAAAAGTTAGTCTAGTGAATATCATATACACATAGAATGAGACACATAAAGGTCCATCTTGTTTTCAGGAAACATGTTTTCTGCAGTATTCTGCACAAAATTGAAAGTAGTTTTCAGGTTTGAGTTGCGTGGAGAACAGAATGCTAATATTATGGCTCTTGACTCTCCTAATGCTAGAAACATGTTCTTGATAAAATGGCAAATAATAGTAAAATGGAGTTGTGAAGTTGTAATCCAACAACGCATTGAGACAAGAAAGGATTGTCTCTAGCTTTATAGATTCATATCATTGATAGGACTGAATGGTTTTATGCACTACCTCTGCTTCTATATCAGGTATATCTTTAATATGACTCTATAATGCCTATTGAAAGGATACATGCAGCATTTTATTGATAAACTCTACTTATTAGTCATATATTAAGTGCTGTTAATTTGGTGTTTAAGCAGGAATGCACATTTGATACGAGGAAGAGAGAGAGACAACAAGACCTCAAGGGTCGCATTTGGCTATAACTGGGATGCAGTGCCTGTATTATCAAGCGGCTGGAGTTCACAAGGATGTTGTCAGCAGCTGCAGTCTGTTTCCTCTGAAGGTATGACAAATTTCTTTTTGAACATTATGATACATAAAATATTTTTGAACTTAAGCTGTTGTAATTCTCTTATAATCGCCTGGTATGCACAGTAGAATTGATATTTTGAGCAACTGCAGATCATCTTTGAGACAATCTATTAATTGTTATTCTTCTCTCATGTTGTGTCTACCGGCTGGATGCTACTTTTTAAGAGAAGTTCGTGTTACGTGCACCTTAGTTCTCTTGCCGTTTGGATTCTCTTATATTTGTTACATTCACCCCTCGTCAGCATCATTTGTTGTAGTTCTTTTTCTCAGGCCTTTGTTAGTCAGTATACAGTTGCGATATTTCAATTATTTTTGTGAAGCCAAAGCATTAGCATCTGCATCTTCTGTGCATCATTTATATACCTAAAGTAACATAAAATGCATAGGACTATCTCAAAGTTTATGTTTATTCTCAAACTCCTATAATTTTTAGGGATGCCCACCTCGCATATTTCTGCTTCATTGTCTGTTTTCTTGAGTGGGGATCAAGGCAGTCTATCTCGTGGAATTCCTATATTATTGAATAAACGCAGATGTTCAATGCGGGTGCAAGCACGCAAGAGCAGTTCAGACAGCCTGCGCTACCCTGCGCTGACCGAGAAGCCAGAATGGTGGTGGAGGACTTTGGCATGTGTCCCCTATTTAATATCCTTACAGATTTCTGATGCAGGGTTTTTTGTCCAACCCTTGCTAAACCATTTTGACAAATTCGAAGATCTGATTTATTTTATACCGGGTGCCGTTAAGAGGTGGTCGATATGGTTTCCCATGCTATACTGCTACTTCTCTTTCATCGGAGTGGTGAAGAATAAAGAATGGCCTCATTTCTTTAGATATCATCTGATCATGGCCATGTTACTCGAAACAGCCCTTCAAGTGGTCTGGCACATGAGCAATTTCATGCCGCTCATTCACTTCAATGGGACTTTCGGGATGTACTATTGGGCAGCTGTGGCGTTCATTTACATTTTTTTGTCCTTGGAATGCATTAGGTGTGCTCTTGGTGGAAAGTATGTTAAAATCCCATTTGTTAGCGAGGCTGCATTAATCCATACTCTGTACCATGTAGGAGGTTTCTACCGGCCTTTCTAAGGTGTGGCATTGACCTGTTAACTAGTTGTTTTGAGGAGGTTGCCACAGGATTCCTTTTTTCTAAGGAACAACATATTTTTCTTGTATTCATCCTCTTTTATGTCCAAAGGGGTCTAAAGGCGTATCTTTTGAAGAAATGATTTTAAGCCTTTTGGAAGACAAGATCTTGTGGAAGTGGATTATATTATCTTGAACAGCTCGTCAACACGAGTGTAGGAACTTTTACTAAATGGCTACCATCCTTTTGCATTTGTCCAATTTTTCTAAATATCCTATGCGACCAGCCAATTAAATGCAAGTTGAAAGTAATGTTGCTGTAGCATCGTCAAGTATGTTGGGACTACTACTGTAGTATAAGAAAACGAGGATTTAAAACTTTTGTTTCTGTCCAACCTATGCTATGAAAGAAAGTTGTGCGTTAACTTCTGTATCAAAAACAATCACTTGTTTCCAGGGAAGGGATGTCCCTAATGGTTCGTTCGGTGTCTGGGTTTGGATCGGTGTGGTTTAGAATTTTATGGTTTAAACTGTGAGTTTTAAACTGTATGAATTAAATGGTGGTTTTGAATTGGCGTTTGGAATGTAAAGTTTGAAACGAGAACTGATGTTTGAAAAACTATGGTTTATAAAAGAAAAACGAGAATATGAATGATTTTTATTGTAATTTAAACCGTGTGAACTTGAGGGGTAAACTTTAGATTTTAGAGATTTTAAATGGTTAAAACTGTCTTCATGATTTAAACTGGTATTGGTTATTAATTTATCAAACGAGAGTTTAAATTATCCTTATAGTTTAAACTTTCTTAAACGATACAGCTATAAATTGTTTTAAACATGACAGTTTAGTGTTTAAATAATTTATTTCGTCTTTTAGAAATGACTAAATAATTTATTTTGGTAAAAGCATTCTCGTACCCTCAAATGGCTGGAAAAGGACCACAAATTCCATTAAAAGTTTTAACACGTGCGTTGCGCATGATTTATTGGTCATGGAAAAAAAAACATAAATATATATATATATATATATATATGTATGTATATGTATATCCAATCACATTAGTTAAAAAGTATATTGTGGAATTGCAGTCAAAAAAATAAAAATAAAAAAGCAAATATTTGCAAATCAAAACAAAAGAAAAAAAATTCTGCAAAACATTTTTGTGGTGGGAATATCTAAAACAAAAACCTTTTTTTTTTTGTATTTTCTCTTTTATTACTGGAAAATTCTTTTGTTTGATTGAGGCTATGCAATTAAATTTTCCATTAATAAGGAGCCTTTACTTAGGGGCGGGACCATAAAAGTTAGTTAGAAGGAGTGCGGTGTATAGAACTTTTAAGGGAACATAATTTAAAATGGCAGAATATAATGTTAGGGGGAAAAACATAATTTCAGAAAAATTAAATGAAGGAATATAAAATTTTAAAGGGCGAAACTTAATTTTAAGGGGGTAGAATAGTTTTTGGGGGATGGAATGTAATTATTATAAAATTTTGTACATGATATTGAAAGAAAAAATTTAAAGGAACGGTCATCTACTCACGTTCGTATATAGCTCTGCTCTTATTTTTTTAATTTTGTTTAAAGAATGAAAAAAATACCAGCAACATGCAAATTTGAGCTGCTACATCATATTAAAATCATATCAAGTGTTATATATAGTTGAACCTCGACAAATTAATATTCAATAAATTGATAATCTTGATTAAAAAAATTATCTTTTTCTTGTCCTAACTTGGAGTCAAAATGCTAAATTAATAAATCGATAAATTTATATATATTATATAAGAAAAAAATCCTTGTAGTTTCACATAAATAATTTTACTAGCAACTAAATCCATGTGATACAACTAGGAGACCATTTTTAATAGTGGAGAACAGTAACGAAAAGATTACGTATACACGACTCTATTCCTCTCCTTAGCGCCCAAGTTTCTTCCTCTTTGCATTGCCACCACGTTTAGACCATAAGGGCCGAACTCCCCTGGCGCCTCTAGGCTGACCACCGAGCCTTTAACTATAGCAACAAGATTTAGCGTTCCATAAGGCATAGTGGCAGTGGAGGATGTGGTCGGGGGTAATCTGGGCTTCGTCGCTAACAAAGGAGAGGGTGGTTTCGGTTTCGTTTGTCAGCTCAAGGCTCACTGATGCTCTAGAGTGCTTCATTCTTCAGGGCTTTGGTTCCCACAGTGCAGCAGGACTTTTGGGGGAGTTCGTGTCCCATTCAAGGTTCATCATCAACAATGCTTATCTCCAATTTTTTGGCTTTGTCATGTTTCCCTGGTGGCCTTTAAGCTTCCGTGTGGCCTTCGCTTAGCCCTTGTTGGCTTCCAAAGTCGTTGTGCCCTTGGAGGTTTCCTTTTTGTGTTTAAAGATCTTGTCTTTGTTGTTGTTGTTGTTTTTTTTTTTGGTTATTTTGATTTCATAAAGGTGATGTCATTTCCGTGTGTTTTTGTAGTATTTTTTGTTTTATTGTGTAATAACGAAGATAGTTTTCCCATTTTTCGATGTTAGCATTGTGTCTTGCCTGCAAGATTTGTTCTTATGTGGTGTAGTGAGTAGCCTTGGTATTATAGGTCTTTTGATCTTAGTTAATTGAAAATGTCCATCAATTGTAGAGGGTTTGTTGAAAGAGCCATAAGCGTGTTCGACATTTAGTGTGTCTATTTGTTTTCTATTGTTGTAACTTGCTACACATTTGTCCCCTTTGAACATTTTTATTTGAATTTACAGATAGATTCGGTCTCTGTTCGAGGTCAAGTCTCCTTAGATGTTGTGGTTATTTGCGTCAGTATCAGTGGCAATAATTCTCTATTTTGATATGAATTTTGCCTTTTAAAAAATATAGGAGACTATTTTAAAATGTGTATTGAGTTTGCTATGTCTTTTGTTCATGAGAAATTGTACCATATAGCAGATTTTTTAAACATGTCGAAGCAAATATCAGTTTTGAAACATTGAAAATAAATGTCATATTTTAAATTTTGATAGCCCAACGTTCATATTTTACCCTCTATTTCTCAAACTTGACCAAAGACATAGCCGCGCTCAATGTCTAAGCGCCGACCATCGCTGACCACGGCAACCTATACCGCACCCACTGACAGCACCCAATCCAACGTGTCTACAAAACCCCTATGAGGGTTGGACGAAACTCATTCACTACTGTCACGCCCCGGAGTACGGGAGGTGACGTGGCGGAATATTTAGATTAATTAAAAGAGAATTTAATTGAAATTAAGAGTTTAAAAATCCAATTAAGTGAGAAATAAAGAGATTTTTCACCACATTTGGTAAACGAATTTATAAATATTTAGCAAATAATAATAATTAAATAAAAACCGCGAATATGGGTTCCACAACCCACAACTTGTGCACACACATGGATCTGACAATATCATAAATACAATTACAGTCCAAGTACAAATAAAGTTAAGTCTTACATGCCTTGATTAAATAAATACCGAATATAAATAAATTCTCCTATAGCTCCTGAGTTCGGTCTGAAGAATCTTCTCCAAACCTAAAGGGGGAAACCACCTAGGGGAAATTTAAAACAATAAAACGTGAGCGAAAGGCTCAGTAGGACTAAGTTTTATAAAAATAGTTTAACGCAAAGGAACATAGCATTATTAGAAGTTATCCCAAGGAAACTTAAATAAATAAATAAACAGTTTGAGTAGGACCGTCCTGACACAGAACAGTCTACTCGTCAAATCAAAACACCATTTTACTTTTACCTAGGCAAACCATGATGTCACCACCGTAGTGGCCTAGCTGGGTTTCGGGACCTGCCCCCAAGGTCGATCGCCACACGACCCGATCTCTGATATGGCATCATGCCTTAGTGTTTATTATCATTATCATTCAAAACCCAATTACCGAGTGTTGTCAATTACATTTATTATGAAATTCATTTCATGTCACGGTATATTAAAATATAACCGATAAAATCATTTTCAAACAACCGTTGAAAACATTTTGATAGAAATCATTTTCAAAGCCAAATCATTTCAAAACCAGGCTACCAAAGAAATAGGATAGAAGTCCTACCTCAATACTCGTGCCGGTACCCCACACCGCAATCCTGGTCCGCTATACGTTAGCTCCACGGAACCACGAACAATCCTAGATACCAACTAAGTCAATCAATATCTAGTTTGAGACATTCTATGTTACTAAATCATTTCATGATGTCCTAGTGTGCCATTTGTACCTTTAAAATCATCCTATAAGGTTGGGATTTAAATCAGGGTTCAAAATAGTGAAAACGGGTAAAAATCACAAAATTTTCCATGCCTCGGTCGGCCTGCCGGACTGCACAGTTCGGCCTGCCGAAAACAAGGTTCGGCCTGCCGAACATTTCTCCAGATTCGGCCTGCCGGTCGGAAGAACACCGGCCTGCCGATCATCACTCCGGCCTGCCGAACATGAACTTCGGCCTGCCAAACTGGGAAAACCCATAAATCCCAGCCACGGGTTTCTCGATCCCCAAAATCCAAATCTTGTTTCTAACCTGTTTTTCTCAAATCCCAGGCATGAAAAACAACTATAGTTGATAGAAAAACATTCTAGAACATGTTTGGAATCATTTAAACAACATTTAAACTCGAAATCCTCAAAAATCCGAAAATGAGAAAAAGAGGAGGAAAATGAAAAATCTCGAATCCAATCCGTTTTTCTTCAATCTAGGCTTAGATTCTAGTTGTTCTAAGTTCATTTAACACAAATCCAAGGTTTTCTAAGCTTAAACAAACTTAGATTTCAAAAACACACAAAATTGAAAATTTTGTAAAAAGTTTAGAAATTTCGAATCTAACCTCGAATCGAAGCTTCAATCCGCGTTCTCGGTTGCCAAATCATGTCCCCGAGCTTCCTCCTTGCTATCCCGAAGCTTGGATTCGAAATGGAGTTCAAAATTTGAGAGAGAGATGTAGACAGAGAGAGGCTGCCGAGAGAGAGAGAGAGGAGAGAGAGAGTGAAACCGGGAGAGAATGAGAAGAGAGAGAGACGAAGAAAATAAATAGAGAAAATCGGTGGCGGTTTTACTGTGCGAAAACCATGTGCCGCCCACGGTTTTGCAAAACAGAGTATTTTTAACACTTTACAAATTGTTGTGTTTTAAAACTCAAAACATCATTTTAAATCAATAAGAAATCTTTCGAATTCATTAATTTAACAAAACAACCAAAAATTCAAAAATCCAACCAAATAGTCTAATAAATGTTAAAACGCTAATTATGGCACACTAATTCATCATTTATATTACATTAACATTAAATAAATTTCGGGACGTTACAGCTCTCCACCCCTAAAAGAAATTTCGTCCTCGAAATTTACAACTCATCTCAAAAACAAAACAAATGCGGATACAGCTCCCGCATACTCGACTCTAATTCCCAAGTGGCTTCATCAGCCCCATGATGCTGCCACACGACTTTTACCAACGGTATCTCACGACGACGCAAGCTAATCACTTTCCGGTCGATAATCTGAATCGGCACTTCTTCGTACGTCGTATCCTCCTGAACCTGCACATCGCGAAACGAAACTATCTTATCCTGCTCAGGTGGACACTTTCTAAGCATCGACACATGAAACACATCGTGCACATGAGAAATTTCGTGCGGAAGATCAAGCCGATAAGCGACCACACCAACACGCTGAGTGATCTCGAACGGCCCAATATACCTCGGCGCGAGCTTCCCACTCACCCCGAACCGCATAGTTCCCTTACGAGGCGACACCCTCAAGAGAACAAAATCTCCAACCGCGAACTCTAAGGGTCTACGTCTCCTATCTGCGTAGCTCTTCTGCCGACTCTGAGCTGCTCTCAATCGATCCCGAATCACCACGACTTTCTCGTTGCTGTCACGAATCTCATCTGGCCCAAGAATAACTCTATCCTCCGGCTCAGCCCAACACACAGGTGACCGACACGGTCGCCCATACAATGCCTCAAATGGTGCCATACCGATACTCGCCTGATAACTGTTGTTGTACGCGAACTCCGCCAAATGCAAACATTGCTTCCAATTCCTGCCGAAGTCCAACGCACAAGCACGCAACATATCCTCGAGAACCTGAATAACCCGCTCAGACTGTCCATCAGTCTGAGGATGAAACGCCGTACTGAAGTTCAAATCTGTACCCAAAGCCTCCTGAAAACTCCTCCAGTACTTAGCATTAAACCTGGTGTCTCGATCAGAGGTGATGGACAAAGGAACTCCATGCAACCTCACAATGTTCTGCATATACAACTCCCCGAGAATCTTCCTAGAACACGTCGACCTAAACGGAATGAAATGCGCCGATTTCGTCAACCTATCGACCACAACCCAAACTGCATCGTGCCGTTGCTCCGTCCTCGGCAAACCTGTGAGGAAATCCATCGTCACATGCTCCCATTTCCACCCTGGAATAGGAAGCGGCTGAAGCTGACCTGCAAGCTTCCGATGCTCAGCTTTCACCTGAAGACACGTCGAACACTTGGCCACGTACTCTCGAACATCTTTCTTCATGCCTCTCCACCAATACTGTCTCTTCAAATCACGATACATCTTGGTGCTCCCCGGATGAATAGCGAACTGAGACCTATGAGCTTCGTCTAGAACGGCTTTCATCACCTCGGCGATAACTGGAACTGCAAGACGCTCCCGGAAGTACAACGATCCATCTGCATGCACGCTCCATTCCTCGAACTGCTCCCCGTTCTAAATCTGTGACCAAATCCCCTGCAAATGCCGATCCTGCCACTGACCTTGCTTCACCATCCGAACAAGAGCTGGAGTTGCTTCCACATGATATAACGAAACTCGATCACCATCTTCATGATACAGTAGCCGATACTCACTCACTGTCGCATCCCTGCTCCAGTCCTCAAAAATCAAGCAAGCGAGAATCCCTGAAGACTTCCTGCTAAGCGCGTCCGCGACCACATTAGCTTTCCCGGGATGATACTGCAACGCGAAATCATAATCCTCCATGTACTCCACCCATCTGCGCTGCCTCAGATTAAGATCCCTCTGAGTGAACAAATGCCTCAAACTCTTGTGATCGGAGAAGACCTGAAATGACGCTCCATACAAGTAACATCTCCAAATCTTCAGCGCGTAGATCACTGCCGCAAGCTCTAAATCGTGAGTAGGATAATTCCGCTCGTGAGGTCGTAGCTGTCTCGATCCGTACGCAACTACACGTCCATGCTGCATCAACACGCATCCAAGTCCGCGCCTTGAAGCATCAACATAAACCTCATACGGCTCATTACTGCTAGGAATAATCAACACTGGAGCTGAAGTCAACCGGTTCTTCAATTCCTGAAAAGCAAGCTCACAATCTTCATCCCACTCAAACCTGACGTTTTTCTTGATCAATCTCGTCAACGGAGCTGCAATCTTCGAAAAGTCCTTTGCAAATTTCCTGTAATATCCAGCAAGACCTAAGAAGCTACGAATCTCCGCTACATTCCTTGGTCGTTCCCACTCCAATATAGCTTCAATCTTGGATGGATCCACTGAAATACCATGCTCTGAGATGACATGACCTAGAAACTTGACCTCAGTCAACCAGAACTCACATTTTTCCCTCTTAGCATACAACTGGTGCTCCCGCAGAATCTGAAGCACGATCCGAAGATGCTGCTCATGCTCCTCCTAAGTCTTAGAATACACAAGAATATCATCAATGAACACGATCACAAAATGATCCAGATACGGCCTAAATACCCTATTCATCAGATCCATAAAAGCTACCGGAGCATTCGTCAACCCGAAAGACATAACCAGAAACTCGAAGTGCCCATACCGAGTCCTAAAAGCTGTATTGGGAATATCCTCTTCCTTGATCCTGAGCTGATGATAACCTGAACGCAAATCAATCTTCGAGAAGTATCGCGAACCTCCCAACTGATCAAATAGCTCATCAATCCTAGGCAAGGGATACTTGTTCTTCACCGTAACACGATTCAGCTGCCGATAATCCACACATAACCTGAGAGTCCCATCGTGCTTCTTAGCGAACAAAACTGGTGCTCCCCACGGAGATGTGCTATTCCGAATATACCCTTTATCAGCAAGCTCCTGAAGTTGCTTCCTCAATTCCTTCATTTCTGCTGGCGCCATCCGATAAGGTGCCATAGAAATCGGTGTTGTCCCTGGAAACAACTCGATACCAAACTCAATCTCCCGATGCGGTGGTAACCCTGATAACTCGTCGGGGAAGACATCCTCGAACTCATCAACCACCGGAATCGCTACACTACTACTCGAAACATAGGGCTCGCAATCTAGATTGGCAAGAAAAGCAAAACAATCTAGATTCCTTCGCCCTCCTAGACATGACTTCATAAGACGCTCACTCATTAGCCAATCACCACCACCCTGGTAAGTGATTACCGTCCCCCTATCAGACACTAGGGTTACTTTTCTAAGTTGGCAGTCCACGACTGCACTATACCTAGACAACCAGTCCATCCCTAAAATCACATCATAGGAGCTCATGGGGAGTACAATCAAATCACTTTTCAAAATCTCATCCCCAATCTTTATTTTACAAGATTTACACATACAATTCACACACACCCGCCCCAAGGGAGAAGTTATAATTAGGGGTTCATTAAACTCTTCTACTTCTAATCCCAAGGCATGTACAAAAGAACTCGAAATGAGAGAATGAGAGGCACCGGTATCAAATAAAACGCGAGCTAAAGATCTGGAAACCAAAATCATACCATCGACAACCGCGTTACCAGTCTGAGAATCTGACCCTCCAGATGCCATTGCATGAACCTGCACTGGCGTCTTTCCTTTTCCTCTACCGACATTACTGGGTCCTGGATTACTCGGCCGATGCTGCTGAGATGGAGACGACTGCACACTACCTGTACTCGGCGCTCTATACTGAGGAACACTGCGCTGAAAATACTGCGGCTGCTGCCCCCGTGCCGGATATGAGAATTGCTGAGGAGAGAACTGCGGATACTGCAACTGCGGGTACTGCGGAGGCGGAGGTAGGGTCTGAGGCTGAGGCTGAGACAAACGACTGGCATCCTCCCCGGTCTGAGATCCAAGACGAGCACTCCTGATCGGGCAATTCCTCTTGATGTGTCCGGGCTGCTGACAGAAATGACAATGGAAGCTGTAGGGGTTGCTGCGCCCGCTGCCAGACGAACTGCTGCTGCCACTGGTCGCACCGCCTTGCTTGCCCTTCCCCGGAGCTGGACGACTACTGGTGCTCTTCCTGCCACTCCTCTGCGGTCCTCCTGAAGCCTTGGCTCGGTCCTCACAATACTGCACATAATCATTCTCCACGGAGATTGCCGACGACACAAGCTCTCCGAAACTCCTAAGCCGTAGAGCAACCAACTGCCGTCGAATAGGAGCCTTGAGTCCTTCCTGAAACTTGATGCATTTCTCACGCTCCGATGCCACAGCTGATGGAGCAAATCTAGCCAACTCGTTAAATCTTGCCTCATACTCCCGAACTGAAAGATCACCCTGCTGCAATCTATAAAACTCAGCTGCTTTCTGATCTCTATATCCCTGCGGAAAATACCGATCATAGAACAGCTCCTCGAACTTGTTCCAACCAATATCGCCACCTCGCTCCAAACGCTTAGTTTGTTTCCACCAGGTGTTAGCGCCACCCTCGAGCTTATACGCCGCAAACTCCACACGATACTCCTCAGGCACACCAAGGGTATCCAGATGCTTCAAGATCGAATCCAACCAATACTCTGCTAACTGCGGATCCCCATTGCCATCAAAAGTCGAAATAGACGCCCGCCGAAATTTCTTAAAGAAAGCATGCCGACTACCAACACTGGAGTCTTCCGGTCTAGCCCTGGCTGCCATCTACTGGAAAGCCGCAAACATAGACCTCATCAGGCTCTCATCATTCCTGAACTCGGCGTCAGCAGTCGAACGACGTCTAGGTGCCATTCTCTCACTTCTAAAAACAAAATTTGGACTGTCAGAGGTATTTCATTGTCAAACCTATGTGTGCACAATTCCCAAGGTTCATAACCTTGAGCTCTGATACCATTCTGTCACGCCCCGGAGTACGGGAGGTGACGTGGCGGAATATTTAGATTAATTAAAAGAGAATTTAATTGAAATTAAGAGTTTAAAAATCCAATTAAGTGAGAAATAAAGAGATTTTCCACCACATTTGGTAAACGAATTTATAAATATTTAGCAAATAATAAAAATTAAATAAAAACCGCGAATATGGGTTCCATAACCCACAACTTGTGCACACACATGGTTCTGACAATATCATAAATACAATTACAGTCCAAGTACAAATAAAGTTAAGTCTTACATGCCTTGATTAAATAAATACCGAATATAAATAAATTCTCCTATAGCTCCTGAGTTCGGTCCGAAGAATCTTCTCCAAACCTAAAGGGGAAACCACCTAGGGGAAATTTAAAACAATAAAACGTGAGCGAAAGGCTCAGTAGGACTAAGTTTTATAAAAATAGTTTAACGCAAAGGAACATAGCATTATTAGAAGTTATCCCAAGGAAACTTAAATAAATAAATAAACAGTTTGAGTAGGACCGTCCTGACACAGAACAGTCTACTCGTCAAATCAAAACACCATTTTACTTTTACCTAGGCAAACCATGATGTCACCACCGTAGTGGCCCAGCTGGGTTTCGGGACCTGCCCCCAAGGTCGATCGCCACACGACCCGATCTCTGATATGGCATCATGCCTTAGTGTTTATTATCATTGTCATTCAAAACCCAATTACCGAGTGTTGTCAATTACATTTATTATGAAATTCATTTCATGTCACGGTATATTAAAATATAACCGATAAAATCATTTTCAAACAACCGTTGAAAACATTTTGATAGAAATCATTTTCAAAGCCAAAACATTTCAAAACCAGGCTACCAAAGAAATAGGATAGAAGTCCTACCTCAATACTCGTGCCGGTACCCCACACCGCAATCCCGGTCCGCTATACGTTAGCTCCACGGAACCACGAACAATCCTAGATACCAACTAAGTCAATCAATATCTAGTTTGAGACATTCTATGTTACTAAATCATTTCATGATGTCCTAGTGTGCCATTTGTACCTTTAAAATCATCCTATAAGGTTGGGATTTAAATCAGGGTTCAAAACAGTGAAAACGGGTAAAAATCACAAAATTTTCCATGCCTCGGTCGGCCTGCCGGACTGCACAGTTCGGCCTGCCGGAAGCAAAGTTCGGCCTGCCGAACATTTCCCCAGATTCGGCCTGCCGGTCGGAAGAACACCGGCCTACCGATCATCACTCCGGCCTGCCGAACATGAACTTCGGCCTGCCGAACTGGGAAAACCCAGAAATCCCAGCCACGGGTTTCTCGATCCCCAAAATCCAAATCTTGTTTCTAACCTGTTTTTCTCAAATCCCAGGCATGAAAAACAACTATAGTTGATAGAAAAACATTCTAGAACATGTTTGGAATCATTTAAACAGCATTTAAACTCGAAATCCTCAAAAATCCGAAAATGAGAAAAAGAGGAGAAAAATAAAAAATCTTGAATCCAATCCGTTTTTCTTCAATCTAAACTTAGATTCTAGTTGTTCTAAGTTCATTTAACACAAATCCAAGGTTTTCTAAGCTTAAACAAACTTAGATTTCAAAAACACACAAAATTGAAAATTTTGTAAAAAGTTTAGAAATTTCGAATCTAACCTCGAATCGAAGCTTCAATCCGCGTTCTCGGTTGCCGAATCACGTCCCCGAGCTTCCTCCTTGCTATCCTGAAGCTTGGATTCGAAATGGAGTTCAAAATTTGAGAGAGAGATGTAGACAGAGAGAGGCTGCCGAGAGAGAGAGAGGAGAGAGAGAGTGAAACCGGGAGAGAATGAGAAGAGAGAGAGAGGAAGGAAATAAATAGAGAAAATCGGTGGGCGGTTTTACTGTGCGAAAACCATGTGCCGCCCACGGTTTTGCAAAACAGAGTATTTTTAACACTTTACAAATTGTTGTGTTTTAAAACTCAAAACATCATTTTAAATCAATAAGAAATCTTTCGAATTCATTAATTTAACAAAACAACCAAAAATTCAAAAATCCAACCAAATAGTCTAATAAATGTTAAAACGCTAATTATGGCACACTAATTCATCATTTATATTACATTAACATTAAATAAATTTCGGGACGTTACAACTACAGACTCCGACAATGCTCGCAGACTCGCAACCCTGCCATCCTCTCGCACGTCTTCTACCGCCTGTCATTGCACCGCCATCGTTCCTTGCCCCAAAAGTTGCTAACGCATCAAACCGCGCCGTCATTGAATCCTCCTCAATATCAATAGCCTCGTTGTCGCCTCTGTCCCTCCTCGCGATCTCCAATCAGGTTTTAACCTTTGTTCGGCTTAATATTGTGGCGTAGACTTCGAGAACATTGACGAGCAATGGTGACTTAGAAAACGTCAAACCAGTGGCGGAGACGAGAAAAAGGAGACAGAAAAACAAGAAGAAGGGCTAGAAAGAGAAAGAGGGACGGGTGAGAGGAGAGAGATCAGAGGAGAAAGAAAATAAAAATAAAAAATGGATATTTTAGACATTTTTAGTCTCCAAAAAGACATGATTTGTTTTAATCTGATATTTCTTAAACGTGTTTTAAATGTTTGACGTTAATTTTAATTAGCTTTTCAAAAATTGATATTGCCCTTATTCTATATTTGTTCACTTAAGTAGAATTTTGTTTGGCTAAATATTCACAAAATAGAATAATTGAGTACATTGAATTTTATTGGTTTATACAAAACACGTAAAATAATGCGTTTTTCGTAAAACCAAATATTTAATTTGCTTAATTACAATAGGATGTTAGATACAATTTTTTAAGGGAGATAGAATAATGTTTTTGGAAAACTAAAGAATATCTTTGTAAATTAACCATCTATCCATTAAAAATTAAATAATATTTGCTAAAATAATTAACAAATTTAGTAAAATAATTTAATGGAGTTCAATAAAAATCTAGCCGATCTAAACTATGCCCGACGAGTATCAAAGAATTATATAAGAGCCTGTTTGACAAAGTTGATTTTAATTAATTTTTTAATTAAAATCAATGTAAAATTTTCACATACTACAATAAAAAAATAAAAAAATTTCTATAATATAAAACTTTAATATATTATATTATTTATAATTCTTGTTAATAGTTTTAACATGTTAAATACTTTTTAACTTTTTTTTGGCAATAGAACCTAAAACACCCTCTAATATGTATTTGGGACGCGTTTACTGTACGGCAAGGGAATGCGATGCGAAAGAAAAGTAATTGGATTTAAATGAAAGGTAAAGTAATTGAAAAATCAATTTACAAAGACGCAATAATTAATGTTCTTTTTTTCTTTTCTTTTTTTTGAATGTCTTTTTTTTTCTTTTTTTATATTGCATGTAATTCACAAAATTCTTTACTATTAATTTTATAAATAAATATATTATATTTTTAAAAAATAAGTAAAATAATTGCTTCTCAAAAAAAGGAGAAGATAATCGTTTTTTCTTTTTCTTTGACGCATAATAAACGTTTCCTTCAAAAAATTCAAGGTAATGTTTTAATAGGAACACGTAATTTTCCTTAAAAACAAG
The DNA here is from genome assembly GCA_025403435.1 of Artocarpus heterophyllus. NCBI lineage: Eukaryota > Viridiplantae > Streptophyta > Magnoliopsida > Rosales > Moraceae > Artocarpus > Artocarpus heterophyllus. The sequence goes on along the minus strand of CM046347.1, from coordinate 9,101,742 downwards.
AAATAAAAAACAAATAGGAAAGATGAAAATAAAAAAATATTGGCATTGAACATGTGAATTATGGAGTAGGACCCAGTGAAGGGGGCTGCGGCAGGATCATCACCAATGTCTCACCAGATCACAAAATTCACAGGTAACTGTGAATGAAAAGGACACCCATAAGATTCAGCTTCCATTATCAAATTGTTCATAAGACAAACATCATTGAACCAATTAGAAAATTGGAGTTGCGATAAATCAATCAATCGCCTGTGGCCCAAATTCTCTCGCTCTCACATCGAACCTTCCTCTCTTTCCGACTCCGCGGCGGCCACCGGCGGCTCCCCCAATTCCTTCCAATCCCAAATCGCCTTGTCCTCCTAGATCTGAGTAGAGTCAGCGAAAGGGGGAATTTGAGAGTTGTGATCGGGATTTTCTAGAGTAGATTGGCTTCGAAAAATGAGACGGAGAGCGCAGGACTTTCGTCGCCCCGTGCGTCGGCGGTTCTCGAATGTTTTCTGGTGGCCGCTGTGCGCCGTGGCGGTTCTGCTTTTCATCTACATTTTATTTAAAGGGAATCAGATTGAGTCCAGTCCCGCCATTACTAGGGTAAATTTCAAATGCCCCAATTTCTTGTCTCCACTTTTCTTCTTGTTTGTTTGTTTTATTATCTATTTTGGTTATTTTTCTAAATTTGGCAATTTTGGGTTGGTGAATTGGCTATGTCTATCAACAGTGTAAGAGATCGAATCTTTTCGCATGTCTTGTATTTTGTATTAATGTTAGGGGATTTCTAGTGATCTTGGAAGAACGTAATAATTTTTAGTTAGTTTGTAAAGAAGACGAGTCTATCGACCTTGATCAGTCCATGTTTGTCCAAACAGAAGGAAAGTCAACCTTACATCAGCCTATGTAAATGTTCTTTTTGGTGGACAATTGTAGCTACATTAATTTGAAGATGGGGAATTTGAATTTTCATTAAAACTTTCTAACAAAAAATGTATTGATTAGTGATAGCCTGATAGGTATGTGTGTGTACTGATTTTCTAGTCACTAGGCATGATATTTAGTAATCGATTACAACATTTTTAGCATCTTCACAAAGGAATATGGTTCGAGTTACCCAGATGATAGATTGCTAGGGACACTTGTTTAGTAATTTCACATATAAATATTATGTGTGTCATCCAACTGGCACTGTATAGCTCATGTGCTTTTCTTCTTTTGCAGAAATCTTACAGGCAAGAAAGGCTTATGGAAGGTCTTAACATTACGGAAGAAATGTTGAACCCTAACTCAGTGGCAAGGCAGCTAAGCGACCAAATTTCTCTTGCAAAAGCTTTTGTTGTGATCGCAAAAGAGAGCAACAACCTGCAGTTTGCTTGGGAATTAAGTGCCCAGATCCGCAATTCACAGATTCTCCTCTCAAATGCTGCAATAAGAAGAGTTCCTCTTAAAGTTAGAGAATCAGAAGGTGTGATTCGCGATATGGCAATTCTACTCTATCAAGCCCAGCAATTTCATTATGATAGTGCAACGATGATTATGAGACTGAAAGCCAAGATCCAATCTCTGGAAGAACATATGAGCTCTGTGAGTGAGAAGAGTTCAAAATACGGACAGATAGCTGCTGAAGAAGTTCCAAAAAGTCTATACTGCCTTGGTGTTCAGTTGACTAGTGAATGGTTCAGAGATTCAAGTTTACAGAGGAAAGCCAAGGAAAGAAAAAAAATGGACATGATGAAATTTAAAGACAACAATCTTTACCATTTTTGTGTCTTCTCTGACAATATCCTTGCAACCTCAGTGGTGGTCAATTCAACCGCACTAAATTCCAGAAATCCAGAAAAGGTCGTCTTCCATCTGGTTACCGATGAAATAAATTATTCAGCAATGAAGGCCTGGTTTTCCATGAATAGTTTCCGCGGAGTATCTGTTGAGGTCCAAAAGTTTGAAGACTTTAGCTGGCTAAATGCGTCTTATGTTCCTGTTCTTAAGCAGCTCCAAGACTCTGAAACTCAGAGTTATTACTTTTCGGGCAGCAATGTTGATGCTCGGACTCCAATCAAATTTCGAAACCCCAAGTATCTTTCCATGCTTAACCACCTCAGGTTTTATATTCCAGAAGTTTTCCCTGCACTGAAGAAGGTGGTCTTTCTTGATGATGATGTTGTGGTTCAGAAGGATCTATCCAGTCTCTTCGCCATAGATTTAAATGGCAACGTCAATGGAGCGGTTGAGACATGCATGGAGACGTTTCATAGATACCATAAATACCTGAATTACTCTCATCCTCTTATAAGATCTCACTTTGATCCTGATGCTTGTGGATGGGCATTTGGGATGAATGTGTTTGATTTGGTTGAGTGGAGGAATAGGAATGTCACCGGAATATATCATTATTGGCAGGAAAAGAATGTCGACCGGATGTTATGGAAACTTGGTACGTTGCCTCCAGGGTTGCTGACTTTCTATGGGTTGACACAGCCTTTGGATCCCTCATGGCATGTGTTGGGCTTGGGCTATACGAATGTTGATCATCAGTTGATAGAGAAGGGCGCCGTGCTGCACTTCAATGGGAACTCAAAGCCGTGGTTGAAGATTGGGATAGAAAAGTACAAGCCCCTTTGGGAGAAATATGTAGATTATTCTCATCCTTTGTTGCAAAGCTGTAATTTCCACTGATTTTGGACTACTTATTGCCATCAATTCCACGACAGAGTTGGTGCATGAGAAGACCTGATTTTTTGTGGGCAGGAATGCTTGTATGATTTTTGCTCTATCAAGCATGGCTAGTGGTTGTTAGATGGGTATTTAGTTTATTTCTAGCCTTGTTGTGTAGTGTAGATCATTTATTTTATGTCGTATATGAACTATTCAAAAATTGTTAGTATTGGCTTTCTATTCCCAATAGCAGAACGTTTTCAGTTTGATGAACACTAAAAGCCTTGTAATGCCCTCCCCAGCTACAATTCAGTTATAGACTCATTTTATGTGTCAAGTTCAGATTGAGTAGCGTTGGGGATATTAACTCTTATCCTATCTTTTGATAACGTCCAATACAACAATTTAACTCAAATCTAGGACCCTTTTTAGTTTATCTAAATTGATATTAACATTGGTGTTCCTAGCATTAGTTTATTAAAGTTTTAATTTTGAACCCCCTTTACATTTTAAATTGATTCTTTTGCTGATCAGGAACTTGTTCTTTGTAGCTGTTCCCATCTTGCGCGCGTTACATTGACAACTAGTCAAATCAATTTGCTTTATTGAATACAAAATCTTCGGGTATAGAATCTACGAGGTCGTTGTAGTACCCTGGTGAGTAATCTCACCGCTCACCCGAGCGACCCGGTTTCGATCTCCGGCAACGCATTTTTTTTTTTAAGAATTTAAATAAAATCATTCCTTTGTAAGTCGCCTTCTCTCTCTCTTTGTAGATATACAAACAAATTTTTGAGAAACAAAACAAGAGAAGAGGGTAGAAGAAATATACGACGAAAAGAAAGAGAAACAACTCTGGACACATCCGAAGTTTAAACAAACATGAAAGGATAAAAATCCCTTCACAAGTAAATTTTGAAATTCTCACTGTATTTTTAGCCACCTTTGTGGCAAAGAACCAGCCATCTTTTTGGAACGAAGTTAGGTAAAAACTAAAACCATTTGCCACTGAAAAATATTCAGTGGCTCAATAAAATTCAACAACCAAGAAACAAACAGTGGACATATGGCAAATTTCCCAATTAGCCCATTTTGCGTTTGCAGCTCCCAAACGCCGGCGAAGCAGATTTTTTTTTTTTTTAAACGGTCTTTGTTAACACTTCCTTGAAGTTTCCTTCATTTCAACTGGACTTCAAATTACAAACACACCCCTGTCCTTCCCACTAAAAACCCACACCGCCGAGTCAGTCCATGTAGGACACTACCGTAATCTCACCCCATATACATACAATCTTTAAGGACGGTATTACCCATCCTGACCGGATGTGACCCGGCCCTCTCATTAAGATGGCCCCACCTGATGAGTTTTATGGTGGGACCTACCATGGGCCCCATCTCACTGAGAGGCCGAGCCACAGCCCGGTGGATAAAAAAAAAGTTTTTCAATCTTTAAACCCCCTGATATGCCGGCGTACAATGTACTTTGCCGCCACTTTCGAAGTCTTCTTGTTTTTCATATCAAATCTGTTTTGTTCTGTTTTAAAAAATAAACCAAGAAAAATCTTAAACATTCTTCACCAATTTTCTCATCATTTTCCCGGAAAAAAAAATGAAGAAGAAGGAAAGTGAATTATCAGTCGTGTTGGACCAATCTGTGAGGCAACAGACTCGAAAGCCGAAATCTCGTGAAGTAAGCTCGCGTTTCATGTCTCCTTCATCTCCCTCCAACTCTCTCGATATGGGAAACCCGTCTCCGATTCAGGCCCTTTCGCCGGTCAGGAGAAAACCCGAGTCGAGAAAGAATCGGCCGGGGGGTCAGCTCGACGACTTGGCCTCTCTGCGCGGACTTTGGCCTTCGTCGACAACTACAACGACTTCTTCTTCGTCGTCGCTGTCTTCGGTGACGAAGTTCGATACTTTGGCCGATCACCTGGGAAACGATAGGCTAAATGATCTTCTTGAGCGCAAAACCTCTGTTTCTCTCGACAGGCAGAGGAGCTCCAGAGAGTTCGTTAATAGGTTCGAGAATGATAAGGATGTTGCCAGTACGAAAGAAAATCATAGGCCTATTATCGGAGGGTTGATAAGGTCGACGGGAAATTCGCGGTTTTCGGCGAAGTCTTCTTCTCTGTCGTCTGCGAGTAAGGTGTTCAACAGTTCAGAAATGGCTCCCGGGAGATTTTCTGCGGATGAAAATTCTTTGTTTCAGAAACCGTCTCGCAGAATGTCCGATAATTTTACCGGTGATATGGAGTCAGGATCGGAAATCAGCGATGCCGTTTCTTCTGCAGCCTATTCAAGAGTGAGAAAATCGGGGATTGAAGTTTCTTCAAGGTACATGAATGATATCGGAACGAGGCATAGCAGAGGGACTTCGGATTCGAACATATCGGATAATTCGCCGAGGTTGGGAAAATCCACGATTCAGAAAGCCATCAAGAGGGCTAATTCGCTCATGGGGTACGGAAGTTCGAAGTCCCAGTGGGCGTTGTCCCCCGGGAGATCGGATTCGCCGCCGTTATCAGTGGAAAACAAAGGAAAACTGATGTCGTTTTCGAGTTTAAAACCGCCTAATAGTCCGTCTAGAACCAAAGGAGTGGAGAAATTGCTCAACTTGGGTTTAGACTTGTTTAAGACCAAGAAATCTTCATCTTCATCTTCTGCTTCTTATTCTTCTCCTTCGCCTTCGTCGTCTTGTAATTCATTGCCGGGAGGGTACAATGCTGCGGAATCCATCCATCAACTCCGAATGCTTCGTAACAGATTGATGCAATGGTGTTATGCCAATGCTAAAGCTGATGCTGCAAATGCCAACTTAGCTAATCATGTTGAGGTACATAACATAATAACATATATGATTGTAAATCTGTCATTTTTTTTAATTTACTAATTAGATTTTGATTCGACCAAACTAAAAAAAAAATTCTTAACATTTTTGCTTTCTTTTGATGTATGTATGCCTTGCAGGGCAATTTGATATGTGGTTGGGATGTTCTTACAAAGAAACGACATTCTGTGACGCAAAAAAAACTACAGCTTCAGAAGGAGAAGCTTGAGATGAAGCTCAACTTTGTACTACAATCACAAGTCAGTACCTAAACATATTTAGTTAAAAAATACTTTTAGTTTTCAACCAGGCAAAAAAATAAAGGCCTATAATTTGAATAACTATATTGTGTGGTCATTTTGTGCAGCTTAAGCTATTGGAAGCCTGGGGAGGTATGGAGAGGCAACACTCTTCTGCAGCTTCCATGACCTTAGAATCTTTACATAATGCTATATGTAAAGTACCCTTAATAGAAGGGGCAAAGGTAGGCCAAAATAAAAGCCATTTTTGTTTCATTTTATAATTTAAGTTGCTAAGAAGGTAGTGATCATGTTTTTCCTAATAAATTTAAGCTTCTAGATCAATCTTCAATCGGCTTCGGTCTCACTCCGACATGCTTTGGATTTTATGTCTTCCATTGAATCTACGTTGACAACATTTTCGCCCTCGGTATGTTGAAATACTAACTCTTCTTTTTCCTACTCGTAAGAATTGCAGTTTTTAGTTGTTTTCAACAATTGGATTTGTAACGCGAACCATACTGCTGTAAGCTACAAATTTTAATATGGATGCTCACAAATCCAACCGTTAAAAAATTAGATAGCCAAAATGACAATTCTTACCGGTGGTTTAAAAAGACAGTACAATAAAAGTTCTAAAGCTATTAAACACAAACATTAAGACATTCTTTTTTTGCTTCTTGAACAGGCTGAGGAGGCTGTTTCACTAATATCAGAATTAGCAACTGTGGTTGCACAAGAAAAGTTACATCTAGAGGAGTGCCTTGAACTTCTGAGGACCATATCCAAGTTAGAGGTAAATTTTAATTTTCAAATATAAGTTGCAAAATATGTAACTTGTCTCAGCTGAAAGCTTAACCCCTTTGTTTTAACCCTTTGCATGTGTGGATCAGATAGAGGAAAGAAGTTTGCAGTGTAGCATTTTGCAAATGGCGCCTTTGCAAAACAGAAGCACAAGAGTGGACTTGAAGGACAAGAAATCAATTCATGAACTTTGATTCAGACGAATTAAGTAACGAGGACTATGATAAGAGTAACTAGGATTTATTCAAGTTATTAAGAATTTTAAATATTAGGATTTATTTGATTTCGATTATTAGGAATTAGATTTACTTTAAAATTTTAAGTTCAGATTGCTTTAGGATTTGCTTAAAAACATGGACGATCCACAATTCATTCACGTTGTTCAATTGATGTAAACTTATGAAGAAAATGATATAAACAGTGCTCATTCTCAAGGAACAAAAAAATAATTGCAAAAAGAAGTAAAAAAAAAAATATAAAGTAACAAACAAGCAATAAGACGAATGAAAAATTAAAATGCATATCATGTGTTCTAAAGAATTAGGGAATTAATATTTACATATTTAGTACCTTATACTGCATTAAAAAAATGTAGAATAGTATCTTGGGGATATTTTTTGAGACAAAAAATTGGTTCCTTTATTCTGAACTATAACACATCATTCTTTAAAAAAAAAAAAAAAAAACCTCATTTTTAACATGTATATAAAAAAACCTCGGATACACTTTCAAAAAAAAAACTCAGATATGATAAAAAAAAATGAATAAAAAAATCCAGTTTTTTTAGAGCATTTTGTTGATTTCTTATTATTTTATAAAAAAAATTATTTTGTAGTTTTATTTCAAATCACATTTTAAGTTTGGATAAATTACCAAAACTCCTTTTCAATTATAACCCTTGTAACACTCTACCACTCGAATTTTAAAACATAATTTGTGTTTCCTCTAACTATGAAATATTAACAAAAACGCTAATTCTTTTGGAACTTTTAATAAATCTTGATACATAATTAAGATTTGGTATATAATATAGGAGTATTTTGGTAATTCTGTTATGTTTAAAGCTAATGTGAATTTAAAAAGTTAATCTAATCTAAAATTTTAATTGTTAAAAATATAAATTGAATCATTTATGCTAAACTGTTCAACAATTCCACTACTTGTGTAATATTGAATAATTTATACTCAAAATCTTAATCACAAACTTTTCTTGTTAATATTTCATAAAAAGGAGCAACAAATATTATGTTTTGAAATTTGAGGAGCATAATGTTACAAGGGCTATAGTTGAGGGGGAATTTTTTTAATTACTTCTTTTAAGTTTAAGTTTTTAAAAGAGGGACGGGGGCATTTGGATGATTCTTAAAAAATACAAGTTACTTATTTATTTTTTTGGAGAGGAGGGAATTAGGCTACTATTAATTGGAAATAAAAATAAATAGACCAAAATTATAATAGTATTTAGTAAATAACCTACTTAAATTAAAACGAAACTAATTTTGTATAGAATATCATAAAGAAAAATACAAAGCTATATAGAGAGAACTAAAAACAAAAACAAAATAAAAAAAAAAAGAGAAAAAGTGGGCAAAATTAAAAAATTAAGTGTTTATAAAGAGCATATGATTTTAGAAATACTTATCTTAAAGATTGAAACTGTGTTTTTTTGTGTAATTTCTTTTTTTAATGAAAATACAACTGACTAATTTTTTTTGCTAGCACCTAAAACAGAAGGTACATTTTATCTAAACAAAAAAAAAAAAAGATTAATTTTTTTTTACATAAAATCACTCACTAATTGGATAAAATAGTTTGACAAAGTTGGTTCTAACCAACTTTGCAGTTAGTTAAAGTGAAAAATTCTCACATACTTTAGTAAAAAAAAAAAATTGTCATAATATAAAACTCTCACATATTTCAATGTTTACAGTTATAACTAATAGTTTTAACTGTTGTGTCAAACATTTTGGTAATTTTTAGAGCAAAAGTAAGTTATCAATTTAAAAAATATATTTTTTAAAAAAATGCCTAAAAGGAAATGAAACGGCGTCGTTTAGATCCCTTACTCAGTTACTCCCTTTACTTGCTCGCAGGGTCGCGGTCTTTAGGCATTTTTGCTCTCTCTCTGGGCTATCCTCCATTTCCGCAGTATCAGCTCCGCCTCTCTCTCTCTCTCTAAGCCATGGCCACCTTAGCAGCGACCGTAGCTCGTCAAGCCGCAACCCTAACTCGGCTCTCTTCTCCAAAGACAGCCACTAATTTGATTCAACGGCGTGGTCTCGCCGGCGCTGCAGGTAATTCCGATCATTTCTGGTGTTTCTGTTTCATTTTACGGTATTTCCCGATCTCGCTAATTGTGTATCGTAATACGAAGGCCCTTTCTTTTAGCTTGGATATTGCATTCTATTCTGTTTGGTTCCCAAGAAATTGGGGGCAAAATGAGATCAAAGTTCGTTACTTTTTCCCCCTCTTTATATGAATCCGACTTCGTTTTGTATTATTTTTCTTTATCTTGTTTGTGTGACGATTTATCAATGAATTTTCTCGTTTTCTTTTGGTGATTTTGGAATTTTGATATTTTTGAGGATTTACAGATCACCATGGCCCTCCAAAGGTTAACTTCTGGCAGGACCCAATGAGCCCCTCTAAGTGGAAGGAAGAACATGTAAGATTTATTTTTAACATATTCTATTTTCTTTGAAAGAGTTAACGAACTATTGCCAATGGTATTAATTTCAATGAAGATAATTACTTTGAACATATAGCGACCATGGGAGAATGTTTAAGAACCTTTTGAATATGAGAAACCTTTTTCTGTTACGATTGGCCTCAAGGTTTTGTGCTGGAACTGGTTTTCAGTAGTGGATTCAAACGGGTTCTGATGAGAATGATGCTCTCTGTTTGACTTCGTTTTTAGTCTTTATTTTGTAAGCTGGTAACGTGTAAACATGTAGTTATCTCCATTATTGTATCAGCTTCATTTTCAAGAAAGAAACGTTATGAGTTAACATGTTGATTCTGACCAGATTGCATGTAAGTATTTGGTTTAGATTGGAATCTATTTGTCATTTAGGTAAATGCATTTTTTTTTTTTTTTTTGTGAACGTTCTAGCATAAATTTTGGGATTTTGCACTCTTGCTCTTTTAATTCTCTCCTTTTATTCTTGTAGCCTTTTTTGAATAACATTTAAGTTGGATAATATACAGATAAAATGGGGCTTGAGGGGTTGTTCATTGTTATCTCACCTGGCTTAGCAGTATGATAACTTATTCGATTTATGCTTTTTGTCTTTTGAAATTCATAAATTTATAATCACTTATTTGAATTGTCTGTGTAGCAGAAGTTAGCGGGTAAACGATGTTGGAGAAATTATATTGATTTTTTTTATACTTTTGCAGTTTGTAATTGTCTCTTTATCTGGCTGGGGTCTGCTCTTCTTTGGAGGGTACAAGTTTTTTACTCGGGGAGGCAAGAAGGAAGAGGTACTTAGCAATTATTTTGTCTGGCATTATCTTTTTCTTTCCTTTTGTGTGTGTGTGTGTGTGTGTGTATGCACATGTGTAATATGGCCAGGGCATGAAAAAGAATTCAGCACTACTAACGTTTATTTATTTTTTTTAGCTAAAAGCTATTACCATTTTATTAATCTAGTTGTCTGTGCGTTATTCTTTCTCTCATGCTAATGAAGAACAAGCGTGGTGCAATAAATTTGAAGAGCATTGCATCATGTATCACCTTCAATTTATGTCCAAGTGGAGAATGTTTAACGACAAGTACTTATGTTAATATCCAAAATACTGATGTGGTGTCTAAAGTAGACTTTTTGTCCATTTGTTTTGTTGCCAGCCCTGAGTTCATCCTCGCACTGTAGTTTTTAAAGGTCAACTTACGTTTCAAGATGCATATAGGTCCATTTTTTTTTTTTTTTCCTGTTTGGACTTTAGATCCACTGCGAATTTTTATTGGTATATGTTCTGGTTGAAGTTCAAATATCTTATTTCTTTGACCAAGCCAATGTTTCTAACCACGGAGGGTTCTGCACTGAAGTGTAGTTTGTTATGTATTGGTCTTTATTGTAACATGACTTGTGTGTACTGAGCATTGACGCAAACATATATTGCTTATGGTGCTCAGTTTATTTCTTTCTTTGTTTTGCAGAAACTGGCGGAAGCATCACAATAAGCGTTTGACCTTTATTGTGGATCTGCTTGATAATAATGTTTTGCCTGCACTTGACGTGTCCTGGAAGTTCATTTTTTTTGTTAGCAAAAACAACTGTGATAATTAATCTTGATTTCATTGCTGTATCACCAAGTGACATACTTGGAGGTCATTTTGATTTGGCGTGAGGGCGTGTCTCTCTACATTTGCTTGTTCTTTTGTAGTTGTATGTTCTATTGAGTGCATCAACCTTCTATGCTTGCAATAATATGACACAACTTCCTTCATGTTAAATTATGTTGATGTAATTTTCGCATTTGTGGATTGTGAATTTGAGGTTACAACAGCAAGAGGAAAAATGTAAACCATGTGCATAAGTATAGAAGCAAATTACATACTTGCAGATTTTATTCTATTTTATTTTATTTTTTGACATATTTGTAGAGTTTCATAAAAGTATAACCACTTGCATCTTCATGCACGCTGTGTCTGATTTCTTTACTTGCTAAATGCTTTGATCTTACTAAGCAAGAATCTGTATATAGAGATTTGGAGCTGAATGACAGAGTTGCCTTGAGATCTCAGCGGCTCATATGACCATACAAGTGTTTTATATCATACTTGGTCATAGATTCATTGATTGAGATTTTAGATATTTCTGAAATATATATATTTTTACAGTTGTCCATGGAAAGTAGCGCATATGTAGAGCTCCATTTTGAAGTCTTATTTATAGTTGAATTTTGTCGTAGAACAATAATCTTGAAGTCAATATTCTGTCGTAATAATTACAAAAGTATTTCTTTTAGTTTCAACATTTTTCAGAGCAAAAAAAATTTTCAAAATTTTCTCAATTTATCGTTTATTTTTGCAAACTACAAAGGTATTCATAGATTTGAGAAATATGTTCAGTTATACCTCCAGCAGTTTTTGAAAAGAAAAATTAAACAAAAAGATAATATTCTTAAATAGTTGCCGAAAAATTTTTTTTTAATATTTAAATTAAAATGTCCCCAAGCTAAAGCCCCCTGACAGAGAGTATAGATCACGATGTCTAAAAAATGCGTCTTGGTTAGTTTGATGCAAGTGTGAGTATAGTTATTATTCTTATGCAGCTATTAGTAGACCAAACGCACTCTTTCCTCTTAACTTTTCAAAGTAGATCTTTTCCTAGTCGAATCAGACTTGCATGGCAGGTTAATCTCTTGTTTTTTGGATCTATACTCTACTAAAAAGGGGTGGTTGCCCCTATATGCTTCAAGCTTATGGACTAGCCTGAGAGGGAGCTCATTCAAAACCCGCTGGCTTCAGAATCGGTGGAAATTCCCCACGCTGATCCCCCTCAAGAACAAACCTTAAAATAAAACATTTTTTAAAGGATAAAGGATGGCAGATTGGTACCACGCGTATCGTTTTTGAAGTAAAACATGGTGCGATGAGAAATATTTGACAGAAGTAATTTGAAGAAATATGCACCTATGCACTTTGAACTTTCCTTTCTAAGTTAGATACATATTTGGCACTTAGGACACTGAATTTAACAAGCCCTAACAATGCAATCCAATCAATAGTTGGCTTCCATGGATGAATGAGTGTTAGGGTAAAGAAACCAAAATTTTAAAAGTTCAAGGTCTAAATTATCAACCAAGAAAAAGTTTGAGGATGCATTTTTGTAAAAATCTTGGGTATATTTGCCCATTAGCGATTTGATCGTATAGTAATAGATTTTACTCTTATTTGTCAAAATTGAAAGTGACAGGTTCAAGTTAGTATGTAAAAATAAACAAAGCATTAACAATAAATAAATAAATAAAAATAAAGGAGAGAAAATGTTCTCATAATTGAAATAGGATAATCAATCATTGTCTCATGCGTACACTACCACCCGTTTGGTAAAAGGGATGGAGAGAGTTGGAGGGATAGAGAATAAGAAGAATGAAGAAAATTTTAGTTTAATTTGGTAGGATAGAGGGAAAGTTGAGAGGATAGATATATTTATTTGTGAAATTATTATGTAGTGAATTTATTATTATTTGTTAGTCATTTATTTAGAAGATAAAATAGGCTTTTTAAAACTTAAAGTAGTAGATTGCTTGGATTTTTGCATTGAAAGGATCCAATTTGGTGGGCCATGAGAGAAATTACATTGCTCCACCTCTCCTCTTCTTCCTCATTTTCCTCCTATCAACCTCTCCTCCTGTCTCTCTCCACCCCTCTTCCTCCCTCCATCTCTCGGAGTCCCCCATGAATTTTGCGCAAAAAGACATGTGCCTCCTCCCCTATGAAAAAGAGTCTACCTCCCAATTTACCTTGTCTCTCTCATACTCTCTATATGAGAAGATGAATAAACTCTTATAACTCTTTTGGTATGCTTGTTTGTTCAAAATTTTGTAGAGCAATTTGATTGCAAAATAAAATATAAAGAAACAAATTGAAATTGATACAAGTCCTGTAGAAACAAATTATAACATAGCTACCTTTTTTTTTTTGAAGAATTTCCAACAACCAATTCATACTTGAAATAGTTCTATATTTCCACATCGATTGGCTTGATGTTCCAACTTCCTGGTTTTAAAATCTGCTACCAACTTAGTTGGCTGGTTTAATCAAGTAAACTTGCTTAAGGGTGGAGCTTCAATGTTGTCCAATTTTTTTTACTTTTGTATACACTGTGACCTTGTTATTGAATTGTAGTCTTGTTATTGAACCATTTTTTTTTTGTCTATATTTTAAATTCCTAAGAAAAAAAATCAACCAATAAAAAAAAAGTGCTAATGCACGTACAATGAGCAGTATATGTAAAAGCTATTGTAAGGTTATTTGATTTTTAGATATGTTGTAACGAAGTCAAGGTTTACTTTTTGGTTATTAGTTTCCATTTTGATAAGAGAGGAAAAAAAAAAAAAAACTTATTTCATTTGTACTATCGCACGCATTATATTTTACTAAACTAGATAAATTAAGAAAAAAAAAAGTTCTTTGGAGTCCGAGACTATCAGCCTTGAAACCGAGAAGAAAAATTTAACATGTTATAAGAAAATTCCGTTTTCCCTTCCAATTAAGTTTGATAAAAAGCTTAAATACCTTCTGGTATTGGATATCAGAAACAGATATTTGTGTTCTAACTAAGCTTTTGATCCCATTTTCCAAATAAAACTAAACGAACATCACTGCTACTATTAGATACACATGTTTCAAGACCTTTTTCGCGAGCAAATCTTCATCATGTGCATGCTTTAAAAAAAAAAAAAAAAATTGTTTCAATCTGTTAGAACTCCGACTCATCAATTTCCTCTTTGTACTCTTCATTACTAATCCCTTCTGATCTGGAACCAGATTCATCAAATAAGTCATCATCACCTCCATGTTTTGCGGATTCTTTCATCACATCTCCATTTAGAAAAACTCCACCTTTCTTAGGCATCTCATATGAAGAATCCCTAGATTTTCTTCCTTCTAATTGGTGATTATCTTCCACCAGAAGTACCCCTCCTTTGGAAGCTGCTCTCTTAACTCTTCTCTTCAATACACCATGATCATCTTCATAGAATCTTGGATTTCTAGTCCTTGTAACTCCACTTAATTTTCCATTGTTCTCTAGTCTTCTGCTCTTAGCTATTAGTCTCCATCTTTTCCCCCTAACAACAGTATCACTGACAGAGCCACGTTTATCATTCTTTTCAGAGCCATCTCTAATCTCCATTTTCATTACTCCTTTATCAGTCCCGGAATTTGCCTCACCTTCAACCTGAGAATTTTCGCGTTTTCGCAACTGCCCGATTTCTTCAACTCTAAACTCTTCACCATCCACATCCTTTCCTGCAAAATTCTGAGAAATTACACCGGTCGAATTTGCAACAACATTGTGACTCAAACTCACATTCTCATCTTTAGACCCCTCATTCTTGTCATCTCCTCGATTTTCGCCCTGTTCACGTCCCGCTTCGTTTCCATCTTCATCTTCAACTCTTGCAATTTCACCACTACTACTCTTGCCTTCTTCCTCTGCCTTGGTTATATTTTTTGCCTGCGGATTTGAAGGATCACTTTCCGGGTATTGAAGGCGGTGTTTCAAGTCCTCAATCTCAGCTTCCTTTTGCTTCAAGCTCTCGACCAAGGCCACCACTTGAGGATTTTCTTTTTGACTATCTATCTGATCCTGCACTCTCAGCATTTTGATCTCGTTTTGCTTCTCCTCAATTGCAATCTCCATGCTCCTCTGTTCATCTTTGAGTGAATCAATTGTGGATTGCATCTCTAGGAGTCTCCTTTCAAGCTCCATCTTCTGAGTTCTAAGAGAGTATATTTTCGCTTTCATCTCTTCATTCTTACCTTTCACTTCTTTGATGTAGTCTCTTTCTTTCTGTAATAGCAAACAAACATATGACATAATGTTCTTACTAATATAATTCATTGAGAATTAGCAAATTCTCTATGTGGCACTAAAACCTACAACATTTTTGTACGTGTAAAATTACATTTACATGAACGTCTAGAGGACAAAACATTATATATATATATATATATATATATATATATATATATATGTTGTTTTTGGTGAGAGGTAAAGAAAATAGAAAAGAAAGATGTCAAACACTTAATGGAAAAAAAAATGAGGTAATTTCTAGTTCCTCCTGCCAAACAATAATTGTATTTCATTCTTTTACATAGTACATTTTTTTTCCTCCTCCTAAATAAGGCCCATCCACAACAAGGGGAAGAAAAGGACCAAAAAAAAAAAGAGGTGATTAGAAAACAAAAATGGTGCAATGCGTGGCTTTGACAAGCAAAAGATCAGAGAGAGACACGTAAGGGGTTGCATGCAAGAGAGAGAAATATTGGAGAAGAGAGAGAGAGAGAAAGAGAGAAGTAACTGATATGGAAGTAGTACCTGCAAGAGGAGATTAAGGGAGAAGAGCTCACTGTCTCTCTCTTTGATGAGAAGGTTAAGGATTCTCCTTTCCCTGAGCTTGTGGAGAACCATGACCCCAAGCAACGCAGCCCCAAATGCTAATAGCAACATCAACCCATATGACCTTCCTCTACCAACTCCATTACTTCCATTTCCTTTGTTGTTATAAGATCCCCCAATGGCCATCTCTCTCTCTCTCTCTCTAACAGAATGAACAAAGAAATTGCTCACTTCTCTCTTGGGCAAAAATGATCTCTCTCTGTCTCTCTCTAATATGTTCTGTTTCGTCTCACTGCGTGACTCAGAGGCCTATAAAAAGTGAATTGCTTTGCTAATAAATTGCAAATTGTCACGTAAAAATGACCACGCAACTACTCTCCCTAGTCCTCTTTCTTCTCTCTCACTTAAAGAGCGGAGTTAACAAGGCTTGGTATGGTTGGCGAAGCATGGGAATTGTGTCCATGCGCTGATTCCAGTGACTTTCTTTTTTATATAATATTTTCCAACTTTCAAATTTACCAAACTGTCCCTATTGGCTTCGAATCAACAATCTTGTTGGACTAAAAAAATATTTACAAAATAACAGCCTGTGGGTTTGTGTTATTATTATTGGTAGATGTTGATGTGTGCATGACCAACGGATTTAATTTATACGCATCATGTTTTCATTAAACAAGGATCTAGATTCTTTTTATGTAGTCAACTCTTTATCACATGATCTAGTTCTATGTAGAATCAAATCGAAGGAAGTTCCATTAAAGAAATGTTTAAGATCTATTATGCTCATCCAAACTTTAATAATAGAGAGAATGACACTAAGAGGAAGTGGTGAAACTACATGCTTTTAAAGTACTTTTAGTTAGTCGTAAAAACCTCAAATGGCATGTGGAGTTAGATGGCTTATTACTAACGTTTGAGGCACAACTTCAGGTACAATTGTTTTGCTAGAGTACTCAACTTATAGATCATTTTCTCTTAGCTACCAAAAGATAGAAATGGTTATGGCACAAAGAAACAAATGAGGGACTAGTTATTGATGTTGGCAATTCGCAATTCTCAAGGGTGCGAGTGCAATAAAATATTGAATGCGTGAATGTCTGTGGGCGTGTGTAAATATATATATTTGACGTATCACACATGAAAGTCTATGCTGTGGAAAAAGAGAGAAGAGGAAGCTTAAAAACTACGATATCCTCACATGATGCGCCATATTGAACTGCGTGGCAATATGCATGTAAACTGCTATTGCAAGAGATCTGAATGGCTTCACTTCATCAAACAAACTTTGACCACTTTTTTGAACTTTTTTTCTCGCTTTTTCAATGTGAATATGTGATGGTGATGCGTTGTTGCTTTTTATTATTTACTTATATTTATGGGTTTCGGGTGAGTTTAATAATACATTTAGAATAATTTTATTATAACATGTGAGAGTTTTATACTATAGCTTATTTTTATTTTATATTATAGTATGTGAAAGTACTATAGGCCGTTTGAAAAAACGGTTGGAACCAAGTTTTGATTTGAGAACTGTAACATGTAAAAGCTTTACACTGTAGTAATTTTTTACTTTTTATTGTAGCATGTAAGAGCTTTACGTTATTTATAGTTACAACTGATGATATAAATATTCTTTCAAACAGACTCTTACAATGTAGTAATTAATTAGAACGAACATTTTCTGAGGGTGTTGCCAAAGGCTCTCTTAGTATGTTTTATTTTATTTTCGCTGAAAATTATGCGAATAACTCGAGTAAAACCGTCATGGGGAGAATTCTCTTGTGATCCCTAGTAAATGGGCCCCAAGTTTTATGGGCTCTATTTGGAACTCACAAAGCCCGGGAGTGAACAAAAGGCCATGTCTGATGTACAAAATTCACAATTCAAACTCAACTACTCCTTAGGGTTTGTGATCAATTTGGGGTTAGTTCGAGTCTTGCATCTTGGTTTCCTTTGTTTCTTCACAATCACCATTTTCATGGAAGACATCTTCGATTCCTCCTTGAATTTAGAGGAAACCCTCTTGAAAGAAGGCTTCGACGAGGGCTACAAAGACGGCCTTATCGCCGGCAGAGAAGAAGCCAAGGAAGTGGGCCTGAAACTGGGCTTCGAGGTCGGCGAGGAGCTGGGCTTCTACAGGGGCTGCGTCGACGTCTGGAACTCTGTCGTCCGGGTCGACGCGACCCGGTTCTCGGCCCGTGTCCAGAAGGGGATCAAGCAGATGGAGGAGCTGATTGAGAAGTACCCATTTATGGAGCCTGAGAACGAAAGCGTCCAAGAAATAATGGACGATTTGAGGCTCAAGTTCAGAGCCGTTTGTGCTTCCATGGGTGTGAAATTGGACTACAATGGGTACCCAAAATCTTCTTTGGAAGCTAAAGAGATTGAGTTTTGAGTGGGTTCTTTTTTTAACCTTTTGATGTGTGTTTTGGCTATCGACTATATTTGGATTGTAATTAGTTTGTTTCAGATTCTGATCTGGTGAAAATATTGCAAATCAAAGCTTTTTATGTTATTTGTTCTGTTGATCACTAATTCGCGATCTGTATTTGATTTCCACTTCTCACAATATCGTATATGTGCGACGTATTCATTCCAGAACGACATGTCGTCCCAATTCGGATATTGTTTTCGATGCGCGATGCCTCCGCTTGTCGTTGCGATGAAATTTCGTTCTTTGTAACGACATGTCGTTTTTAGAACATGTACGACGGTTTGTTCCACAGATCCACTGTGTCGTTTTTATAAAATTATGTCGTTAACAATGACACGGAGGAAGCTATTTAGAAAAGAAACATACACAGAATTCCTGAAATCTTCTTCGGAAGCTTTATGATATCGAGCTTTGAATAGGACTTTTGTGGTGAGTAGGCTGAGCCATTGGGTAGTGCTAAAAAATAGAGAATTTTATTATTTTTCTTTATTCCCGTTACTTTGAGTTGTGTATCTTTCTCCCGAAGGATCCTTTTTTTTGTGAGGAATGCTAACAGGATGTTTGACTAAAGATGATTCACATCATAAATTTAATTATAAATAGTATAAAGTTTTTACATGTTACAATTAAAAAAAAGTTGCTATAAAGTAAATCTTTCGCATGCTACAGTAAAATAAAAAATTGCTATAGAGTAAAGCACTAAAAACGGTTTCCATCACTGACCAAACACTTCATAAATGTGTTTGTTCAAAATTAAAATAATAATTTAAAAAAAAAAAAGAAATCTTTTTGGGGCAATTCTAAATGCTAGATTTTTTCCCCCGAACAGCTTTGGGCAAGAGAATTTCGGGTTTAAAAAAAAAAAAGAAATTGTTGCCACACGCATTTTTATTAAATAATATTTACCATTATCTTATGATATTTACCTCAAAAATTATCTTTTTGTGGTGGCCAAGCACAAACAATGTTAAAGTCGATGATTGGTTGCTGCAAGGTGTACATATCTGAGAGCAGAAACAGAAAGGCACTAGAGCCCATTGAAAGAGCTGCCAAGCTAATCCCAGAAGCTCCCATCATCAACAAATTTGAGGATGTCACTTACAACAGAGTTGGCTACACACTTGTGTCCAAATTGCCATCATCATCATCATCAAGTCCGTTGAGGATTGCTGTGCTTTCGATGGCCAGGGCTGCACTGGAGTCCATTGACCTTGAGATGCACAGCGGAAGCCATCCCCGCCTCGGAGTTGTGGACCACATATGCTTCCACCCCTTGCTCTCCGCTTCTCTAGACCACGCTTCTTCAATCGCCAAGTCTTTGGCCGCGGATGTTGGCCGTGCCCTTCAAGGTTTGTAATTGTTTGCGCCTTTCAAAATTGTGACTTGATTGAAATTTCAGTAGCAATGATTGTTAAGTTTGTGGTGTCTATTTGATGTTCTGATTTTGTTTGATTATATTGAGTTTTCATTTACGTATTATGCATTCTCGGTTGTCCTAATTTTACTTGTATAGGAGACACGGACTCTGGGAATTACGTTAGCGGGAAAGACACAGTTTGAGAGGCATGAGATGTGATTCTTTTATTATCTTTTTTAACCTTTGTGGTTGAATTGAAGCTTACACAGCTAATATATTGAGGGCGAATCACTATAAATTTTTGCGTGTGCTTTCTTGTCTTATTTATAATTTATTCTGATAAGTAAATCATCAGGGCATCTAATTCTTAATTATAGTGATAGTGGTAATAGAGGGTCAAGTTTTTTCACAAAGGAGCCTGCCTATTGAGTCATGCTGCATTTTTTTGTTGGTCCTCTTTTTATGGTTCTGCTATGTTGTTATCATGTTTAAGCTTTTAAGGCAATAATTTTCTATCTAAGATAATAAGTGAATGGTTTTTAATCCCCTGATCAGTGTCCAGTGATCTCACTGCCTGTGTTGAGCAGTCCATCTAAGGTGACTGCTGTTTTCTTGTGTTTGACTTCTAACTTTTCAAGGAATTAAACATCAGGAATTAGTTTTTTGCTATTATATATGCAAGTCAGTTTAGTAAAAAATGTACTAGTATCTTTTTTTTTTCATTTATTTTTTCAGGTGATATTCTTTAGTCTTGTATTCTTCACATTGTTAATAAGCTTATTATGTAGCCTGCAGTCCCTACTTTTCTATATGGAGCAGCCCATGAAGAGGGTAGAACGCTTGATGCAATCAGAAGAGAGCTGGGTTATTTCAAGCCCAATTCCAGTGGAAACCAGTGGTGTGGGGGGCTAAAATCAGAGACCTTGGCACTGAAGCCAGATGAGGGTCCAGCTCAAGTGACTCCAACAAAAGGTGTCATCGTCATTGGGGGCAACCCAGTGGGTTGACAACTACAACATCCCAGTCTTTTCTACCAATGTCTCGGCGGTTAAGTGGAAGAGGAGGCGGACTTCCTTCGGTCCAGGCCATGGCACTTGCGCATGGTGCAACTGTCATTGAAGTAGCTTGTAACTTGTTGGAACCAAATAAAGTGGGAGGAGATGAAGTTCAGCTTAAAGTAGTGAGGCTTGCTAAGGAAGAGGGTGTCACCGTTGGTAAACGCTATTTCACTGATTTTTCTCAGGAGAAGATCATTGAGAGTTATTTGAAGCTAGATTCCTTTGTGTAACAAGAATATGAAATTTATAAACTGCTTCATGTCTGCACATTTTTAAGAGTTAAAAATTGGGAAAAAAAAAAATCAATTGTCTAACCTCTGTTTTTAACTTAATGTGTTTGCCAACAATCATGTCTATATAGGTTAGTCTTTTTTTTTTATTATTGTATACTTTTGACATTTTGCTGTAAATTCTTTGAAGAAAAGAACCCTATCTGTTTGTCTTTCCTGATTGCATTTTCTGTATACAATTTAAAATGTTCCAAATCTTCGTACTCTCCTGAACGTTTTATAACCTTGTCCAACTCAAGTTTGGTTTAGCTGAACCTTTTCCAACTAGAAATTGTGAAATGAGTTTAAGAGAAACATTTATTTTTTATTTATAAAATGATTCCAAAAGCTTTTATTTGCAAAATGACTATGCCTGTTAAGGCGGTCGATGTAAACAATGAAAGAGCACATTTTGCTGATTTTACTATACTAAGATTGTTAGTCATTATAGCAAATATCTCACTGCTAACTCAACATCCATCAAATATCTGGAGCAAAAGCTCACTCCTCGCCATCCAAATGATCTCCAACATAAATGATCCCTTGAGCCTGAAAGATCCGGCGGAGGAGAACCCAAACACCTAAAAAATTGATCAGGCCGTTAAAATTATGGGATGTATATGTCATCCAATCTATCAGTGTATATGTTAAAAGAAGCGCACTATATGACACAAAAGCGCTCTAGATTCATAGATCATGCAGCAATGTTTAATCAAATGACTAAAAAAAAACTTGTACTAGTAAAGCAAAAGAATGTGCCTTGCCGTAAAAGTTTTCTCAAGATTAAAGGAGAAAGCCTGAAGGCCATAGGGTTACAATACATCTCATTTTCAGATGAACATGCATCCATCTCATTTTTCAGCTGTGGAATGAGGACAAGAATAATCCGAGCCCTTTAGGGAAAAAAAAAATCAATTGACATTGGGAGTTTTCTGAAATAATAATCTCTTATAAAAATATAGAAATAAAAAGTTATGTAAAACTAAGGTAAACTTAATATAGACACAGATATAATGATTCAAAGAATCAATTTAGAAGCCCATCAAGTAGGCATTTATTTTTACCCTGCTGCAATAATCTGAAATGTTGGAAAATAATTATCATATGGGCCTACATATGTAATTAAATGTGTTGTTTAAAGCTATCTTAAAGTAAAGCCTAAATTAAAGTGATATAATTAAGATAAAGTTAAAAGGCTTTTTAGGGTATTAATATAATGTATGAGTTATTATTATTAGTAGTATATGTGTAGATACCAATTTGTAATTTCCAGATTTTATGATGAGCAAAACTAGAAATACATTAAAAATAACTAAAGAAAGTTACTTATTCTTGTTATAGTCCCCAATTTCATACATATCTTTCATTCAGAAAAGTTTAAAGAAATTCTTGTTTCTCTGAAATCCCATCTTCAGAAAAGATTACAAAGAATACGTATTGAATTGGAAGACAATAACCCACAACGATCTAAAGTCATGAATCAAGGTACGCTTCCACAATTCAGAATGATTCCTCTCGATGATTTGACATGAGCGATCTTGGTAGATTATGATTATATTTGTTCCTATAAGTGGCATCAGAGTAGTTTCATGTTGAATCATTGAGAAATATTTAACATATGCATTTGCACATATTCATTGGATTCGGTCTTTTCTAGGAATTGAATCAAGAATTCGTTATTGGGCCATGTGGATTAAGTTGTCGTTTTCTCTTTCAGATGTTGTTGCCATTGTTGCCATTCAATAAGTTTTATAAAAATAAAAAAAAAAAGTCATGTTAATCCAATATGCATATACGATTTCATTGAAATCGTTTTCTTTTTTGCTGGGTTTAGTAACTTGTGGGATTACTGGCAGCAAACTCGCTGCCGCCGGCTAGGAACTCCAAATGAGACCATCAGGCCTCGCCAGAGAGGGCGAATAGTGGCCTTTGGTGGCAGCGGTGCATGGAAACTATGGTCAAATGTTGCTGTTCTGTCGGGAATGCTTGGTTTCGCCAAAGGGAGAGAAGGGAGTCGTTTTTTGGGTTTCGTCGACGGCGGCACCCTCTGGGTGCGGCCGTGACGTCCCGCTAGGGAGCAGAGCCACGGCCGCCCGGTGAAGTATCTCTGCCAACCACCTAGTGTCGATACCCAGGGGTCATGACCCCTGGGCAAGAAAGCCCAGATGAAGCCCAGAATTGCATCTGGTATACACGGGCCAACCAGGCCCGTGACCTGGTAGAAACCCAGGGGCTCAACCCCTGGGTGACCCGAAACAAAAAAAAAGGGGGGGGGGGGGGGCTTGGATTTGGATCCGAGTTGGGGCAACGTGACCCGATCCACTAAGGTTGGGGCAACCTTACTCGATCCACTCTTGACCAGGTCAGGGTCAATGGTCAATGTTGACTTTGACCTAGTTGACTTTTTTGACCAATTTTTTTGGGTCAATTTTTGGGTGCAACTTTAAATTCAAACTGTGTTTTTAGATTATTAATATTATCAAATTAATTGATTGAACCAATAAGCTGCCAAAGTAGCCTCTTTTGTGGATGTTAATTAATTTGTGATATTAAGATGGTAGTGTGAATTTAATTCATGCGAATATTAATCGGCCCAAAGAAAGTTTAATATTTGGCCGAATTAAATTCATACCTGTGGTAATAAATATGTAACAATTATGTGGTTATTTTTAGCATATGAATAATAAGTAGATCCAAAAATTAACTTATTATTTGATATGATTTATTGTTAATATTTGATAACTACACCAAGAATACCACTTACAAGTTAATATTTCTGTCCAAAGACTAAATATTAATGTTGTTACAGGTTTCTTGTGATGGGATTAACCATTGTTTGAATTTTATTGGTTGTTTTATGTGAACTCTTATGTGAATATGTGATTTTGTTCTTTGTTCAGCTATAGCATCATCTTCCTCGATATCTGCAAATGTTAATTCTATTTCTATGCTGAATGAGACTAACTTTAAGGACTGGAAAGAGAATGTGTTAATCATTCTCAGTTGCCTAGATCTGGACTTAGCCATAAGGATTGAACGTCCCACTATTACGGATTCTAGTTCCACTGAGGATAAAAAGAAACTTGAAAGATGGGATCATTCCAATCGAATGAGTCTGACGATCATTAAGAGAGGCATTCCAGAAGTTTTCAAGGGCACTGTGCCTGATGAGGTCACTACAGCCAAGGGTTTTCTTGAGGCCAATGAGAAATGCTTTACAAAGAATGATAAGGCTAAAACAAGCACGCTTTTGGCGAGCTTGATTTCAATGAGGTACAAAGCAAAAGGAAGCATAAGGGAGTATATCATGGAGATGTCTCATCTGACTTCAAAATTAAAGACACTAGATCTAGAAATTTCTGAAGACCTAGTGCATCTTGTCTTGATTTTTCTTCCTATACAATTCAGCCAATTCAAGATCAGTTACAACTGTCAAAAAGAGAAATGGACTCTCAATGAGTTAATTTCTTATTGTGCGCAAGAGGAAGAAAGACTGAAGCAAGAGAAGACTGAAAGTGTTCACTTAGCGAGCACCTCTAAGGACAAGAAGAAGAAAAGAAAAAGAGTAATGAAGCTGCTAAAGGTCCAGCACAAAAGAAACAAGATAAGGATAAAAATGATGGAGATATTGGTTGTTACTTTTGTAGTAAACCTGAACACATGAAGAAGGTCTGCACCAAGTATCATGCTTGGCGTGCAAAGAAAGGTATGTTTCTCAATTTGGTTTGTTCTGAGGTTAATTTTGTTGGAAACAAAGTGCGCAGCGGAATTTTAAAAATTTTTCATCAGAGTATTTTCCAAAACACAAGTTTGACATGTTATATGTATAAATTAAACAGATCTTACTAACCTCAGTGTGCCGAAGAACCTCCGCGACCTGTGTAGAGAAGTAACGTTCCAGAAGAGCCTCAACCAACTGGTCTTCTTTGCTATTCTCTATCCACAACCGGAGTGAGTGTGGGCTCACACGTACAGCTCTTCCACCGGTGACTCTCCGACCAACCAATAGAGAGAACCCAAAGCTAGTGTTCGTGATTTGTGAACAAAAGCTCTCAGGGAGTTTTTTTTTAGATGCTCACTAGAAGAGTATCACTCTTAATCTCTCAAATTGATCTGAGTAAATCATTAGACTCACTCCCTTTTTATACCTATTGGTCCTTGGGGTCAGTCCATATCAGATTAGGTCTCAAAAATCGAAATAGAATCAAGTTCGGATCAATATCTGATAAGATACGCGTGAAAAACGCGTAATCTTAGCTGTCGCGGTCGGCATGCCGAACTGTGAGATAGGCAGGCCGAACTGGCCAGTTCGGCAGGCCGAACACGTCATCCGGCAGGCCGAACTGCCGAGAAAAAATCTCCGCAAATCTTTTATTTTCCACCCGAGATTCTAAAGGATAAAGTCTCAGTTTTGATTCAAATAGCCCAATAGAAAAGATATCTGATCAAAACAAACTTTATCAAGATAATCTCTAAGAAAATAAATCAATTCACAATAATTCTACAAGTTTATCTTGTTCTAATTGTCCAAAATTAAAACAACCGATAAACAGACAAGAATTATCCGAACGCCATAATTCAACAAGTTCATCTTGAACTAATTTCTTACATAATTAATTCAACCGATAAACAGACATGAATTATTTGATTCTTATAAATTTTAAACCAATCTGATAAATCCGACATAAGTCACCAATTATTGGAAAAGCACGCCGTGTCGTTACAGGATTTTGTGAGCTAGCAAAGGGGACCAAAATGGACCTATAAAGTTCAAGCTCATGATAACTATGAAACCCAATATCCCAGATATACATTTCACAATTATCAACTCCAACGCTACTCCACTAAAAGCTTGGAGCTGCACTCTCGAACTTTATAGAATTACGAAGCTCGTGTAGCTAAGTCTCCATGACATATCATAGTGTATCGCATCCCCATATGATCATCCATAATCGGCTTAAGGACAAGTTCTGTCTTACCTTCCCGATTATTTTTATCTTACGTTCCATTGTCTCACCATTAGAAAACTTACCATCTAAAGATAGTATACCATTCGGTTACACCTATGTATCCAAATGGTTGAGCGCTCCAGTTTTCCAATTACAGGACAACGCATATAAGAGGATATCATTACTCCTAAAGAGGAGCTATGGATTCCATATCTATGAATAACAAGTCTACACTACCAAGAGTCATGCCTCCAACGTACCGGCACGCATGCCACTATAGAGATGTGGGAGTCACCCATTGGTACATCAAAAGACACAAATCGAGACAACGGGCCCATTATTCATCTCAGGATTAAGATACAATACAAATGATTGTCTAAAGTGAATCGATTTGACAAGACAGAATTATTAATCCAAATCAATTCACTTTATGTCCCGATCCAACACATCGTCACCTATGACAACGCGCCAATGTTTCTATTCACGGAGTCTAACTCCGATGGCCAAGACAAACCATCTCCCAAAAGGGATATAGACAACATAACAATCTTTACATGAATAAAGCGCCCAACTTTATTCCCTCGATTGCGGATCATATATTTTAGACCATCACCTTAAGAGTCGTGTCTACCGCATAATCATCCCATCATATGCCCAACTCTTAAGGTTTAGACTGACAGTCTCAGACTACTGTTTGCTTATCATACATTCAACAAATATGAACGTAAAGAGGACAATATTTGGTATATATATAAATGAATAAATTCTTTATTGATAAAAAATGTCTCCAAAAACGTATTACATTTTTACTCCTTAGAGCATACATGTCTAACAATCTCCCACTTGCACTAAGTGAGTAAATACTGCAAATTTCGCATCCCCATAGCTTCCACATGCCTTTCGAAGACTCTCCCAGAAAGTGTCTTCGTAAATGGATCAGCTAAATTGTCCTCTGACGCGATCTTGCACACCATGACATGCCCGCTCTCAACGAAGTCCTTTATCACATGATACTTCCGATCAATATGCTTACTCTTCTTGTGAAATCTTGGTTCCTTAGCATTAGCTACCGCCGCACTGTTATCACAGTACAGTGATACCGCTTTATCCATACCAGGAACTACCTCAAGATCCCCAAGGAACTTGCGGAGCCACACTGCTTCTTTCGAAGCATCACTAGCCGCCACATACTCGGCCTCCATCGTTGAATCCGAAGTGCAATCTTGCTTCGCACTTCTCCAACTGATGGCACCGCCACCCAGAGTAAACACAAACCCTGAAGTCGATTTCCTAGAATCCAGGCAGGATTGAAAATCCGAATCAGTGTATCCTAGAGGAGTTAAATCCTCACCCGAATACACAAGCATATACCCTCGAGTCCTTCTCAGGTACTTGAAAATATGCTTTACCGCAACCCAATGGTTTGGTCCTGGATCCGCCTGAAATCGACTCACAATCCCGACCGCATAGCTAATATCCGGTCGAGTGCAAAGCATGGCATACATGAGACTACCCACTGCCGAAGCATAAGGTACCTTCTTCATGTATTCTCTTTCTTCATTAGACTTTGGAGAGTCTTTCTTAGAAAGAGTAATTCCAGACCTAGATGGTTGCCCACCTTTCTTGGAATCCTGCATTGCAAACCTCCTGAGAATTTTATCTATGTAGCTGGCCTGTGACAAAGCTATCATTTTGTTCTTCCTATCCCGAAAGATCTGGATACCGAGAACAAAATTAGCCTCACCCAAGTCCTTCATGTCAAACTGCTTGGTCAACCATAATTTGACCGATGACAACGCCCCAACGTCATTGCCAATTAGCAGAATGTCATCTACATAGAGTAGTAGAAAAACCACCTTCCCATTCTTAATGTGTTTGTAAACACATGGTTCATCCACATTTTGTGAGAACCCATAAGTCTTGATCACTTGATCAAATCTTATGTTCCAAGAACGAGAAGCCTGCTTAAGTCCATAAATAGACTTTAGCAACTTACAAACCTTACCCTCTTGACCCGTGACCTTGAACCCGTCTGGTTGTTCCATATAAATGGACTCATCAAGATAGCCATTCAGAAAAGCCATCTTGACATCCATCTGCCAAATCTCGTAGTCGAGAGCGGCAGCTATGGACAAGAGAATCCGGATGGACTTAAGCATGGCTACAGGCGAAAAGGTTTCCTCATAATCGATTCCTTCCTTTTGCGTATAACCCTTAGCTACCAGTCTAGCCTTAAAGGTTTCGACCTTTCCATCCACTCCTCTTTTCCTCTTGTAGATCCACTTACACCCTATGGGTTTTACCCCTTCGGGAAGATCCACAAGCTCCCAGACCCGATTAGTCTCCATAGACTTCATCTCAATGTTCATGGCCTCTGTCCAGAGTCTTGAATCAACATCCTCCATAGCTTCTGCGTAAGTATAAGGATCCCTGTCATGTTCATCCGGTTCAGCCAAAAAGACCTCCCCATTGAACATATACCTCTCAGGTTGATGCCCGATCCTCCCACTACGCCGAAGCCCCTGAGGTTGTTGTTCAGGTTTGTTTGGTTTTTCTACACCGATCGGAATGGTTTCGTTCGGAACCTCTGGAGTAAACGGATTACCCCTCAACTCCTCAAGCACCACTTTGCTTTGAGGTTTAAAGTTGTTCATGTAACTCTCCTCAAGGAAAGTTGCATTAGTTGAAACCACGACTTTATTTTCCTTTGGGTTATAAAAATAACCCCCTTTAGTCCCTTTTGGATATCCTACAAACACGCAAACTTCTGAACGTGCTTCCAACTTATTCGGATCCTTAAACAGGACATGAGCTGGACATCCCCATATGCGAATATGGTTTAAGGATGTCTTCCGTCTTGTCCACAACTCGTGAGGAGTTTTAGGGACCGATTTTGAAGGCACATTGTTCAAAAGATAACATGCGGTTTGTAGTGCATATCCCCAAAAGGATAAAGGCAATGATGAATAACTCATCATGGACCGAATCATGTCCAACAAAGTCCTATTCCTTCTCTCTGCTACGCCATTCTGCTGCGGAGTACCCGGCGCAGTCAAATGGGATAAAATCCCATTCTCTAACAAGTGTCCCAAGAACTCATCAGAAAGGTATTCCCCACCTCGATCTGATCGAAGTGCCTTTATGGGTCTACCCAATTGCTTTTCCACTTCAGCCCGAAACTCCCTGAATTTATCATAAGTTTCGCTTTTGTGGTGCATTAGGTACACATACCCATATCTAGAGTAATCGTCAATAAAAGTAACGAAGTACTCATACCCTCCTCGTGCCCGGATGTTCATCGGTCCGCAAACATCACTATGCACAAGTTCTAGAACCCCTTCGGCCCTATTGCCCTTAGACCCGTATGGTCTTTTGGTCATTTTACCCTCCAAACAAGACTCACATTGAGGTATAGATTCCACCTTTAAGTGACTTAAAGGTCCATCCCTTACCAACCTTTGAATCCTATTTAGGTTAATATGGCCAAGGCGCAAATGCCAAAGATAAGTCTTATTAGAGTGAGAAGTTTTAAGTCTTTTTGAGTTATTATCATTTATCTCAGCATTAAGCAACAAGTCCATCTTAGGTTTGATAAAATATAGATTATTTTGCATCCATCCAGAACAGATAAAAGATTTGTTTTTACGAATCACCACTTTTTCATTAAAAGATACCACGTAGGAGTCTTTAAATAAAGAAGATACAGAAATTAAATTCCTTTTAAATTTAGGAACATAAAAACAATCTCGCAAAATTAAACTCCTATAATTATCAAAATAAAGATGGACATCTCCCACTGCTTCCGCTGAGACCAAGGATCCATCGCCCATCCGAAGCGTTAAGTCTTCACGAAGTAGACTTCTCGTTTCTTTGAATCCCTGCAGAGAAACACAAACATGATTAGTTGCACCAGAATCTATGACCCAAATGTCACTGGATTCCTCAACCAAACAAGTTTCTAAATATATAAGATCACACCTACCTCCCTTGGAAAGGAAGTCCTTGCAATGCTTCTTTATATGCCCGACCTTACCACAAAAGAAGCACTTAAGCTTCTTTGGGTTCTTCTTCTTCTTCTTCTTGCTCTTGGTAGCAATAGGAATAGAAGACTTCCCACTCTTGGCCCGTTGTTTCTTTCCATTCCCAGAGTTAGGATTGGAACCAGAAGCAGCTACCATATTGGCCTCTCCACCAGCAGGAGACTCCCTGATCAGCAGTTCAAACTCTTGTAACTGTTTCATCAGTTCTGTCAAGGTCATATCCCGTCTATTGCTTAGATTAAAAGTAGCTCTAAACGGAATAAATTCCTTAGACAGAGTCTCAAAGACCATAGTCATCTGAGTTTCAGCATCGATGTCGGCTCCATTGGTTTGAGCCTCAGCGAGGTAACCCATGACCAACATCATGTGCTCCTTTACAGATGTCCCCGGTCTCTGTCTACAGTTTAAGAGTTTCCGAAGCGCCCCTTGCCGCTTTGTTATGGCCTGGCCTCCAAACATGTCCTCAAGATTATCCAAGATCTGCTTCGCAGTCTCATAATCCTGATGTTGAGCCTGCAGCACGTTATTGATGCTAGCCATAACATAGCAGCGGGCCTGATCATTAGCATCTTTCCAGCGTTCGTACGCTTGGAATTGCTCATTACTTGAGTCTCCCGTAGGCTCGGGAGGACAAGGAGTTGTCAGAACATATTTCAGTTTCTCAAAGGAAAGGACGATGTCCAGGTTCCGTTTCCAATCATTATAGTTCTCACCGGTCAATTGGTTTTTGTCAAGTATCGATGATAAAGCGTTTTTAGACATTTTCAATCTACAATAAAGAGTCATATACCAAACATAAGCAAACATATATAATAATTTAGTAAGATAACACAATCATGTAAATTATACAAATGTGTTTATGTGTCAAAACCTTGAAAATATCACAACCTTACAACGATAATTCCCAACTCAGAATTCAATATGCTCCTAGGGGAGTCATGCCAAATTCAATCAGGAACACGGATCCCCTCCTGATTAATATATGCCATCCAGGACCCGTATGATCCAGCATATACTAACAATCGTTTCTTTGGCCATTAATTTTATTAACAGAGCTCCTAGGGGAGGTTAATAATAAAATTAACGTGAGTGTATAACCACCGTTTTAATATTTTATCCATGATTTATAATCACCACCTAGGGGTGTGCAATCATAAATCATACTAAAATACCTTATCCTTTCAGAGATCCAATCTGGTACATGATAGAAATCCCTTCCTAGGGGTTGGGACCATC
Source organism: Artocarpus heterophyllus (assembly GCA_025403435.1). Taxonomy (NCBI): domain Eukaryota; kingdom Viridiplantae; phylum Streptophyta; class Magnoliopsida; order Rosales; family Moraceae; genus Artocarpus; species Artocarpus heterophyllus. The sequence continues at coordinate 9,070,812 of CM046347.1, read as the reverse complement.
ATGTTCTTCCTATGGACCAACGATGGAGGCCTTAGGTTCTCTCTTCGAAAACCTTCTCCCACTCAATCTTTTGAAGTCAAGGTTTTATTTTAAAATTATGCATGAACAATTTTAATATGAGCGGCACTCCCTATTCTATATGACATGTTATCAATATACATGGTAAATCATATTATAATGCAGACAAGCAAAGCAATCAAGCAAAGCTACAAGCATAATAATTACCGTAATATTATGGTTCCACCCTAGAGAATAGAAAAAATAAGATTACAAGAGGATAATCGAGACATTTATCGATTCTTCATCCTTGAATCCTTAAGCTGTATCCTTCTTCATGTAATATCCATCTTCAAGTCCTCAATCCCGTATGAATCGAACACTTCATATTTCCGGTCATATCCAAATTTAATGTTTCTCAGAATCGTCCCAAAAATAAAATTAAAACTGCACTGAAAAAATCGCACCTTTTCTGGACGCCTGGCAGCTCTCGGTCGGCAGGCCGATCTGGGTGATCGGTCTGCCGATCATGGTGGTTCGGCCTGCCGAACATGAAGGTTCGGCCTGCCGGCAGAGCACAAAAATTTCTGCCCCACTGTCGGCCTGCCGGACCGTACGTCCGGCCTGCCGATCTGTGACCTTCGGCCTGCCGAACTGTGAGGTCCGGCATGCCGACCGAGCAGAAAACCCTCAATCCAGAAAATACAATTTTAATGCAATTCATCAATTTTATTTTCAACAATTCAAAAACATAAAATTAGAGACTCAGGAAATACCTGGAGGCGCCATCATCTATCTTCAAGATCCGACTTCTCGTTCCGTCTTCTCCGAATAATTATTTAATTACAAAATTCTTACAAATTAAATAATAATTCCTAGACGGAGATGATAGTCCGCCATCTAATTACATGAAAAACCTAGATACACATTCTAACCTCTAAGGAACCATAACCGGTATTAATTAATTAATAAATAATTAAACAACATTTTAATCAACCATAATTAATTAATAAACATTCACCATATAATCCATGACAACATATATATTATATAGAAACCTAGAGTGCCATATCTCTATAAAATTTAATTCAAGCATTGGAGAGATTAAGATCACAAAATTTATGCATATAACATGATCACAAACTTGCAAATTTATGTAAAAACCTCGTCTCTGATACCAATTGTTGGAAACAAAGTGCGCAGCGGAATTTTAAAAATTTTTCATCAGAGTATTTTCTAAAACACAAGTTTGACATGTTATATGTATAAATTAAACAGATCTTACTAACCTCAGTGTGCCGAAGAACCTCCGCGACCTGTGTAGAGAAGTAACGTTCCAGAAGAGCCTCAACCAACTGGTCTTCTTTGCTATTCTCTATCCACAACCGGAGTGAGTGTGGGCTCACACGTACAGCTCTTCCACCGGTGACTCTCCGACCAACCAATAGAGAGAACCCAAAGCTAGTGTTCGTGATTTGTGAACAAAAGCTCTCAGGGAGTTTTTTTTTAGATGCTCACTAGAAGAGTATCACTCTTAATCTCTCAAATTGATCTAAGTAAATCATTAGACTCACTCCCTTTTTATACCTATTGGTCCTTGGGGTCAGTCCATATCAGATTAGGTCTCAAAAATCGAAATAGAATCAAGTTCGGATCAATATCTGATAAGATACGCGTGAAAAACGCGTAATCTTAGCTGTCGCGGTCGGCATGCCGAACTGTGAGATAGGCAGGCCGAACTGGCCAGTTCGGCAGGCCGAACACGTCATCCGGCAGGCCGAACTGCCGAGAAAAAATCTCCGCAAATCTTTTATTTTCCACCCGAGATTCTAAAGGATAAAGTCTCAGTTTTGATTCAAATAGCCCAATAGAAAAGATATCTGATCAAAACAAACTTTATCAAGATAATCTCTAAGAAAATAAATCAATTCACAATAATTCTACAAGTTTATCTTGTTCTAATTGTCCAAAATTAAAACAACCGATAAACAGACAAGAATTATCCGAACGCCATAATTCAACAAGTTCATCTTGAACTAATTTCTTACATAATTAATTCAACCGATAAACAGACATGAATTATTTGATTCTTATAAATTTTAAACCAATCTGATAAATCCGACATAAGTCACCAATTATTGGAAAAGCACGCCGTGTCGTTACAGGATTTTGTGAGCTAGCAAAGGGGACCAAAATGGACCTATAAAGTTCAAGCTCATGATAACTATGAAACCCAATATCCCAGATATACATTTCACAATTATCAACTCCAACGCTACTCCACTAAAAGCTTGGAGCTGCACTCTCGAACTTTATAGAATTACGAAGCTCGTGTAGCTAAGTCTCCATGACATATCATAGTGTATCGCATCCTCATATGATCATCCATAATCGGCTTAAGGACAAGTTCTGTCTTACCTTCCCGATTATTTTTATCTTACGTTCCATTGTCTCACCATTAGAAAACTTACCATCTAAAGATAGTATACCATTCGGTTACACCTATGTATCCAAATGGTTGAGCGCTCCAGTTTTCCAATTACAGGACAACGCATATAAGAGGATATCATTACTCCTAAAGAGGAGCTATGGATTCCATATCTATGAATAACAAGTCTACGCTACCAAGAGTCATGCCTCCAACGTACCGGCACGCATGCCACTATAGAGATGTGGGAGTCACCCATTGGTACATCAAAAGACACAAATCGAGACAACGGGCCCATTATTCATCTCAGGATTAAGATACAATACAAATGATTGTCTAAAGTGAATCGATTTGACAAGACAGAATTATTAATCCAAATCAATTCACTTTATGTCCCGATCCAACACATCGTCACCTATGACAACGCGCCAATGTTTCTATTCACGGAGTCTAACTCCGATGGCCAAGACAAACCATCTCCCAAAAGGGATATAGACAACATAACAATCTTTACATGAATAAAGCGCCCAACTTTATTCCCTCGATCGCGGATCATATATTTTAGACCATCACCTTAAGAGTCGTGTCTACCGCATAATCATCCCATCATATGCCCAACTCTTAAGGTTTAGACTGACAGTCTCAGACTACTGTTTGCTTATCATACATTCAACAAATATGAACGTAAAGAGGACAATATTTGGTATATATATAAATGAATAAATTCTTTATTGATAAAAAATGTCTCCAAAAACGTATTACATTTTTACTCCTTAGAGCATACATGTCTAACAAATTTAACGTCAATGCCAAGATACACTTGATGGATTGATTTAGGTGCCACTACTCATATAAGTGTGTCTATGCATGGTTGCCTTAGCTGCCGAAAGCCAATTGATGCTGAAAGATTCATCTATGTGGGTGATGTTAAATCGGTAGAAGTTGAAGTAATAGGGCACTTTAGGTTATTATTAAGTTCCAGTTATTATTTGGATTTAAAAGACACTTTTGTTGTACCGTCGTTTAGGCAGAATTTAATTTCTATTTCTGCTTTAGACAAATTTAGATACTACTGTTCATTTGGAGATAGACAGTTTAATCTTTCCTTAAATTCAAATGTTATTAGTACCGGTTCTTTATCATTTCAAGATAACCTATGTTTGCTTGATACAGTTGCTTCTTATAATGAAACCTTGCATGTTAGTTCTCATGGCATAAAACATAAATTAACCAATGAGAATTCTGTTGTATTATGGCATAAGCGATTAGGACATATTTCAAGGAAAAGGATGGAAAGGCTTGTGTCAGATGAAATTCTTAATTCTCTTGATTTTACAAATTTTGAAATCTGTGTTGATTGTATTAAAGGGAAACGGACAAACAAAAGGGGATTGGGTGTCAATAGAGCTACGGATGTCTTAGAATTGATACATACGGACATTTGTACATCATTTCCTGTGGCTTCATGGAATGGTCAATAATATTTTGTATCGTTCATAGACGATTACTCTCGGTATGGCTACCTATATCTCATACATGAGAAGTCACAGACTTTGGATGTGTTCAAGTCATATAAGGCTAAGGTTGAGCTTCAACTCAGCAAAAAAATTAAGGGCGTCAGATTTGACCGTAGTGGTGAGTATTATGGCAGATATGACGGATCAGGTGAATAATGTCCAAGATCTTTTGCTAAATTCCTAGAGGAATATGGGATAGTGCCTCAATATACCATGCCAGGTTCACCTAGCATAAATGGTGTAGCTGAGAGACGAAATCAGACACTTAAGGACATGGTGAGGAGTATGATTTGTCATTCCACCTTACCTGAATCGCTCTGGGGTGAAGCACTCAAGACTGCAGCTTATATTCTCAACAGAGTACCAATAAAGGCAGCAACCAAAACACCTTATGAGCTTTGGATTGACAAAATGCCTAGTTTGAAGCATTTACATACTTGGGGTTGTCCAACAAAGGCAAGGCCTTATAAACCAAATGAAAAGAAATTGGACTCTAAGACAGTGAGCTGCTATTTTATAGGTTACTCTGAACGGTCAAGGGGTTACAAATTTTATGATCCCATTACTAAGGCTATTTTTGAGACTGAAATTGCAACATTCTTTGAGGATGTTGAGTTTGGGGGGAGAAATAAGGTTAGAGACTATGTCTTTGAGGATGAATTTGATCATGTTCCTCTTGTTCAAGAAGGATTGGTTCCTATTCCCACAATTGCTTTTGATAATGTTCAGGCTTTTATCCCTGACATTGATCAAGTTGCATATCAAGAACAACCAGACATAGTCGTTCAACCCATTGAGGTACAAACTCAACAACCTCAAGAACCAGAACCTTAGGAACTTGTGTCATTAAGGAGGTCCACTAGAGAGAGGAGAAATGCTATTCCAGATGATTACATAGTATTTCTCCAAGAACATGAGGAAAGTATTGGATTGATGGATGATGACCCAATCAATGTCCGTCAAGCCATGCATAGTTTGAACTCTCAAAAGTGAATGTATGCCATGAAAGATGAGATAAAGTCTATAAAGGATAATGACGTTTGGGATCTCGTTCCATTACCTGAAGGTGCGAAGCCCATTGGTTGTAAATGGATATTTAAAACCAAGAGGGATTCGAAGGGTGATGTAGAGTGATATAAGGCTCGTCTTGTTGCTAAAGGCTTTACTTAAAAGGAAGGCATTGATTATAAAAAAACTTTCTCTCCAGTTTCAATGAAAGACTTTTTTAGGATAATTATGGCACTTGTAGCACATTTTGATCTTGAACTACATCAGATGGATGTTAAGACAACGTTTCTAAATGGTGACATTGATGAAACAATCTATATGGTGCAGCCAGAAAACTTTGAGTCAGGAGACCCAAAAAAGATGGTTTGCAAATTAAAGAAATCCATCTATGGGCTTAAGCAAGCTTTTCGTCAATGGTATTACAAATTTCATCAAGTGATAGTCTCATTTGGTTTCCAGATAAACACTGTTGATGACTGTATATGCCATAAGTTCAGTGGGAGTAAGTGTATTCTCCTAGTATTGTATATTGACGATATACTGCTTGCCACCAATGATATAGGTTTATTGCACGAAACCAAGAGATTTCTATCAAGGAAATTTGAAATTAAAGATCTTGGTGACGCCTCTTTTGTGTTAGGAATTAAAATACACCGAAATCGCTCTCTGGGTATTCTTGGGTTATCACAAAAGAGCTATATCGAAAAGGTGCTTAAAAGATTTGGCATGCATGATTGTAAGCCAGGAGATACCCCTGTGGCTAAAGGAGATAAGTTCAGTTTAAGTCAGTGTCCTAAGAACAACCTTGAGGTTAAGGAAATGGAAAAGATCTCATATGCATAAGCTATTGGGAGTCTAATGTATGCTCAAGTTTGTACTCGTCCAGTTATAGCATACATTGTTGGATTGTTGGGCAGATATTTGAGTAACCCTGGAATGGATCAGTGGAAAGCAGCCAAACGGGTTATGCGATATTTACAGAGAACAAAAGATTACATGCTTACATATAGAAGGTCAGACCAACTCGAGATCATTAGTTATTCGGATTCAGATTTTGCTATATGTTAAGATAGTCGTCGATCCACTTCAGGCTATATTTATTTGCTTGCTGGAGGAACTATTTCTTGGAGGAGTGTTAAGCAGTCACTCATAGCTTCTTCCACTATGGAGGCAGAATTTATAGCATATTATGAGGTATCCAATCATGGAATATGGGTGCGAAACTTTCTCACTGGGCTGCGAATTGTGAAAAGTATAGAAAGACTACTTAAGTTGTTTTGTGACAATAAATCTGCAGTCTTATATTCCAACAACAACAGGAGCTCTTCAAAGTCAAAGCATCTAGAGATTAAGTTTTTTGTTGTTAAAGAAAGAGTTCAGAGTGGTCAGGTGTCTATAAAGTATGTTGGTACAAACTCCATGATTACAGATCCGCTTACAAAAGGGCTTCCACTCAAGGTCTTTCATAAGCACCCTGCTCATATGAGTGTTCGATTACTTGATGACATGCAATTTTAGTGGGAGTTTGTATTTAAATGCTAATTTTCTTTATATATAGACATTGCGTGTTGTATATGTTTTCTGCAGAAAACAAAAATAATACAGTTCACTTACACTCTGATTTTGGTATGGTTTTGATTTCATTGAGATATAAGGTTGGACCAGTTGGAAATAGACATGTTTAGATCACTTTGCATGTAATTTTCATGTTACACATCCATACTTGATCTATATCATTTGGTTATATAGATATGTGTGATCATTGATGGGTTTAGTGATGTTATACTTGTGACAAAGACCACTTTGGTTCTATGTTGGTATGATCAATGGACGAGATTATTCAGGAATACCCTTATATGTGATAGCAAAAGTTGAGCTCATTAAGGTAAACACATTTTTACAATGAGACATATGTGGCTCAAGTGGGAGATTGTTAGAAAATAATTCTCATATGGGCCTACATATGTAATTACATGTGTTATTTAATGCTATCTTAAAGTAAAGCTTAAATTAAAGTGATATAATTAAGATAAAGTTAAAAGGCTTTTTTGGGTATTAATATAATGTATGGGTTATTATTATTATTATTATTATATGTGTAGATACCAATTTGTAATTTCTAGATTTTATGATGGGCAAAACTGAAAATACATTAAAATAACTAAAGAAAGTTATTTATTCTGGTTATGGTCTCTAATTTCATACGTATCTTTCTTTCAAAAAAGTTCAAAGAAATTCTTGCTTCTCTAAAATCCCATCTTCAGAAAAGATTACAAAGAATACATATTGAATAGGAAGGCAATAACTCACAACGATCTAAAATCATGAATTGAGGTACGCTTCTGCAATTCAAAATGGTTCCTCTCAATGATTTGACATGAACGATCTTGGTAGATTATGATTATATTTGTTCCTACAGGAAAAAGTTGGATCTATATATGTATTGTAGCCTTATAATATGTAAAGCTTTTGGATCGTTTCAAACATAGAGGGAGTACAGATATGACAAGCGCATAGGTTAATTAGGTGTAGCTCAACACAAAACTTAGTTGTTGTTCGACTGAGTAGTGGAACCTCCACCACAAACTCAGTTATAAATAGTGTAAAGCTCTCACACACTACAATAACAATAAAAAAAAATTGCTATAGTGTAAAGTTCTCACATGCTATAATAAAAATGGTTACAACTAACAGTTCTCACCACCTTTGAAACCATCGAAACGCCTTTACTCCTAAAACAATGACACTCTTGAGTAGCAGGATGAAACGGTGTTTTCTGGATGTGTTGGAAGTTTAAAATTTCAATCAACTGATTCCATAACTTATCCAAAAGAGAACTCATCACCGGTGTTTTGGGCCATATAAGAAAACCTTTATTATTTACAGTATACACTTTAATGGTGGTAAGAAAAAATGAGCATATGCATAATAAAGTTACTCTGTCTTTATTTATTCTGCAGCATTAATGGCTTATCAACATGTGGGAGTTTTGTCTAATACAGATGCTGTCCGCCTCAATGCTGAGTCATTTATAAAAACAAGCGGTTTTTGTTGTCTTTATATTATTTGTCTTCTATATCCATTTTCCTTTTCATTTTCTCAGGAAACAAACTAACTTCTGTTCCTAAGGGTGGCTAGAGGAGAGGAGAAATGGATTACCGCCCAATTTCCAAGGTAATAACTCAATTTAATTTCCTTCAGAAATTTAACAAAAACATCTAGATCTATCTGCCCATTTCTTCTTTTTTTTTTTCCCCTTTTAATATGTCTATTGAAAAAGAGCTAGGAGGGAGTGAATTTGAAGGTTTTGGTTGCCTTGCCTGTTCTAATAAGACTTGGTGAAATAATTTGAATTTTTTTTCATGATTTATGCTTCTTTTTTTTTTTTTGAAATAAAAATCAATCATTCTTAAATAAAAGCTTTCTAGCTTAAGTGGAAAAGAAAAATTAAACATTTCCATATTCGCGAAACTTATCTGCTGAAAAAAAAAAAAAAAACTTTTCTTCTGGTAGACTCTTATTGTCGTTTGATTCATAAATCATAAACTCACAAGTCACGTTTTTGGTATAACAGATATATATATTCGGATATAAATATTTTTTTATATGTATCACAAACGATGATTGATTTGTGCATGTGTAGTTTTACAAAATTTCAACCAATCTAATTTCGCTAAAATGAGTAATTTATAAAGTGAAAGTAACAAAATAACTTTTTTCAGTTTTACATGACCACAAAAATGTTCACATGCGTTGTAAAAGTCTCGCACAGTTCGTTTTGAAATTATTTTATTAATTAAAATCTCTATTAATTAAAGTAATTTTCAATAACAACTCCTGAATGAATTGTATGTATTTTGCGGATCGGATTAGATAGAATTAATCCATTATTTGTTAGTTTTTTAATACTCAGGTCGAAAATATATAACTATTAAAATATTTCAACAAAAAATGGCTATATTTTTTTTAGTTGGGAGGCAATGTCGCTCTCAAGGGTAGAGTTAAGATACGGCTGTCTACCTCGTCCATATGTTGCTCCGCCCTTGGTCGTTCTTTCCTATAATAATTGGCACATTATTGCTTGGTGCCCGGTATGAATTTTTTAAGGAACATGTGATGCATGCAAAGACAATCATTATAGAATAATGACCAAGAAAATATTATTTTAACAAGACCACTACAAAAGATAAGCAACTACATAATCAATTAATTAGCTTGGATGATCAATTCAAACCCCATCATCTTAGCTGATTGATGCGCAAGGGAAGTTGAGTTATTAATATACCATTCTAATTAGAGTGTTCTCTGTCTTGAGTTTTGACAATATATCTACTAATCTATTTTACACCAATAAAATTTTTTCACTAAATAAAAACCAAATAAAAGAGATAATTGTTTGGTTGTTGTGTTCATGAACATGGAAAAGGAAAAGGGCAGAGAGCAGTCCAGGCTGATATGCTGCAAGCTGTTCATTTCGGAGTCACGCAATCGGAGCGCTTTGGACGCCATTGAAAGAGCAGCCAAGAAGGACCCAGAGTCCGTGGTCGTCAACAAGTTCGAAGACAGGGCATACAACAGGGTCAGATACGACATTGTTTCGTATGTTGCCGTGCGGGATTGCACTGCGAGAGGGGGTAGTGCCATGTACAGCCCACTGCAGAGAACGGTGGTGGCCATGGCCGAGGCTGCATTCTATGCCATCAACCTGGAGACCCACACTGGGGCCCACCCTCGGCTTGGCGTCGTCGACGACATCGTGTTCCACCCCTTGGCTCGGGCATCTCTTGATGAAGCGGCCTGGCTCGCCAAGGCTGTTGCTATCAACATTGGCAGTAGATTCCAAGGTTTGTTCAACATTGTCTTGTCTTGCACTTTTAATGTCATTTTTGGTTTCCAAATTATAGGGAAAATTATATTTCTGTCCTCAACTCTTTAAATCGTCTCAAAACACATCCTTGATAAATGAAATTAAATTATTCCAATTTAGTCCTTATTCAGTTGTGCTCATCTCATTGTTCAAATCTGGATGCAAAAAGGCAAGCGGTTGAAAATTATGCTTGGTCTAGTAAAATTTATTTTGTTTTGTTGTTTTTTATTTTTTAGGGCGTGATTATTAAGAAGAAATTAAGCGATTTTTTTTAATCCACTTGAACAAAAATAACCGATTTAGAACAACATAATAGTTTAAGAGCTTGTTTTGTGACGTTTTGGAAGTAATAGACTAAATTGAAATTAAAAACTTTGATTATGTTTTGAGGAGTGAAAATTGGACTTAACCTCCTTTTTTTCTTTTAGAATGTGTAACAATTTTTACCTCCCTTCAAAGCAGTGTTCCTCGTAACCCCTTTTAAGTTTATTAGACTAAATTGATGAATCATTGCAGTGCCAGTGTATCTATATGGTGCAGCACACCCAACAGGGAAAGCCTTGGACACCATCAGGCGGGAGTTGGGCTACTACAGGCCCAACTTAATGGGCAGCCAATGGGCCGGATGGACCATGCCGGAAGTTCCACCGGAGCAGCCGGATGAAGGCCCATCTTTGGTGTCAAAATCAAGAGGGATAACAATGGTGGGTGCACGTCCATGGATTGCCTTGTACAACGTCCCCATCATGTCTGCAGACCTCTCAGCGGTTCGTAGAATTGCAAGACGTGTGAGTGCAAGAGGCGGCGGGCTACCTTCAGTGCAGGCCATGGCACTCGTACATGACGAGACCGTCATTGAAGTTGCATGTAACTTGTTGGACCCCTTTAAAGTGGGTGGTCATAGAGTCCAGCTTGAAGTTGAGAGGCTTGCTAGGGAAGAGAGTGTTACCGTGGCCGAGGGCTATTACACTCATCTTTCGCATGACATAATCGTTGAAAGTTACTTTAAGTTGCGTTCCTTTGCATAACTATCAAGGATCAATAATATTGGTAAAGCTTACCAACTCTTTTGTCGATATTTTACAAACCCGACGTGTCAAGTGAGTTGTTACTTTTTAATGGATCAATGTTAGTATGATTTTCAAATAAATAATTGCTTCTTGTATGACCATCCTGCCAGACTTTTAGGTTTATCTTTGAAGGATACTACAAGAGTAATGACTTCAAAAAGGTGCAACACTAGTGCATAATGAGTAAACTTCTTGTTGTTACACTTATTAAAGGTATTGTCACAACTTCTATTTCTACTTGTTAAATGTAGCACTCACTTTTGACTCTAAAATGTGTGAAAATGACATGTTTTATGTGCTATTTTATTTTGTGTTCTAATGCATAATGTTGTTTCAGATGTTATATTGCTTATCATTATTAGTAAGCATTGCCTAATGTTTTTCTTCTGTTAAAATTTGGTATTGAGACACCAATTTAGCATTGCATTTGGATGCATTTAGCAAAGCATTGCATTTAATTTTGCTTGTTTCTCATTTAAAAAAAGAATAAATACCTAAAACACTCCTTGTGTTTTTCTAAAATACCACTATTGTCAAAATCATACATAAGACACACCTGAAAAGATTAAACATTTTAAAAAACCTAAAATTACCATTTCTAAACTTTACTAAAAACAATTTGAAAAAAACCAAAATGCTAAATAAAATCAATCTTAAAAATTTAAAAACTTAAAAGTATTTACTTAATTGAAATATTTATTTTAAAAATTTTAAATTACCTTTTTCTTTAATTTTTAAGTTAAGTCATATTTAAAATAACATTTAATATATATTAGGAAGGATAATTTTGAAATTTTAAAAAATTAATTGCTTTAAGAATATTTTGAGTATGATTTTTGTAAACATATAAGGTGTTTTTGGGCATTTTAATAACAAAAGAATTAAAAATGATATTTAAGCAAAACATATAAGGTGTTTACAGTGTTTTTAAAAAAAAAATTGAAGAAAGAAAATATATTGCCTTTAATTTGTATCATTGTCAAGTCCGTGAATGCATTACTTTTATTATTTTTTTCCCCAATATTTTGACACCTTGTCGATACCTTTTTTTTTTTTTTTGAGATATTGTTGCTTCAACTATTTAAAAACATTTTAAAAATTAAGGGCATCAAATCAAACGTTATCAACATTTCAAAACCTTATCCAAACTGACCTTTTGAGTTGGCCAAGGGAATCCTCTTGTTAAATTTTAAGATACTGCCACATTGGTAGGTGAGAATGCATTAAAATCCGCAGTTGAGATAGTTTGTTTCTGAAATCCACAAGAGGCCTAAATTTCCACCACGGTCCAAATTCATGAACAAAAATCAATTTGTACATACCAGTCTCTGCCAGCACAAATTACAAGGCACCACAAATGCAAATCTCTTTGCGCAAGAATCACATGGACCTGCAAAATATCTCTACTTACCTATCAATCGGTCAAGTGAACTGTAATTTATATGAAAGAGAACACTGTAATTTATATGAAAGGGATTTGTTGTCATAATTTATACGAAAGGGAATACTGTAGTAAAAAATTTAAACTCACAGTTCAAACTGCAAAACAAATGGGATCAACTTTAGAGTAGGAATTTGAAAATATTTTTAAACACTAGAGATGGATGTAGAATAAGCACTTGACTAACTCTTATCATCTTATGCTCTTCTTCTTCTTTTATTTTTTTTGTTTTATCATTTTTTACACATGGGAGTTTCTTTCATTTCACTCAAGGGAAATTCTGTCCCTACTATCATTACGATGAGTGTCTCGTAGTAACCACTTTTTTCTGCTTTCTGTTTCAAACAAAAGAAGTTTTGCAACGTGGAGTGAGTAAGAACATGACAAACATATGTTTAAGGGTATTTAAGAGACCAGTTAGAACTGAAAATTATGATTTGAATACTATAATATACGAAAGCTTTACACTATAACAGCTTTTTACTTTTTACACTATAACAGCTTTTTACTTTTTACTTTAGTTGTTGAGATATTTTTACTATTTGTTGATTAGAATCACGATTCTAACCGAAACGTCAAACAAAAGCCTTAAGTGGTTCGTTTGATGGTGTGTCAATCAACTCCCACTAATATATCTAAAGATCCCATTTTGAGTAATTTTGGGCCACCTTAAAAGACCAATTAAGAAGCTAGCGTGCATGATTTCTTATGCTGTTTACTATCACTTGAAAATTGCTCTCCTTTATTTTATCTTGGGCCGTGGCTTGTCAGTTTGTGGGGACTTTGGCTATGTCAGTGCTGAGTCATAGAAACAGTATTATTCGTATCAGAGGCTTATTTATGTTATATTTTACCATCAGTTCTCTAGTAAAACATAGTAAATAATACTGGAGAGAAGAAACGGATCATAGCCCAAGCTCCAAGGTATTGACTCATTTATCTATTTAATTTACTTTGTTGATTCTTTTTCTAACTATGGAATAGCTGATCAATTACGACTAACATGTGTAAAGTATAATTTGCCTTTTCTTACCTAATAAGTCACATTGTCTGCGAAACAGACATCAACCTGTTCTTGAAAAAGCCAAAGCTTCTTTTTTTTTTTTTTTGGATTTTTTTACTCTTTACTACCCCATATTTCTCACAAAAACGCATGTATGGTGATATTAGTACAAATTGATTTTTTGTTCGCTAAACGTTCAAATTTTCTGTTCAAATCTGCAAAGCAAACGGGCAGCATATGTTTTGGAAGTCACTCGTTTCGAAGGCCCATTTTTTTGAGCTGTAGAAGCTGTAATTTTATTACTTCAATTCATCAGAAAATAGTTATGATATTGCATAATTTTTCTGCTAAATTGCTAATAATGTTTGGAATTTTAAGAATTTGTTTAAGGGACATAAACCCATGAGATAAACGCCCGGACAATCTTCTCTTAAATAGGAATCAAGAAAACATTATTATTTTAAGGTCAACAAATCATAATTAGCTTTGACCCTAAAACTCATCCTCTTAGCACCTTCTTAATTTGACTACCATTCAGGTTTTTATCTTATAAAAAGCAGAAGTGAATGCTGTGGAATCAATAGTCTCAACAAAGCAAAAGTGAATATTGTTTCCTCTTGTGAACATGGAAAAGAGGAAAACGGCAGACCAGTCCATGCTGCTATGCTGCATGCTCTTCATTTCAGAAGCGCGCAATCGTGGTGTTTTGGATGCCATTGAAAGAGCAGCCAGGCATGATCCGGAATCCGTTATAGTCAACAAGTTTGAGGACAGAGCTTACAATAGAGCCAGATACACCATTGTTTCATACGTTGTGCATGATTGCACAGGCAGTGCCGTGTACAGCCCACTGCAACAAACTGTAGTGGCCATGGCCGAGGCTGCTTTCGATGCCATAAACCTCGAGTCACATTCCGGGGCTCACCCCCGGTTAGGCGCCGTCGACGACATCGTCTTCCATCCGTTGGCTCAGGCTTCTCTTGATGAAGCCGCTTGGCTTGCTAAGGCTGTGGCTTCGGACATTGGCAATAGGTTCCAAGGTACGGTCCATGTCTTGTACATTGACTTTAAAACTCTCCATAGAAATTGTAAGACACAAGATTATTTGACAGAACTTCCAAAGTTAATTTGGTGTGTCGTATTTGATATAAAAAGATGCTGTAAGTACCATCAAATTCAATTAGCGTCTAACCACAGGGGTTGATCAGCATCCACCAGAGACCCACACTAATCAATGGCTTATTTCCGATTGAAAAGCTATGCATGTTTAACAGACTGAAAAGAAAAACGACATTAATGGCTAACACGAGTCGTTTTAGAGCACCTTCTTCTCCGTCTATCTAGTGAACTTTTTACACATGACCGACGCTATATATGAAAAATACTTGTCAATCCGACATGGTTGTTTCCCCACCTGACACCTAATAGTGGGCCCACCAGATGCGTTTGATGGAGATATAATCTTGTTGGGTCGTATAGAACTGCTTGCCGGGTATTGAGCAAACAGTTTATCTAATGGGTAATAATTGACTTTCTTCTCTCTCGCTCCTTTTTCTTTTCTGAATCTTCTAATTTACCTTGTTGTGTATTGACGTGTTGAAATTTTATGCTAATGCTAAAATTTGACATTTAGGTACATTTAGGTAAGAGAATAATTCTTCAATGTAATTGCCAAATTTGACACCAACTATAGCAAATGAGAAAGCCTGACATTTTATTGCTTATAGATTGATGTGTTGATTGTTTTCACATAATAATTATACAACATTATCATTTTTTAGTTATTTAAAAATTAAAAAATTTAAAGTTCTAAAGTTCAAAATTCACGAGAAAAATTAGATTTAGCTTAGAGACCTCTATATATATTAACTTAGATGCCCATTTTTGCTCAAATCTGTCAATCCGCTATTTGCCTACCAAGTGTTGACCTGATTTTTGTATTTTCATAAATTGCAGTGCCAGTATACCTGTATGCTGCAGCGCACCCAACGGGGAAGGCACTTGACACCATCAGAAGGGAGCTGGGTTACTATAGGCCCAACTTTATGGGCAACCAATGGGCCGGGTGGACCATACCGGAAGTTTTGCCAGAGAAGCCCAATGAAGGCCCGACTTTGGTGTCCAAAGCAAGAGGGATCACGATGATCGGGGCACGTCCATGGGTTGCATTGTACAACGTCCCCATACTGTCCACAGATGTCTCCGCAGCTAAGAGAAT
Organism: Artocarpus heterophyllus; assembly: GCA_025403435.1. NCBI lineage: Eukaryota > Viridiplantae > Streptophyta > Magnoliopsida > Rosales > Moraceae > Artocarpus > Artocarpus heterophyllus. The sequence continues at coordinate 9,055,263 of CM046347.1, read as the reverse complement.
CGCCAGAATGGTGAGCGCTCGAGGAGGCGGGCTTCCAACGGTGCAGACTCTGGGCCTTGTTCATGGCGAGGACTCCACCGAGATCGCTTGCATGCTCCTAGAGCCCAATCAGATTGGAGCGGACCGGGTCCAGAACCTGGTCGAGGTGCTAGCAGGCCAAGAAGGGTTGGATGTAGAGAAGGGCTACTTCACTGATTATTCACCTGAGATGATCGTTGAAAAGTACATGAACTTAATATCAACCAACAGAGGCTAATCACGAGAACCTGTTAAGAAGCTCTGATCAGCTTCCGTAACAAACTACTATATGACCAAAAAACTGGATCATGCATTTCAAAATTAAGGCGTAAAGTGGATGATGAACTATCTTTATAACTGGCACGTTACTGTTACAATGTTGGAACCAAAATTCTGCCATTTTACAACATTGTATATAATCTATGCTTAATACACTTTATGTACACTTGAGAGTATCAAACTAGTAAACCTTGTATTGATTCATGCGCATTGCTTCTGACGGAAATCTTCAGACAACAGAGTCTGAAACAGCTCTTGCAACCTCTCAGCGCCAGGACCAGGATTGAATACTGAATCGTTGCCCCGGACAGAACATGGGTCGGCCCCATTATCAGAGCTCCCAACACACCACGCCCCAGGAGCAAAACGGCTTGTTCTGCCAAGAAGCTCTTTGTCGATTTTGTCCAAGACAGGATCCTCCTTTGCAAACTTTCTGGCAAAAGGGGCTTTGCTTTTGACCATTTTGTCAAAGTCCTTCGTTGTCAAGTAGATGGGATGCTGCTTTGGAGGAGTGTCCCAAGCAATGAAGTGGAGATCGTGGCTTATTGCGGTGTGCCGAAATTCCTCGGTGTTGCAAATTACTGTGTGGAAATAGCCTTCAGGAGAGGATACAAAATTTGTGTAATACATGAGAATAGTTCTTGGCAGGTTATCCCATCCCCATATACAGTATTCGACGAATTGTCGTGTTAGCATTACCCACGCTGAACCTGCACCGAATAGACCAAAGGAAAAATATATTTATTAAACTATAGATTTGATCTAACAATGGCAACACATTCATTAGAATGTGTATATGGAAGTACAATTACCTGTAAATAACTTGAATGATGTGGGAAGTGACCGGCGTTGCGTGGTCAATGCAATGTCGGACTTTTTAGATAAGTAAAGGCCGGGATCAATTATGATTGGTTTGGCTCTTTGGTTCCTGGAATGGAAAAAGATATGACAAAAAAGGTAACAAATAGTTAGTAACCAGAAAGAATAAGTACATAAAAGCCTATTAAGGACTTGCAAACTGCTTATGCATTTCACTTACAGTTTCCACCCAGTAATCTGCATATGTTCAATGAAATTGAGATTTCTGGACAAATTGGAGAAAACGTGCAGCAAATCTGATGAACAATGAGGGAATAGATCAAATTTTACATCCGAAATCACTCGAGAACATAAAAAAAACTTTGCTTCTTTCTCAAACTTCTCTGTCACACTCAAGACTAGAAAGAAATATTTCTGCACGTATACATGATATAGTGTATCTTCCTGTTGCTACATTTTAATTAGGAAAACTCAATGGTGTTTCTGCACCAGTTGTTCTAATCTTCTATTCTGCCATATAGTAAAGAATATGACAGAAATAAATAAGGGCTCAAAAAAGGACAACTTACATTAGTGAAATTAAATGCGAGCACAATTTTAATAAGTTGTTATCGGACTATCAGAGGAAGACGTACCAAAAGAGTCCTTAACAATGCTCAAACTAGGATCCACTCCGCCGACCTAATTCTCAGGGACGAAGCTATACATCCTACACAATATGTACTTCTAACTTCTTTAATCTCTGTATGACAACACTAAACTGGCACAAATGGTCGTTTTGGAAATATCCAACAAAACAATCTCAAGTATCAACTGATTTTACACCAATTAACAAGACTTGAATAATGATCACAACTTTGACTTTCTAAAACATCAATGCCGATTGTACATGCAATGATCATGAACAGTACTTTAACTCTATATATGCCAATAGGTAAGGTTCACTGTTTGATCAAATATGTGTCAATCTCTCCCGAAATCAAGATGGCAAAGTTTACATGCATCAAAAATCTTGAGTGTATTAATGTTAAAACTAAGAAGAAGGGCAACATTTGATACTAACCGTCTTGTGTCACCAGAGGATAATCTGATGCACTGAGGTTTATAAACCAGTCCCATTCCGAGCTCTCCTTCAACAGAATAGAAATCGCTTGAAGGGTGCATGCAATCATAGTAGGACCTTTATAAGTTACTAAGTTCGACTGAGCCATGACTCGCACATTGTCCACTTCACGGAATGTTGGATCAGCCTTCACCGAAGCCGCCAATTCCAACCTTTCACGAGGCGGAGCCTCAAGATCCAAATGCAGTACATACTGATTTCTAGGATGATATACCGCCTGCAAGGTTCTCATCATTCTGTGACTATCCCCCTTTGTCCCCGAAATAAGATATGCTAATCTAGGCAACCCCATTTCTGTATCCTTATTCCTCTCCAACGATCTTTTCAAATCCGATTCGACAAAATACCCACTCGAGTCCTCTGACTTCGCAAATGAAATAATGTCAAATGGCAATTGCTCTCCACCACTTGGAGAGGTAAACAGCCCAAATATGGCCGTCAAAAATAATGTAATGAATATAAGCAGGCTAGCAAAGAATGGAATAATCCATATCCTATCACCAAAAGCCCTTCCAGAGTGGGAATTCACATATTTCCTCATAGTCCTTGGGTTGTTGCCCTACAAATACTCTCTCTCTCTCTCTCTGAATCAGCTGAGAAAACGAAAATAGCATAAATGCGAAGCAAAACCCACCAATCTTCTGAAAACAAAAAATCTATAAACAAAAAAGTAGGTTTCCTAGCAGAGCCTAAAAGTACCTTCTCGATAAACAAGTGATTAACATTTTATCAATCCCTTTTCCTCCGAAATGAAAACATGGGTTCCCACTAAAAATGAATAAATGTATAATTAAAGAAATTTGGCACTCTAGGACGGCAAGAAAGAAAAAGGGGTTGTGCAAAACTTCAACTTTTGGCACACAATTAAGGAAAATAAGCTGAAAACTGGTTAATTTATTGAAGAAAAGGGCAAATTCCTTACAAGTAAAGGTAACTTATCTTTCACACGCCAAAACGGAACAGGGCTTTTTTTTTTCCCCAGACTGATCGGATCAAAACTGTCCAAGAAAAGCACAAAACAATGGAGATTTTAATATTCCGATTATTGCCTTAAAGAGTTATTTCGAGAGTCCGACAAATGGGTTTGACGAAAAAACAAATTACCCAGAAACAGAAAAAGAAAAAGGAGCAGAAATGCTTACTGAGAAGAAGATGATTCAAAGCAGATTCAGAAACAAAAGAGAGATTAGAAACAGAGAAAGAGCTTCAACTTCCAACTTCACAAATAATGGTCTTGTGGGGGTTGAAACGTAATATTAAGAAAAGTCGGTGATCTGAAAAGCAATCAGGGGCCAAAGATGGAGAAAGAATTGGAGTTGATTAGGTAGAGAGATGCTGATTAAAGAGTGGGGTTTTGCTTTCAAAAAACGTAGCTTTGTTTGTTAATGATATTGTTATAAATATAAATAATATTAATTCTCCGGTTAAAGTGTGGCAAGATGATCAACCTCTACTGTACTTGTAGTGGGTCCCCATTTGCCATTTTAACGTGCGTGGGCCCACAATGTTGCTCCTGGATGATGGGTAAATAAGCGAAATTCAAATGGAAAATTTATCTAATTTTTACGTTAAACCAAAAAAAAAAAGTTAAATTTAATTTACTCCTTGATGATTTGCGACCTTGAAGCGTTACACTGTATGGTGAGAAGAGGTTTAAGCCTAGTTTCGATGACGAAAATTTAAGTATCGTTTGCTCTAGTTTTACAAAAATATCAAACAATAATAATAATAATAATAATAATGCACGAAAATTAAGGAGTAGGGATTTTGCTTTAGAACATAATAGCCATGTCTGATTTTTTAAAAAAAAATTTTAGAAATATTTTTGTATGTTTTTGGAGACAAAAATTTTAAAAACAATCTCAATACAATTCTCAAAAAAATTTTATTTTAAAACAAAAATACTTTCACATATTTTAAAAACAATACCAAACGCTCCTAATATTTTTGTTATTTTTTATATGTACTGATTCATTGACACGTATTACTTATGGGAGATTAATTTCATATATTTTATTTACTTGTCAAAATTTTTAACATTGATTTTTGTTTTTTGGTATCACATTTCATATATTTAAAAAAAACATTTAAATAATAAATACTTAAGAAAAATCACATCCGCGAAACACAAATTAGAGAAAAGATATTTATAAGAAAATAATTATTCAAAAGGTAAAATATTTAAAAAATATCTTAGCATATTAACTAGGAAAAAAATTGTAAGGATCATTTTTGATATAAGAACGATTACACAAGAAAAAAATTAAGGACTCATTTGAAATAATATATTTTAATAGAAGCAAAGAAGAGAACAAAAATGTATTTCAAACAAGTGCACTGTAAAATAAAAGTGAAGTGTATAGGAGTTTTGGGAAAAGGAAAAAAATAGAAAAAAGAAGGAAAAAATTAGAAAGAGAAAAAGAAAGAAAGGATAACAAAAGGAAGAAGAAAAATCAAGAAGTTGCTATGAGATGAAAGGAGAAGAAGTGACTTTGACTCGATTATATGTACATAGATATAGATATTTAGAGAATTAAATATAAAGTTCAATATTAAAAGAAAGATATATAGGGCTAATTATGATTGAAATTTCATTTTAATTTAAGCAATCATATATAGGTTTGTTGATCTCTTCCTTCAATTTTCCTATGCATGAAAAACAATAATTTTCCTAACCTTTTGTGTGAGAAAATGGTGGTACACTTAGGTGAGAATAATTAAAAATTCCACATCTTTTTATAGTTGCTAAAATCATAATTAAAGGAATTGCTATAATTGGATTCTAAACGATCTTTCTTTTTCAAAAACAATATTCGCTCCAAAAAGTGAAGTAGAAGATAAAAATCACTTACTATTTTTGTCAAATATTGATTAAGAAAATTTATATAAGAGATGAAATGCTTCAATCTTCTTGATATTTTGATAATTTCTAATATATCAATGATATTTTTATAACTTTATATAAAACATACTATAATATCACCGAAATGAATATTTAAACCGATATTTATTAATATTTTTGAAATTTTTTTGAAATTTTTTTGCACTTAAAAAATATATATTTAATTACTTTAAAAGTACCAATTTTTTGGTAGGTCCTAACTATAATATACATTTTTAAGCTATTAGATTAAGTCAAAATTATTGTTGTTGTTGTTGTTGTTGTTGTTATACTATTTCAAAGAGTCAATCTTGGCTAAAATAGTCTCAGTGTAGAATCTTAAAAGATGGTGGAAACCATTGATTAGAACCACTTTTATTATAGCATGTGAGAACTTTACACTGTAACGATTTTTTTTTGTTACTGTAACATATGAAAGTTTTACACTATTTATAACTAAAAAAGTGGTAAAAATCACGATTGTCACCACTCACCCAAACAGCCGGTTAGGATTGATTGACGATGGTCAGTACATAGTTTTCCACGCAACGAATGCAATGTACTAGTCTTTTTCTTTTTGTTTTTTTTTTCTTGAACTGTATTTATATTTATAAAAAAAAAAAAAAAAAACTCCACGGCAAGAACTCTCCTGTCTTTTTTTTTTTTAATGGATATTTAGTTTAACACTATGTTTGATAGGGTGAAATGGAGAAGGGACGGAAGTTGGGGGGTAATTGCATGGAGAATTATTTCTTTGGTAAAAAAGAAAACATGAAGAGAGAAAAATAAGATGGATAAACGTTGTATTAAATGTGTCTTCTAATTTTAATCCTTAATGGTGATGGATTTTTAGTGTAAAAGTTAAACCAAATAATGACAAGTAAAATTGCTTTCTATTCTTAATTTTAATAGGGTGTTTGAAACTTCAGTTGTAACTAACGTTTTAAGTTTAAATATTATAGCATATAAGAATTTTACATTATAACAACTTTTTTCTTTTTACCGTAACTATTAAGAACTTTACATTATTTAAAATTGTAGCTGATGGAGTGAAACTGAAGTTTTAAACACCCTATAAAGCATATGATAATCTAAAATAGGTGTATAAAATAATGATTGTATAAATGGGTCCTCTTTTTCATTCTTATCCGTAATGGATCTTTTCTTCTTCTTTTTTTTTTTTTTTTTGAGAGATTTGGGGATGTATTTAGTTTTACTCCTCTTTCAATAATATAGGAAATTTGTTTTTCCTAAGACAATGATAGGTAGCTTAAAATAGTTAATGCACTAGTTAATCATATCTAATCAATTAATGATTGACCATGGAGTCAATTAGCAATTGACAAATAAGTTATTAATTGACATTGGTTAAACACTTATTGATACTGATTAATCAATAATTGACCCTCAGGTTAATCAGTCAATTGTAAATTTGGCAATGTTTTTTTTTTAAATGGCCATTTTTCTAGTTCAACAAAATTTTAAACATTAGTCAATATATGATTTAAAACGAGCCATTTTTTCACATATCCCCTTTATTTTCTTTCTTTTTCTCTACTTCCTACCAACAGAGTGTAAAGTTTTTCTTTATTTATTTTTTTTTTCTGGTAAAAACGGAGTGCAAAGTTTAGCGAGAGGAGAGTAAGTTTTTTAAGTAATTTTCTTTTGTTATAGTACCCTTTTGCTCTAGCATAGCGTTATGTTTTGACCTTTTTTGTAGAGTTTTAAAATGGTAGTTTTAACTATATAGTTTTAATCATAAACACTATAAAACTCTTACATACTACAACAGTATAAAGTAAAAATTTACTATATTATAAAGCTCTCACGTGTTATAGTATGCGGTTTTAAACCACACAATTTGAACCACTTTCCCAAGCACCCTGTCTGTATTGCTCTTCCAAAATTTTGCATAATATTTTGAGTTTTGATTTATTTTTATATAATCGCACTCCTCTTGTTTTTTTTTTTTTTGTTTTTTTTTTCTTTGTGATGCCCTCCTTTTGTGCATCAAGGGACACTCTAATTATAAAAATCTCCATCATTTGTCTCCGAATGACAAAGATATTACCTTCAATTTCAAGGGCCACATTTATATAGTATCGTACAGTCTAAACTGCTTTTATATTTATGTATAATATCTTGAGTTAAAAGTGAAAGCAACATTGCTAGCTCGTAATAGGATAAGCATGTGAATTATGCACTTTCCACGAGTGATACACAAATACATATATGCATACATATGGTATTTAAATCAACCTGTTCTGTAGTTATAAATAGCCCAAAGAATCACACCGAAAATTCTACATTCCTCTCTTCTACAATGGCCCCAAAAAGGTCTATGAAGTTGATCAAGGCCTTCGTTCTTATTCACCGATCTGGAGCTTATTCAGTAAATGAGTTTGAGTCATGCAGATTTTCCACTCCCCTCCCTGTTGGGCTATTTTCAGGGATCATAACGGTTGTGGTGTGGTGGGTTTTGCTTGTTAAATTCCGAGCCGTTTTGACACTTTTTACGTATTTGTAGATTTTGTGGATGCCGTGTCACATGTGACATTTTTTTATTTTACTAAAAGAACCATAGTTAAGAGATCACATGTATTTACCACTAATAGGTTGACGTAACGGCCAGAATGTCTTTTTTTTTTCTACTCCCAAGATGCACCCATGATTCGATATTTCACAGCCCCGCTTTAGGACTTCTGCCTACCCAATAACATATTTGCAGCGTTGAGTGTGTGGTAGTGAAAGTGAAAACTATATCTGTCTTTCGAGTAGAATTAGGCCAAGTCATATTTGTTCTATTAGTGTGTCCTACGAGAGAACAATGTAAGTGAGATGATACTAATAATCTCTATTTTTCTCAATGAAAAAAAAAATAGACCACGGTTTTTTTTTATTTGGAGGGTATATATGAGATCACTTATATATTGCATTAGCTAAAATTAATCAAGGGGTTAAGTAAAAAAAAAAAAAGTTGTAAAGTTTAATTTATCTCAAGCGTTTGAAGCTTAGTCGTGTCAAATATTTAGCAACTCAAGATTTGTGAAGAACGCTGTTTGAATTCAACGCTTGAAGATTAAAACCTAGGAGCCAAGTAGTAATAAGTGGGGACACGTTTTTTAAAATTTGGTTCAAAATTTGAACCTATATTTAGAGCCTCTGGTTATCTCAATTTCAACTCAAACCGTGTAAAACAAAAATATGTTACAATAAAAACTCTCACATGTTAACTTCTAATTCAACTTACTTCTCAAACACCCGATTTGTAATTTAAAATTTTTGTTCTGTCTTTATTTTGAAAGAAAATTGCAATTGTTACCCCATAAAATAATTGAAATATAGTGTTGTGTTTACAAAATAATTGAAATATATTATTGTGCCCCCACAAAATAATTAAAATTTATTGTTGTAGCCCTATTTTACAATAAAAATTATAATAATGCTCCATTCAATCATTGAAAATTATAATTATATATCTTCTGAATCTTAATGAAACACTATTTCTAATTTTTACATAGTATCCCACTAAGAGGAAGTTCATGCTCCGTCATTGTTTATAGTCATTAGGATTTTTTTTTTTGACACAAAATTGCATCGTAAGGACGTGTAACATAATTATATTTATGTTTATGAACTTTAAGATCTAATTACCGAACGGTGTGCATTTTTGAAATTCATCCGGACATCTTGAAACGCAGATGGGTAAACAGTGTTTATCCACAGTCCGCAGTTGTCACTGGTAAATGTATGAAACAACTCCGGCAAAAAGGAGAAAAATAGAAAAGGCATGAAACTATTCCATGCAAAGGGGAAAGAACTGCTCATGTCTCCCTTTTGACATCCATATCAACGACCTCATGCAGTATTTACTGTGAAGGAAATAAAGTTTCCACACATATTAGCAAAAATTCATCTACAAACAGTGCCAAAAGGCTCATGTATTCTATATTAGAAAAAAATGATGTTTGATAAAATCAGTTCAAATCAAAACTTTTAGTTGTTATAGCGTATAGCTCTTACATACTATAGTGATAAAAGAAAATATGCTATAGTATAAAGCTCGTTGGAAAATGGTTTGATAAACAAATGTCATGAACCATTTTGAGGCCCATATTAAAGTGGGACCCACTTTGTATATGTAATAGGTTTTGGTAGAGTTGCGTTCTTCGTCATAAGAAGATTGAAATCATATATTTACACGCTCAAAATGGTTATCAGGTGAATGAAAAATTGTATTCAAAATATGCCCAATGGAAAATATACTAAACAATTGAAGTCCTACGTTGCTTAGATATGTTACTTTGGTAGAAATAGATTTGCACTATAACTCTTGGTTAAAAAGATGTACCTAAGAGGCTCCCTCATGCATAGGCTCTCAAACACTTGAGAAGAGAGCGAATCTGTTTTAAGGAAAGTTTTTCCTAAAATAATATACGTGTTTGTTTGTTTCAAGGGTTCGAATCTTGATGATTTGAACTTCAGTTTGAAAAAATGTGGTTTAAACAGGATTTCAAAATTGATGTTTGGATATACAATTGATTTTAAGTTTGAAAAGGGAATAAAATTTGAAATTGTATTTAGTTTTAGAATTGTCCAACTAAACACTTACTCAAATCAAAATTTGAATTTAAACTTAGTGAACCCCAAACAAAAAGGCCCATTTATCTCTATGAGTATTTGTGAGAATATAGTTAAAAATAATAAATTGGACTAATAAGTTCAAATCAAAATGCTAAACGATGTGAAAGTTTTACATTGTAATAACGTCACCAAACAAAGCATATATATAGTAAAATGTACACACATTCCTACTCTATAGCTCTTACTGGTATAATTTAGACTAGCTAATAATTTGAGCTTTTATCTTAAAAGGTCAACATATTAAGTGAAGTAATCTAATATCCTTTTAAGTTGGTGTTTATTGTTTATTTAGACGATATAAAACTTGGGTTTGTTTTACATTTTATACTCACATGTTATAGTGATTTAATCAATATTGTTTAAAACTATTAGTTTAAATTAATGCTTAAAAAAAACTATTGCTTTAAATTAATACTCCAAAAAAAACACCTCATATATATGCATTGGGCTTGTGCAGCATCAATTTGGTCTTAACCCATATAACCAGAAGCTTAAGTAGTCTAAACGACAAATTACCTACATCTATGGCCCTCTTACCAAACCCAACTGAATCAGAAGTTGTTCTGATTTTCACCCCTATAAAATTATAACGTTATTATTAATAAAATAATAATATTTTAACCTTATTATTAATAAAATAATAAGACCTAAATAAATTCTATTATTTCGTTAATAGTGCAGTTATAAGCCAATAAAATTAATTAAAATTGCTCCGTCAAATGATCACCACAACCAACAGCCACGTGCCCCACATGACAAGGACACAAACTAGTCAGTAAGTCAACAAGCGTATCACTTGGTTTTGGACTGACTGACTAGTTTGTCTCCCTTAATGGCAAAAATAAAAACATGCGTAAAGAAACTCTGAACTTTGTAACTGTTCAACATCGAGAATGTTGTGGGCTAGATCTGTTTCTAGGTGGGCAAATGTTAGGCACCGGCTTATGATGATGATTAGAGCAAACTGTAGTAGGCCAAAGATTTAGCGGCGATCATGTATATGTGCACATATATGTACGTTAGCCTTTTTTGTATAGGACACTGTTTTGTGTTGAAGGCATGTATATTCGTGTTGCAGAACATGTTGATCAAATATTGTAGCGGCGAAAGTTGGAATTTATGCACAAAAAAAAGGTTCACTGCGAGACAAATTTATGTGGAGTAATTGGTGGCTAAATCAATATGAATGAATGAATATGAGCGGTTGTTTTGATGACCAAGACAAAACAAAGAAGAATACTAGTTTTGAGTACGTCAAAGTGTGGCGAAACAGCTAGAGGGGTCTCTGTTGGTTTTAACTTTTGAGTTGTCCTCTTCCGAGAATCCAATGCAATGTCATACGAGTCTTTTGGGCCTTTTTAGCCCTTCCCAAGCAAGATGGTAAAAAATGTGAAGAAAAATAAAAAAATTAAAAAAAAAACCAATGACCGCAAATTGCGCCTATATCACGCACTAGAGTCTAAAGTCATATAGCATATATGTATATATATATATATATATATATGTATTTATATTTATATTTATATTTATATATGCACAAACAGGCGGATCTTAAAGCGCCGTCGTACCCATATTGTGAAATTTGATAAAAAGTCTGTCATCATTGTAATCAGTGAATAATCTTGCGATCGACATGTTGATTTATCTCCCTCTCTCACAGTTGTTTCTGAACAGTACAGGTCTAGGTTATTTATCATTGTGTTGCAATTCTCGGGTTCTAGTTTGAGGCTTTTGAAAAGTTTGACAATATGGGTCATATATGTTAACGTGTGCGTGTGATTCAGTCAAGCAAAATAAGCATCCACCGAATCGCATGCTAAGGTGACGGTGAAAAAGAGAGAATTTGGTTGATCCTTTTACCTTAAAAGATCGGACAACAGAATCTCTCGAAATTGGATTTTTCGATTCCTCAAAAAAAAAAAAAACTTTATGGTATTGGGGGACCAACACAAGCCCATCTCATCTTGTCTCCTCAACTGCCCATCCCAATATTACGAATTAGACCAAGGATGCCAGATATCTTATAAGGTATTAGGCACAATGGTTAGAACCAGTCAGTTTAAACCGTCTCAAATACAAAGCCCTTAACATTTATAACGTAAAATAAAAACGTACTTAAAGTGTAAAGCTCTAGTAGCTAAAATATTTTGAACTAAAAATGTTAGTTTAAATTATTGATAGCTCCAATAACTACAATGTTTCAAACTAAAAATGTTAGTTTAATTTATTGGTTCTTACCACTTTCCTAGACACCAAGTTTCTTACATATTTACTCGGACTAATAGTATTATCACCTTACAGACATTATATCTCTAGCTACTACACAACAATGTATATAGATGCTAGAAATTAGTGGTCATTAATATTCTCATCTGTCGTTTAAACTAACAATGATATGTATGTCAACACCACCTTGGCATCATATTGAGTTCGTTGATTTAATAGACAAGAGATCTCAATTAACTAAACGGATGTCTGGAATGTAAGTTGAAACTGATACTTAGAATTAAAAGTACTGTAGCATGTAAACATTTATATTATTTGAGTTGAAACTGAGTTTACCAAACAACTGTACGCATTTATTACTCTATGTGGGGTTGAACTGCTTTGTTTATGGACATAAGTAGCTATGGCTAATGGACATTTATTATGATGTAGGGTCTTGTATAATCATATATATGTATATATATATATATATAGTGGCAGCTGGTCTCTTAAACGACATACTAGCTTTATGTGGCTGGTTGGTGTGGTATATAATATGATTAATTATATAATGCAATTTATTATCTTCTTTTTCTTTTTAGCACCGAAGTTGAGGGTCAAGGCGCCGGGGGAAAAATTTTGTTGTCCAGCACGCCCGACCTGCAGGCAATCATGGCCGCGTTTTTGATCCAAAAAAGTAGAACATGCAGATTGTTGCCATCGGCATGCATGTAAATATACAATATTGGAGGTACTGGGCAGGCGAACCATGGCCTTGGCTCTGTTGACAAGGTGACACACTGAAAAGATCAGCAGCCTCTGACTAGTTCAAAAAAGAGATTTCTTTTTTTTGTGTGTCATATATACTAATTAGTGATTATAGAGAGAAGGGTTATTCAAAAACGTGCTTATGAGGTGTTTAACAAGCTCATTAGAAATGATGAGGAAACCATAAGCAATTTCTGGTTTGGCAAAGACAAACCGGCCAAAACTCATAATTGCCAAACTTGCTGGTTTGCAGCTTTTGTAATAAGCTTCCCTGTTCACGCTGGGGCGTCCTTACAGAAGGTGAAAGTACAAGTGCCACTCCTTCCGAGACATCAAAAGATGGTGTAAGCTTAACCATTAGTGCATTATATGCAGTGAGGAATAGAATAAAATAAAATAAAACAAAATTATAAAAAAATAAAATAAAAGATACAATGCATACTTTGAACCTGTCGAACGAACAAAGAAATTGCAAGGTTATGCCAAAAAAAAAAAAAGAAAAAAAGCTGGCTTTGGCTTCAGCACACAAAAGAGGCCGCTAAGTTTGGACTTTTTTTTTTTTTTCCTTAAATGTTGTTTCCCCTCTTAAACAAGGGCACGAAGACCATATAATTGGACTGGACTAGAATACATTTTTATTGTACAATATTATAATTCGTCATTTTTTCAATCAAAAGTATATATTGTCAAATAAGTGGGCTCTTTTTCCATATATAAGATAATGGGCTCTTTTGTTATTGTATATGTGGAATTTTTATTTTGTACTAAAAAAGAGACCAAGTGGTGCACCTTATGTCCTTATTCTTTTCGATTATAGCAGTAATTTCTTTCGATTATAGCAGTAATCTCGGGAACCACCGAAAAATAGACAATACATGAACTAGATTCTTTCCGTCCATACAATTAGTTTTCTCAACCTTGCTAGAAAACACACTTAATTTCTATATGGATAGAGTCATATACGCCGTTGTGGATATTGAAACCTAAAAATGACAGAAAGAAGAGCCGTAAAATGCATTCTTACCACTACACCAAAACGCTCGATGGTTGTATTTGTAGAACTTGTACCACTTAGTAGTTACCTAACAAACATCACTCTCTTGTGTACAAAAAGAAAAGCTACCTATGATGATTAGCTGCAATAACTCAAGGCTTTTAATGATTAGCAGTCAAATAGGATAAACTATTATTAGTTCAAGTTCAAGGTTTGGAAATGCTTTTAGCACATGGATGTTGTTGAAAACTTAAAAACAATGTTAGAGAAGCGTCCGACTTTCCGAGAAGTAGGCCCTATGTTAGTTCTTATTAGGAAAACAGTAATAATTTGTGTTCGGTCTGAGAAGATAACATGAACCAAACGTATGGGAAACTTGTTTTTGGCTCTTTTGTTTGTCTCAGCTTTTGTGCCAATGGTTTTATCTTTTGATTCCATTTTTGTTCTAGCTGGGACACTGAGCTGACAACTTGGAATCCTATAAAAATGAAAGGTTCAAATTTTATTCTATGGGGTTTATCAAAAGGATTTAATTTTTACTCTGTTTTAGAAATAAGATAGGCAATTAAACTCAAAATCTATATCATGTGAACCAAATAAGAACACATAAAATTAGTCTTGGTTTCAACCGTTTGATTGAAAAAAATGCTGAAAAGGAGACTCATAAAAGTGAGGTGCTACTGCTAAACCACCACCCATATTTTGTTCCATCCGCTTAATGTGTCCAAACCTATCATAAGTTGATTGAAAGAATACAATAATGCATCCATCAAATTATTTAGTAAGATGAAAAATGGTCCATATATCCTTATTTAGATGGATGAAACATCAACATCATTGTCCTTATGTAATAGTAATGTTAGTAGTTTTAATATAAGACTTTTCAAATAGTCATTTAATTATTCTCACGACCCATCAATCCATAAGTTTTATTTGAATTTTTTTTTTTGTTGCCTTATTAAGGCATTGGTATCTCCCACAGCAATAATCACCAATATAGGGGCATTGCACCACTAGGCTCTATTGCCCACCATGATGACGATCAGGTGTGTGTCATCACACACTATCCTCTGTTGCCATTACCAACTTTGCATCACTCATGTGATATTTGGTCTTTTTAAAAAGATGCAAATGAGATTTTGTTGGGATATAGTAGTACTTTTATACCACCTAGCTAGCTTAGATATTCTATATTTATTCACACTTTTCAGTTCCTACTACAAGACCACAATCACCATGGTAGTAGCTATGAAGTTTTTCTTTCTTTTCTTTTTTTTTTTTTTTGGGTCTTTCTCAATGGTTGTAGTAAAACTAGAGGGTAAAAAACAACATTGCCAACTGAATATCAAAAAGCCTCAATGGAAATGGTGGCCAAACAGCAAAAACGAAAGCAGGCAACAACGCACACATACATATACATATACACATGTAAGTGAGCATAATAACAACATATATTAATAAGTATATATGACAAATTAGAGAGGGAATAAAAGAGTTGGAAGAGTACACAATCCAAAAAAAAACCTCGTCTCCTTCCCATGAGAGAGATTTCCCCGTAAACCAAAATGCTCTGACCCCAACGCTCAACTTTTTTTTTTTTTTTTTTTTTTGGGGGGGGGGGAGTTTATAAGGGGAAAAAAAAAAGTCTCTCTCTCTCTCTCTCTCCATTCGTTCTCTTTCCATCTCATGTCACGTCATGCAAGTAGCAACTTAAGCCTTTTAAGTTTTAACCCCTTCACCCCACGACATTTGAATCCGTCGCCAGCTCATTTATTCAACTCATTTACCAACCGCTTTCTCTCTCTCTCTCTCTCTCTCCATCCTCTCCTTCTCTCTCTAAAAAACTTTCAACGTTTTCTCCACCAGATCTCTCGGAGTGACCCTTGGAGATGCGTGCCCTTTGAAGCCCCTTTCCGTGGTTTTCTGGGGGGTTCCTCCGTTAATCCCCCCTTAATACAATCCCATTTTCTTTTATAATAAATATCACATCTCGCCGCTCCTTCTCTCTCTTTATCTCTCTAACTCTTTCTCTCTCTGGGTTCTCTCTGGGGCTTGGCTTGGAGGGTTTGACTTTTCTCCTTCGATTGCACTCTGAATGATTTTTTAGTGGTGGGGTTTCGAGTTTCGATCGAGAAGCGAAAATGGCGAATGGGATGGAGAGAGAAAGTGGGTTGGTGGTGATATTCAGCGACGAGGAGCTGAGCGAGATGAGCGGCGTCAAGAGGAGCGGTGACCACATTGAGGTTACGTGTGGGTGTACGAGCCACAGATACGGTGACGCCGTTGGGAGGCTTAGGGTTTTCCTCAATGGCGATCTCCAAATCATCTGTGAATGCACCCCTGGTTGTCAGGAAGGTCTTTCTCTCCCCTCTCCCCTCTCCCCTCTCCCCTCTCTCTCACAAGCTTTTTGGGAAATGGGTTTCCATTTTTTATGCATGTAATATTGTAATGTAATGTGAAATGTGAAATATTGGCTTTGACGTTGATGTGTGTTCGCATTTTTTTATCATCTAAATATAAATATACTTTCAAGACAACATTTCTGTTGCTCATGATCATTCATTCATTCATTGTTCGTTGTGTTTGTTTTGTTTTCTTCATTGTTGGACAGTTCAAGTGTATGTTAGTTTGTCTCAGTGAACGTGTTCTCCATGAGCTTAATATGTATGTTTTCTTTATATAGTCATTGGTTTGTTTCTGACGGTTGAGTTTTAGATTGAATGCGTGTGTTGGTTTGTTGGGAAAGTACATTATATCTAAGTGTTCTTATTCAGAAAGAGACCTAGACTACCCTTTAATGGTGGTGATTGGATTATAAACAAACACCTGTTTTTTTCAAGGTTTGATTTTGACGCCAGAGTTCTGTTCTTTCTGTTTTACAGAGTAAAATGCCGTGGGTTCATGTGGTATAGTTATATCATTGTAGGGTTTTAACTGTTTTTTGGTTTATCATGAAATGCAATGTGAATTTTGGTTGTTGCTTTTGGTGTTTGGCCCAAGCAGCTTTCATGTTAGTCAACAGTGTAAATAACAAGTGTCTTGCTTTCCGGTAGCACCTTCTTTTGTAGGATCAAGTTTTGAACTTGAATTTTGCAGAATATGGTTATGTGATTAAACTAACTTTCTGTGATATTCGTTTGTACATGTGTTTTCTTTATTCATGTTATGTTGCAATGACGCATGGAAGTGCAAAGCATGAAAATTCACAACGTCTGACAAGGGGGTCTGAAGGTGGTGTTGACATAATGCATCTGATTGTTTGCGATGTTAGCATGCAAACACTATTGCTTGGTGTTAAATTTTGAGCAATCTACAGTCTGAAGTACTTTTTTCCATTACTATTTTGAGGGCCTAACAAGGTTGTATACAGTTTTCCTTTTTTACTGATCATCTGAGGATTTTGTCCATCAAGAAGACACTGTTATGTTTGTTGGGGAAGGTTTGTCTGGGAGTGACAGATCGGTTAGCCATTTATTTAAATGTTTTATTCAAAAGTGAAATCATTGAATCAGAAGACCTTGTTCTTCGCTAACTCTTTTTCATTTTACTGTTGCTCGATCAGTGTGTTTAAGTCAGCCTGATGTCTGATATAACTATTCAATGCAGGCTTTTTCTTCAATTTTTTTTTCTTAGTATTTTAGTTGAGAAGAAAAGCTCATTCTTTCTACGTTCATAATTTTATGGTGTCCATTTCCCCCCCAATCTTATTTTTCCTTTTATTCTGAATCTCCTTTTGTTTCATTCTTGGAGTTGTGACAGGCAAATTGACTCCAGCTGCATTTGAAAAGCATTCTGGAAGAGAAACAGCAAGGAAATGGAAGAATAATGTTTGGGTCATTGTTAATGGGGAGAAGGTTCCATTGTGCAAGACAGTGCTGCTCAAATACTATAACCAAACATCAAAAACTGCCAACGGGTCACACAGATCCAACAATGGACGAGTTTGTCACCATGATGAGTTCATTCGCTGTACTAGATGCAACAAGGAGCGCCGTTTTCGTCTGCGTACAAAAGAGGAGTGTCGGATTCACCATGATGCTTTGGCGGATGCAAATTGGAAATGCAATGATCTGCCATACGACAAGTATGTTGTCCTCAAGTTGAATGAGCATTTATGTACTCTTTAATTTATTGTGCCGATTCCTATCTATCCTTTTAGAACATGTCACTAGTTTCTGTCTTTTTACCATGTTTCCGATGCACATTAAATCATGGATTTGATCTAAGATGTTTGCAGGCATTTTATAGATTACATTTATTGGATTATTCCGATTTGTCATTGGACATGTGTGCACGTTTGATTCTGCACTTTTAGACATTTGCCATAATCTTCTTCTATCCTCAATCATGCATTGTGAATATAGTTTTTATTATTAAATTCTGGTGCTTTTTACCATTTTATGTCATTGCATGATGTGCTTAGCTGGGAAATTTAAATTATCATAATTACTAGGTCCTTCTTATGTATATACGGTCTTGTTATTACTTTTATTATTACCATTATGATTTCAGTAAGGAACCTTACTGATTTATAAATACTATCATGTACAAGGTAGTCAAATTGATTTACTTTCATGTTCTATTTGCAAATACTATTAGAATCACGATGCAGCTGAGAAATTATTGGAGAGTTGATCATTTAGCTTTGATAAACTCCAGTAATGATGAAGACTGGCTGCTGTGAGATTTTTTGCGATGCCACGTCCACCAGATACAAAATGACGAAGTATGATAGGAGCATAAGTGAGCCGTAACAGTTTTATTTTGTCTACCAGCCTTAAACAGAGGACCTGTGAAACATAAAATGTTACTCAAATGCATATTTAGTTAAGCAAACAGAGAGGTTTGTGGTTTATGAGGCAAGCTTCCTGCACACTAGATTAATTTCAAACTTTTTGGTGTGGATCATTGACCAAGATTTTCAATCAACATTGTCTGAGTGGATTATGGCTTCTGGCTTCCTATTAATCAAACTAAATAGCTGCCTTTTAATCAGATTAATTAGCATTGAGACTAGTCTACCTTTATTAAGCATAATTAGTAGAAAAGCTCCCTAAGCTATAAATATGGCTGTAAGTCTGACTTCAAGCAATTTACCTGCAAACTTTGTATGTGTATAATATATTGCCAATGCTAACTGACGATTTGGCGTGCTTGCACCGGATTTAAATATGTATATTGTTCTACTTGCTTTTTCTGCCTTTTATCTATGTTGAAGATTTAATAGTGAATAAGTTGAACAATAATTGCATTGTTTTTCAGAGTAACATGTGATGATGACGAAGAGAGAGCAAGCCGCAGAGTCTACAGGGGTTGCGTTCGTTCTCCGACCTGCAAGGGCTGCACTTCTTGCGTGTGCTTCGGCTGTGAAATCTGTCGCTTCTCCGATTGCAGCTGCCAGACCTGCACTGACTTCACAAGGAATGCCAAAGCATGAGTAACAATTCTAATACAGTCCCAATATTTTCCCATTCATTTGTGGGTTATTTATGCCCATTATTGCGTCGCCCCTTTCTTTTTCTCCAGATGAGCGGAAAAAAGAGGGTGAAAGAGAGTTGAGAGGGAGAGCGAGAGAGAGAGGGGGGGCAAAAGGAGCTTCCAGTGACATTCTCTTTATTATATTGTTAGACTTGAATTTTCCAGTCCTTGATTTCAATTATATTGTTCTCATCGACTGGTTTAAACTATCTAAATCTCTAGTAATTTATTTCACATAAATTAATCTTTTGCTCACTCCCAATCTTTTCTCTCTCTCTCTCTCTCTCTCTCTATATATATATATATGTTCTTCATGTCACATGTCTTATTGTGTTGAATCTGAAAACCATGCTCCATGGCCAAAGAAAGAAGAAAAAAGACAAAAGAAAGGGGTCAAATACCTGAAAATGAAAGAGAAAAGAAGAGAAAAACTCAAAGACGCACAAGCTAGCTATATCATTCAACATTTTAGTTGTTAATTAATACTGGTAAGACGATACTAAGGCTCCGTTTGACGGAGGATGTGAAGGATGGATGGAAGGGATCATGATAATCTTTTATTTTTTAAGAGAAAGAGAGTTAAAAGAATGGATGACAATTATATTTTATTACAAAATTGTTCATTTTATAGTTTGTTAATAATTTAATATGAAGGATAGCAAAGTCTTTTTAATTGAAATTATATATATCTGTAAAAGGTTTTAAAATGGTGAGCCAAGCCCTCCAATCAAACGACAGATTGAGGCTTTTTTTCCCTCCTACCAAATATACTCCAAGGATGCAATATTCTCCAAAGTAGCTTCTTTATCAGAAATGAAAGGACACAATAGCGAATGGTGACAGTAAAGTTGGTTATAAATCCATTGTTTCTGGTTTTGAAATGGTGTGTTCATGTGTAGAAGCAGCATATGTAGAAAAAAGCATGCTTTGGCATAGTAACAAATGACATGCAGGAGACTTTCAGCCCTACTAATTGTGAAACGACCAAAAAAAAAGGTCAAAGCTTGAGGCAGAGGAATAATAACCGTCATCTTGATTGCTTCCAAGTTGTTCAGCCTGCAAAATGACCATCCCATCATCATGGTTTTTCTTTGAGGACTATAAACGCTTAGGATTATAAATTTTTAAGTGACTTCTTTCGTGGCAATTGGAAGAGTTGTGTCTTATGAGGCATCCCAAATGCTATTTGGTTGAATCCATTTCGACCCACTAGTGCTCTTAGCTAGTGCGGTGTACAGGCATTAGATTCTTCACTTGGGGTCCGTTTGGGTCCGTTTGAAATATGAAGGTTTGAATTTTTTTTATTTAAATTGTGAAATCTGAAAAATGGTTAAAATTGCAATCCAAATAGTTAAAGTATGAATCTGACTAGAAGGAATAAAACATGAATTTGTATTTGGATGTGTGCTGAAGAGATGATTTATAAGAAGTGAAGCAAGAGGAGGAAAAAAAAATTGGATATTGTAGAAATGGGTGTGAATTCGAGGGGAAGATGAATTCTGAAAAGTGTGATTTTGGGCTGGTTTATACCAGCCAATCAGTTTAGAAATGCGGCACTTTTTTCTCACTTGCCAAACACACATTCAAAATTTTTAACTTAAAAAATCCATGAGTCAAACGCGCTCTTGGTAAACCAGCAGAAGAAAGAAATCAGGCTTTGTAGTCTGCACTCAACATAGGAATATATCAATAGATATTGATGAAAGAGAGTAATAAACTCTCAGTTGAAAGCAAAAAGTCAAAAAAAGCAGGTAGGATGTTTTTATGCCTTTGTAACAAACTTACATGTGTTTCAAGGTCGTTGTTAAAACTATAATTGTAATTATTAAATAATATAAAACTCTCATATATTACAGTAAAAAGTAAAAAATTATTAAAATGTAAAGCTCTTACATACTAAAATGTTTTGAATCATAACTATAGTTCTAACCATACTTCTCAAATATCTATTTAAGCTCATGCTAATTCTGCTATCACCTTCCATCATCCTCTTTTCATAGCCATCTTCATCGTCGCCGTACTCCCTCCGACTTGCTTTCGTCTGTGCATCATCATCATTTTCATGTTGTTTCATTTTGTCGCAATGGTCAATATTATAGTCATCATCATCCTTTCTACTTCATTATTTGTCTCGTTAAAAACTCTCTTCCTAGCCCGCCCCACCGTCAGCATCTTCTCTTCCTCATCATTATTATAGTCATCAATCGTTTCTAAATCACGTATAACTAGAAGTATAAAATGAAGTTGATATTATTTAAACCCCAACTCACTATCTCACTTTTAACACCATTCCCATGAATTTAGTATATTTACTCTCGTTCATACCATTCTGATATTAACAAAAAAGAATCAAGGTTCTTTATTAACAACATAAATTATTTAGTCAAGCCTAATTGTGTTAAAAGTGGACAAAAGAGTGGTGTTAGCTTATTTATATAGTGAGGTGTAAGTCTTTGGTTATAGTTAATTCTCTCGTTACGTATAACGAAAATATAGACAATTCACTTCACGAGAGATCCATATGTCATCTGGAGATACAATTTTACCTCGTTGAGATTATTTGAATATGTCATTCTCTATCTTATTTGTTTTTAAGAAAAAAAGGGGCAGACCTAGGTACAATAACCATTGAATGGAGCTAGGTGGAAAAAAAAATTATAGTTAGTTTCACTTTCCATGCTTAATGAATCACATTTCTATTGGAACTTAACAAGTATTATTCATTCTTGTGCATGGTTGCTAACACTAAAGAATCAAATAACAATGTCTCCCTCCTTTTCATGTTAGTGAACTTTGGAACTTCTATATATAAACACCAAAATTAATGTACTACAGATTGGCAATAACAATATATTACACATAACTCGCCAAAATTTTAATATATAGCTAGTTTACTCATGTATTCTTTCCATAGATCACACACACATATATGAATATATATTTTCAACGTTTCTTTTACGGTTGATCAAACAATATCATAGATTGGATCCTCATTTTTCCTCTTGCAGAATTATGACCTGCAGAACGAGGAGAGTCTAACCGCTATAATTCAATATGCGTTTGAATGCATTTAATTCTAAAAAGTCAAATAATATTTTATACACGCTCTTCTTTGGGAGTTGAAAACTCTAGATAATGTTTTTTAAGGGTTTTTTTTTTCATATTTGAACAACAAACACATTTTTAAAATATTTTCTTTTTTTACCGCGTTGAGAGAAAATTCTCAACATCAATGCCCAGAGTAATTTTCATTAATTAAAATTATAAAATAAACCAATATATTTACACAATCTAAAGGTTTCAATATTATTGTCGTGAATGTTAAAATTGCAAGTAAAATAAAATCATACACGTGCAAATAGTGAATTAGATCCCAAGATCCTCCGCAGTTAAAACTTGAAATTTAAAAAGATATTTTCTACCACGTAGTTACTGTAAAAGGAGGAGAAAAAGGCTACTGGCTAAGATTTTAATGGTTGAGAAAAAAGTTACCTAAACCCTTAAAAGGTTTTGGCAATATCAATTAAAGGTCGACCCATCTTTCACCTAGAGAATAAATGCTGAAAGCTGTAATCTGCTGTCTAGTCAATAATAAAAAAAAGCACCCCTCTCAAAGCACACTATGCTTTGAATTACCGCACTAGCAGCACTACTCCTTTTGTTGTGCACTGAGTTGGTTTTGCTCGACTATTACTCAAATTTTTTATGTACCTATAGGCAGAGAGTATATGGGGCAAGTGAAATCAGCTTAAACCGAAAAAATATGTTTAAATATTATAACGTATAAAAATTTTATATTATAATATATTTTTATTTTATATTATAATAATAAAAATTTTATATTATAAATAGTTTAAATAAATAGGCTTGAACCGGTTTGTAAATAATAATGCATATTTGGTTAAATTTATTTATTTTTATTTTCATGAAGTTAAGACCATAATATTTATAAAATAATAGTTCTCGGTCTAATTGATAGTATACTTGTTAGATATTAAATTTATTATTTTTTAAGTAACGAGGTTATAAATATAGGAATGCACCGTATGACTAGAGGGTCTGTGTCCACCTCATTTTATATATTTTGACTTGGCAAATATCATAATGTAACATTTAATGTGCACAACTGGAGCCACCATGTGGTTTTTATGACCGCATGTGATGACATTTTCCTTTTCTCGGGGTTAATATTAATTAGCCTTAAATCTGTTTATTTCTGTTATGTCTCCGCTTCTGTTTTATTCTCTCTTCATTAAGAGGACGAAAATACAACTGGTGGTGGGTACTCATGACCATGTCTACTTCTTTTTGTTGACGGTAACATCGTTGTTATTAATGCGTTTGCATAAATATCAAGTGGCAGAAAAGAAATACTGGACTTCTCCTTGTTTATTTGTTTTTAATTACGCCAATTGGCAGGAAAATTTGTCAAAATGGCGACTTTTAAAAAGTGAAATTAGCAAACAAGATCTCCTTTCATTTGCAAACAAAAAATTTTGGATATGCAAATTACAACCAATGTTAAACTTAGCAGTGTCATTTTCCATTTTTTTAAAACAGTGTCGTTTTCCTATTTAATTGATTCTGTATCAATTTTACCCAAAAAAAAAAAAGTTACAACATGATCTCTGTGGAATTTGTTAGGATGGGGAGTTACTTTAACCAGCTACAACTCTTTTTTGACTTTGTTTTTATTTCCAAATCTATATTTGAAAGTGTTTAGTGACTATCATTCCACCCAAAATTTACTGAAAAGAAAAAAATAAGTATGAGAAAAAAGAATTTATGAACCATATATGAACAAATTGAATACAAAAAAAGGGGTCCAAAAAATTCAAACCACTTACATACTAATCTGAGTACTAACACATGGCTATATCTAGATTTATCTGTAAGATTTGAGAGTAGCTCCACAAAAGGTGCATATAATAGCCCTCCAAGATTTCCAATAAAACGGGACGTAACAAAATCTTGTAGCTGTCCTCATATCCGCCACGCTTGCGCCGCCACCGCACCGCGAGCACATGCCTGCCGCCGGCTTGCTCCGCCTCACTTTTCTCTTCTGATCAACAAGAAAACAGAAGACAACCATGGTGTTTTTGATTATTATTATTTTTTCCCCTCTTTGGTATTGGGGGTTTTTGTGCTTTGTAGGTAGTTGTTGTAGCAGCTGTGAAATTAGTAGTATGCTTGTTTGTTGGTTGAGAATTTGAATTGGCAATGCAAAAGAGAGGAATTAGTATTTATATATATATATATGCATGAGTGGAGTTAAAGGTCGAGCAACTTCTTGTCCGCGTTTTGATTTTGAGCCGTTGGATTGAAGATCAAATGGGATTGTTGACATGTTCTGACCGGCCTGTACTTTTTGGCCATGTGTTAAAAGGCCGTTGAAAACATTTAATTGGGGGAAAGGTTTGGGGTTGTAAGATCATGACCATACACGTGGAGGAGATCAAGGGTTAGAGTTGCATTGTGTAATTAACAAGGGCCAGCTATGTTTTGCTGTCTATGAAGGTGTGGTGGCAGTTAGTAGGTCCTTTGGGCTTTGTCAGATTTGAGCACTGCCCCTTTTGCCAAGTAGAATTCTCATGGTTAGTAGGTCCTTTGTTCATTTGGGTTGGCATGTATGCTTGGTAATTGTCTAGCATGTGTATTGGGGGTCAAAAAATGTGAACTTTCTTTTGATGGGACCAAAAATGTCAACTTTGTCTTTCGTGTCGTTTTTCCAATCGCTTTGTTGGGAAAAAGAACGATGCAAAACAAATGGCTAAAATCTTAATTGAGACTTTGGTACCTTGTTGTCTCAAATGCCATGCTTATAAGCACCTAATAGAGTGAATTTTGTCCTTGAAATAGATAACCTATTCAAACTTTTACGTGAGCTAGTGGGAACATAATTGAAATTATGAATTATAATTATAAATTTTATAGTATGTGCGAATTTTACACTATAACATATTTTTACTTTAAACTATAACATACGAGAGATTTATAGTGTCGACAGTTAGAAGTGGGTTGCCAAACACATTCCATGTTCATAAGTTTTAACTTTTATTTGCATTATGTTTGATATTGAATAAAAAAAAACAAGGGGATAAGAAAAATATAAGAGGTGGAAAATAAAAAAAGATAAAAAAAATCTATTTTTTCCCATAAAATCACCATTTTACTTGGCTTTTTTCTCATTTTTATGTAAGTAATTTATGAGAATAATATGATAATTTAGGACCCGTTTGATACAGCTAGTGTTTTTGCTTTTAAGTAGTAGAAGAAAGAAAAACATAAGTTATAGCTTTTTAATTAGTGTTTGAATAGTGCATAAAAGAGTGCTTTTTGATTTCAGAAGAGCTTTCGAACTAATTTGATTAAATAAGCCAAAAACAATTATTGTTATAAAGAGTAATATAAAATAAAGATATAGATGAAATTTACAATTTGTTATTCACAAATATAATATTAAAAAGGTAAATAAAAAAGTTTTTCATAAGCACCTAAAAGGTGCCTTATTCTAAAAATGCTTATAAAAGTCAAAAGCCAAAATAACTTTCTGCCTAAACAGGTCAAAAAGTAACTTTTGGGCTAAATAAGCTAAAAGCAGTTGTAACGCCCCTATGTGGGGGTTAACAGTTTTTAATGAGATAAAATAAAAATAAATAATAAAAGTAAAACCTTAAAATAAAATTTGCCCGGGACTTAAATGAAAACTCCCAACTCAAAAATAAAAATATAAACGACAAATAAACCACAGTTTAATGTAGCACCTTAAATTTAATAATATAAACTGTTGTCATCATCATTTTATCCCTCAACACATTGTAATACAGTCACAGAAAGTAACAATTGATGCTTACATTATCATGAAGAACATTCTTTACAATTGAGCAGTCCCAATGTAATATAGTTACATCACTTCCTCAACTATATTTCTCGTAGCCACCTCACACTTAGTGAGTCCTGAAAAGATATAAACATAAGGGTATGAGCAACACTATGCTCAGTAGAGAAAGCCATTACTCACATTTAGGTTTTTATCATTACCACATTAAAACCTGCATGGTCAGTAAGTCACATCATATTCCAGATTATGAGGTTTATTATGATCACATCTTATGGATACCGTAGTTAATCATTACCAAGTATCATAATTACACATTTATACAAATATTAACAATCATCATTGTTCCTAGGTATCCATGTTAAATTGAGTATCACTCAACTCATCGAAACCCAAATGGGCGCACTTGATCACCCTATAAACATTCCAAGGGTGTTCCGGTGAGGGGACATCAAGCCCCGAGTCCTCACCAAATCGATTCCTGTACAGTGTGTTCTGGGACTTTCAACCCAAGGAAGCGTCATCGCCTTCCCCCTATTTTACCTTTTAGGGTATTCATGCCCAAGGACGTAACCGTCGCCCTCTTCATGTCTCACAATTTCTCTATATTGAATCATTATTAATAGAGTTAGTTTTCCTAACCATGCTTCTCAATTTATAACATGTTTCAATTCATTATGTTCCTCGCCGTACAATACAAGACGAGTCCATGTCATAGTTTCATATGTGATACTCATATAATATCAGTTCAACATAGATATATATATTGCGGCAAAACAATCAATTTTAATTCTATAAAAACCTTACAAAAGATGAGTAATAGAATCCCTACCTTTCAAGCTTATCAACAGTCTCTTAATCCTGGAATCAATTAACGTTAGCTCCATACTCCCTTGATCCTAAGGCGTGCATAAGGACAATTAAAACTAAAGCACAACATACAACTACATTCATAAAATTTATTTTAATTTAATCTTAGAATTTCAAGAAATAACCACTGCCCATAGAGGTATTATAAAGTTTAACAATATAAATTTTCTGTCTAGGGCATATACACTTAGACTTCATACATATGCTCCAAAATAGTAACAAACATATACTTAGGTTTAAGAACGCAAATTTGAATAATCCTTTAGTATAAAAGAAAATTTATAAATGAAAGACTAAATTTGTTCATAAGATTCTAACCTCAGATTATGGTTAGTTGGAAGCTTAAAATGGCTTCAAAACAGGTTCCTTTACTTCGGTATGACTGAAATTCTTGCTCAAATGGAGGTGATGGTGGCTGATTTTTATGGCTGCCTTGAAGAAGTTCTCTAAGTATTTTGCTTCAGCAAAGAAATAAGAAGAAGAGTGTGGGAACCGTGGAAGAGAAAGGAAGAAAAGATGAAATCTTTGAAAAGAAGTGATAGAAACAATTATAGAGGAGACATGTTGAAGCATGTCACGGAGGAAATAAAGAAAATGAGGGTCAAGAGTAGTTGGAAAAGATATCCTTATGTCTCATCTAAAGACTTTAACACACATAATGCCAATATGACATTTTTGAGATTTATTAGAAGTTCTAAGGCTTTTTAGTAATCATACTAAATAAATATAGGAGAATTTTAGAAAATTTAAAAATAGATAAAAATAAATATTATAAAATAAATTTAAATGAAGCAATTTTTTTTATACATTAAAAATTAATTTAATTACCTCAATACCCGTTAGGAGAATAACGGGTGTCACAGCTCTACCCCCCTTAAAGAAATTTCGTCCTCGAAATTTCAATTCTAGCAATACTAGTAAAAATTTTAATTCCATTATGATTCCAATTCCGAGTCTAAACCGTTAATGTTGTTTGTCCTCCAAATTTAAGTTATCGTATCTCCACTCATTTACTTGCATAATAAATCTTACTCCTAAATCCCTCAATGAGAGTATTTCTGACGAGTTTCAACTTATAACACCATATAATAGTCTAAGAATCTGATCAGGCATACATATTGACCATACCATGATTCCAGTCCTTCATTGTCCATGGACTGTGATTTACAATCACATTTAAGGAGATTGCCAGAGAAATTTTATATACTTCATCTTTAGGTTCCTTTTCCTTTTTGAGTAAGGAAAAGTCAAATATATTTGATTTCATACCTCAACTAATAAACTAGAACATAATCATAAAACATATATCACAAACACTTTTATTCAAAACTATACATTAAACTTACTCATAGAGATATTAAACGGAATCTCAGAGTTGCAAACATACCCGACATATTTTTCATTAAACAGCTATCCTCATGACACAAACATTCAACCCAAATAATATACTCATATTTCATATGGAATATCCCCATAACTGACTCTGGTACTTCCACATAATATTAACAGAATATTACACATTACAAATACGATACGAATACGTTTCGAGAGTACAAGGCACTCCGTATACCAGCTATTCATATCATGCATGCTTAGAGGATACAAAAACATCGATAAACAAAAGATCGGACCTTAAGAAGGATGCGTTTTGAGAGCATCAAGTACTCCGTATCCAGCCATCCCGGCATTAGGCTCAATGAATCTAAAAGATTGAACAACAACGTACCACAAGAAACACAGAATACAAGGCAAACGGTTATTCGTAACACACGAAATACGGACACACATGCCTACATGCCAAAGATAAAACAAAAAGATTACAGATGGAGATTCAAATCAATTGGCCGCTCCCGGCTTTCCCTTTCCCATTCAAGCTTGGATGTTGCAGTGTCGGATTCTGGATGTATGATTTGCATTTTATCTATCAATTCCTCAGCTGTTGAAGCAGTGACAAAGATTTGTCTCTCCGATTCTGTAGTGATGTTTTCTTCCACAGCGTAATCTAGAAATTTCAAAAGACCGTCATAAAAACCCTTTACGTTCAGCAGTCCCAAAGGTTTGGAATAAAAGCCCAACAATTGCCCACAAGCAACTATAAATATTTCCTCAAGAGTACCTAGACCACCAGGTAATGCTATAAAAGCATCAGAATTATAGATTATGTCTTTAAAATTTTTAGGGATACTCCTGACTCCTTCTCCCTTACCTATGGCTTCCTTACAAA
Organism: Artocarpus heterophyllus; assembly: GCA_025403435.1. Lineage (NCBI taxonomy): Eukaryota > Viridiplantae > Streptophyta > Magnoliopsida > Rosales > Moraceae > Artocarpus > Artocarpus heterophyllus. Next base: position 9,026,122 of record CM046347.1, on the reverse strand, counting down.
GGTTTCCTTCAACTGGAATATGAGGCCAAATTCTTACATCAGTAGCGTCACTAGACCTAGCTGCTAGTGCCATATTTACCATCATTTTTATACTACCACCCCCATAGATTATGTTAATCTTCTTGCGTGCTAGGACTTGCCCTAAGTGATTTGCAGCTTCTAAATAAGCTTTATCTTTTCCAAGGCTGGAACCACAAAAGACACAGACATTCTTTATTTTCTTCGTGGACTGGGAGGTAGACATATTTGGTTTATAGAAGTGGTTGCTTAATGTCTGCTCCACTTAGACTTCGGGTTCTACATGAGTTTTTAAAGATGAGAAATATACAAAAAGGGCTAAAGAGATAGACAAGTAGGTAATGAAAAGGTAATCCAAAGATTTAAACAAAATCTTGTGCGGATAAGAAAGTAAGATAAGGTGATTGATAGTTTACAGAAAATTTGATTCACTTTTTGAAAAAGATTAGACTCTAATTGTATAACTTTTGAAATTTGAGACACAAATCTTGAAATATCTGGATAAGCTTTTCAAAATTCAAACATATTACTGTACCGTATGTGACGTGTCTGATAAGATAATATATTTTATTATATATATATTTAAGAAAATCATAAATTAAATAAGATATTAACACTTACTGTATCAATCTAATAATCACAATTATTTCAAACACAAAAGCAAATATTTTGAGTAAAAGAAAAACACAAACTGTTGAACATCAGCTAAAACTGCTTCAAATAAGTAAAGACTAAATAACCTTTATAGAGCGATGACTTATTTCCCATCCAGTTTTCTTATGGCTTGACAAACAGGATCTAGAAATACCATATTCCTGAGGCGTTGTCTTTCTGTATAAAATTTAGGCCAGAGTTTAAAAATAGCTCCTTGAACATATCCACTAGGGTGACCGTGGAGAGGAGGATGGATGCTATCCAAGTTCTCCTTTGAAAGTCCATCCCTACAAAACCTTATTTTATCCTCTCTATTCGTAGACATATAACCAGGTGAAGTACATTTACCGTTACAATTTTGTCTTCCACATTTGTTACAAGTGACCACGATGGCACGAGCTCTTCTTTTCATTGCACTACGACTGGTACCCGTTCCTGGTAAACCGACATCTTGACTAAAGTCACTCGGACGGATTTTCCCCTCTATTAACATTCTCACATCACAAGGGATACCAAAACGCATAAGAATCCACAACCGAGTAATTCTAGCCTTGTATTTCTTTCTGAGAATCTTTTGGGAGAGTGATGGGAAATACTTTCTCAGGTGTTGGTACTTTGGGTCCATGATGAGATGAAAGAAGAGTAAATAGAAAGGAAAAATTAAGATAGTAAATTACAGAATCCTAGAATTCCTTCTTCTTTTAGAGGAAAAGAAGAATTTTTTAATGAAAAAGAAGAGGATTTGCGATTTAGAGAGAAAATAACAAATTAAGAGAGAAAAAGTGAACTCGGAGAAATAAGCTCCTATGCACAGTAAACGTATATGTAAACAATGATTAAACCACTGTATATGACACGTATAGAAACCACGTGGGAGAGACAGTGTGAATCAAACTGATTTAAGATTTAAACTAGGCCCAAATGTTCTAAGTGAAAATGATCAGGTTGTTTCGGGCCTTGACACATTTGGAACGAGTTAAATAACAAACATAAAATTGAAAACCAATTTGTATAAATCTTAAACCCAATTTAAAGCCCACTATAGATAAAGTTAATTATGAACAACAAATCTAATTTAACGACAACAAGGATCTTCCTGAATGATCCAGCAACTCAAATAATTTTGTTTTAATCAAAACCTTATTGAACAATGCATACACCCATATGTTATTCTTAATACTCAACATCTATCAATGGATTCGTCATCATTGCTACCAAGGGTTTAGAATGTGACTAACCTTGAAATCAATACGATTTACGTCTTTCAACGTAGACCATATCAACGAACAAAGACACTAGATGTTACTACTTAAGAACATCTACAATCCCCACAATTCTACTCATACAATATATAATTTCCTCATATAACAAAACCTTAGGTAACCAAAAGATTTACTGATACACTTAAATACAATGTACGTAACGAAATATTCCAATTTTGAGATTCATGCATTCTAGACTTTACACAGTCTCAACAGACCAAAAGTCTAACATTTATCTCTCTCAAGATTCAATACCATGATTCCCAACTTATATCATATTCCTCAAATATATAGAACTTTTAAGAAAAGATATTGACACTTATGTGTTCCATCGAATCCACACATAATCATTACTTAGGTTTGAATCAATTACGAAAAATTTGGCATATCTATGTCAAACTTTAAAATCAATAAATCAAGCCTTATATTTTTTTTTTTATTGTTTTTCACGAGACAAAAGGCTCTTAAATCCTCGTATCTACACGAATTTCTCATCGTTTATACGAATTAGATATGCTTATAGATCCTAATATTATACGAATCTCTCATAAGCATTCTACTTATAAACTCATTTCATATAATTATCATTCCCTCATAACTATTAATACTTTCCTTCTATATAATTATTGTACTCATATAACTATTGATATTTTCATTCTATGGCCTTTCCATGTTACATCCTTCTAGACTGTATAAATCAATGTGAAGGTTCATTTTGATGATGACAATGAAAATTTAGCTTCAAAACCATCTCAAAAATATATATATATTTTTTTTAAAGTGGTGCTACACTCCCTAGGTTAACCAAACCTAGGCTCTGATACCAAAAATTCTGTAACGCCCCTATGTGGGGGTTAACAGTTTTTAATGAGATAAAATAAAAATAAATAATAAAAGTAAAACCTTAAAATAAAATTTGCCCGGGACTTAAATGAAAACTCCCAACTCAAAAATAAAAATATAAACGACAAATAAACCACAGTTTAATGTAGCACCTTAAATTTAATAATATAAACTGTTGTCATCATCATTTTATCCCTCAACACATTGTAATACAGTCACAGAAAGTAACAATTGATGCTTACATTATCATGAAGAACATTCTTTACAATTGAGCGGTCCCAATGTAATATAGTTACATCACTTCCTCAACTATATTTCTCGTAGCCACCTCACACTTAGTGAGTCCTGAAAAGATATAAACATAAGGGTATGAGCAACACTATGCTCAGTAGAGAAAGCCATTACTCACATTTAGGTTTTTATCATTACCACATTAAAACCTGCATGGTCAGTAAGTCACATCATATTCCAGATTATGAGGTTTATTATGATCACATCTTATGGATACCGTAGTTAATCATTACCAAGTATCATAATTACACATTTATACAAATATTAACAATCATCATTGTTCCTAGGTATCCATGTTAAATTGAGTATCACTCAACTCATCGAAACCCAAATGGGCGCACTTGATCACCCTATAAACATTCCAAGGGTGTTCCGGTGAGGGGACATCAAGCCCCGAGTCCTCACCAAATCGATTCCTGTACAGTGTGTTCTGGGACTTTCAACCCAAGGAAGCGTCATCGCCTTCCCCCTATTTTACCTTTTAGGGTATTCATGCCCAAGGACGTAACCGTCGCCCTCTTCATGTCTCACAATTTCTCTATATTGAATCATTATTAATAGAGTTAGTTTTCCTAACCATGCTTCTCAATTTATAACATGTTTCAATTCATTATGTTCCTCGCCGTACAATACAAGACGAGTCCATGTCATAGTTTCATATGTGATACTCATATAATATCAGTTCAACATAGATATATATATTGCGACAAAACAATCAATTTTAATTCTATAAAAACCTTACAAAAGATGAGTAATAGAATCCCTACCTTTCAAGCTTATCAACAGTCTCTTAATCCTGGAATCAATTAACGTTAGCTCCATACTCCCTTGATCCTAAGGCGTGCATAAGGACAATTAAAACTAAAGCACAACATACAACTACATTCATAAAATTTATTTTAATTTAATCTTAGAATTTCAAGAAATAACCACTGCCCATAGAGGTATTATAAAGTTTAACAATATAAATTTTCTGTCTAGGGCATATACACTTAGACTTCATACATATGCTCCAAAATAGTAACAAACATATACTTAGGTTTAAGAACGCAAATTTGAATAATCCTTTAGTATAAAAGAAAATTTATAAATGAAAGACTAAATTTGTTCATAAGATTCTAACCTCAGATTATGGTTAGTTGGAAGCTTAAAATGGCTTCAAAACAGGTTCCTTTACTTCGGTATGACTGAAATTCTTGCTCAAATGGAGGTGATGGTGGCTGATTTTTATGGCTGCCTTGAAGAAGTTCTCTAAGTATTTTGCTTCAGCAAAGAAATAAGAAGAAGAGTGTGGGAACCGTGGAAGAGAAAGGAAGAAAAGATGAAGTCTTTGAAAAGAAGTGATAGAAACAATTATAGAGGAGACATGTTGAAGCATGTCACGGAGGAAATAAAGAAAATGAGGGTCAAGAGTAGTTGGAAAAGATATCCTTATGTCTCATCTAAAGACTTTAACACACATAATGCCAATATGACATTTTTGAGATTTATTAGAAGTTCTAAGGCTTTTTAGTAATCATACTAAATAAATATAGGAGAATTTTAGAAAATTTAAAAATAGATAAAAATAAATATTATAAAATAAATTTAAATGAAGCAATTTTTTTTATACATTAAAAATTAATTTAATTACCTCAATACCCGTTAGGAGAATAACGGGTGTCACAGCAGTTTATTTAAAGCCATTTTAAATGGAGTCTTAGTAATCCCACCCTTTTTTTTTTTTTTTGGTTGAAGTTCTCTTTATTTTCAGTGAAGGATTAAAATTGTGGATCCCACAAGGATTTTTACCTTCTTTATTCTAAGAGTAAATTGCATTATTGAACCCTAAACGATTCACTTTTTGCATAATATACTTCAAATTTTTAATCTTAACGCAATGTACTCTAAACTTTGAAATCATTAGCAATTGAGGTCTAATAGCTATTTTTAATTTTTATTAAGTACTCTTTTTCACTTGTTGAGCTTTAAATTTTTCTAAAAATGATGAGCTTTACTCTTAAAAAATCACATGCAAATTTTGTGATCAAAATTATCTATGCTTTTTAACGCTTATTAGTTATTGGACCTTAATTGCTAATAATTTTAAAAGGCAAGGCTTATTTTGCCAAAATTAAAAATTCAAACTACATTATACAAAAATGTAGTCTAAGGTGCAACAATACAATTTAATTTTATTTCAAATAACCTACTTTCTCAATTTCCACCTAAAATCTTTTCAGTTTCTTACTTTCCTATACTTTTCATAGAACAAGAAACTTGTAAGAATCAAGCCTTTGTCTTATTCGGATCTTGTGTTTAGTTAGGTTATATATCACTTTTAAAGCCTAATTATTTGTCAATAGTTTGATGTAAAATTTAAGTGGAAGTTTTCTACAACGATAATACGTTTAAAACTCAAATATTTAGAAGTAGTATTTGTTTAATTCATCCAATTTCATTTTAAGATGACGAAAATAGGGACAAGATGAAATCAATAATTTTTTTTATTTAAAAAAATACTTAATTTTGCCCAAAGTAGATAGAATTATTAGGTCCATGAGTGGTAAATACGAACTAATAAAACAATAAGCCTAACAAATTTAGCAAAAATGGAGCAGCAATCTCAAAAACTTAAAATGTAGTGTTTAGTTTTCATGAGGTTACATTTCCTACTAAAATCCAAATCTAATACGAGAGCTGTGGCTACTAGTTAGAATAGGATGACAAGTGACATGATTTATGAATAAAAAATAGTTGGACACATATTTTGCCGTGATACACGTATATTCCTTAAACCATAACAAAACTCATTTGTTGCAATTGAATTTATGGAATATATATATATATATATATATATATATATATATATATATATATATGTAGATGCTAAATTGCTCACGGAATATTCGTGCTTGAGCCATAAGAAAACAATTATTGTTCTTAAATTTGAGCCGATATGCCCACAACGCTCTATATCTTTTAATCAATTTAAAGGGCAAATTCATTAATCACACACGAGTGCCTTTTCAATTTCCTTTTCACTTTCTAAATGTTATATGCTTCCGTAAGCATTAAGGCTTGTATTAAGCGCCCACATCAAGTATTATAGTGGGCATCCCTCCAAAAAAAAAATAATAATAGTATAGTAGGATATACCTTGCTATTACTTGTGACTAAAAAAAAAAAAAAAAACCTCCCTTGTTCCTTTAAAATGACCTGGTTTTTACAACTTTTCAACTATAATGTAAAAAAATTAGATAAAATTTCAAATTTACTATTACCTATCTTTTTAGATCAACTTTACTTTATCCTAAGAAGGCAAGATACAAGACTAATTTTGAATGAACTTAGCATTGGATGGGGATGTAATCTAATGTCTTTTTGTGGAATTTTTTTAATTACTTATTTTCATAAAAAGAAATGTACCATTTTAAATGATCCTACACCCTTTTTCGCCATGCATTAAACATATGTTTCTTTTATTCATTTCAAATTTTACCCTAAAAATTTGGTTTTTGTCTCGTTTGTCCCTTCATGGTTCAAAACGATACAAAATTGTAATATCCTCAAGCTTATCATTAGTTGTAACTTTATACTTTCGTCAATAAAATGTCAATTTTTAAAAGTTTTGAATGATATGTGACTGGTTAGTGTAAAAAAAGGAATGTAGGAAGACAATGTTGACACCAAGATTGTGAGCAGAGAAAGACGATATTTAGAGTTGGAGTGATAAATTCAAACAAAGAATTTACATTTTTTATTTTTATTTTTTAAAAAACTTAAATCTATCTATCTTATTTTAGGCATTATCAAGCAAAAACTTATCCACGAGTGATTAAAATAGTTTAAAACTTGACGCATTAATGATGAATATATCAAAATTACAATTTAGCATAAGTTAAGAGGGAAATTTTGTGTCATTTTGAATTATTCAGAACAAAATGAGACAAACATTATTTTTTAAAGTCTAGTTCCAATTTAACTTTTTTTTCCAATCAATTCTAAACTCTTCTCCCATTTAATTCATAAGCTTAAGAAAATATTTAAATTTTCTTAAAAAAATATTGTAGTAAAAAAGTTTAAAATTGTGTTTCAAACTCTAAAATAAATGGCTTCAGCTTTTAATGTCAACATGTGAAAAAAAAAAAAAAAACTACGATGACAGCATGACGATGGTAGAAAAAAAGGACAATGGCGAAAAACAAAAAAAACAAAAAAAAAGGAGCCAGATCCAAGCTAGGATTGAGCTGTTTGATGACAGCTAATCGTGGGCAACTGTTGGAGTTAGGTTGGCAGTTGAAAAATCATTCTAGTATTATACTACGCCTTAATTCAAACAGCCATGCAGTAATGTTTGACTGTCTTTGATACCCCCACCATCATAAATGATTCTTTGTACGTCACATTGTATCTGTATGCTCCCAAGTCTCGGCAAAGAATAACCTTTTCACGTTATATGTTGGGTGTAGATTAGGAAAAACCAATACTCCATAAAATATAAGATATTTTTCTGATAGGTAATGAAAAAGTAACTTATCAGAACGTGTTTTGTTTTCTGGCATTAGTTTTGTATAAAAAAATTGATCAGATCTAATGATTTAAAAATTTATATCATTTGTAAAAATATCTAAAAAATATATTTAAAAATATCTCTCAAACCATTGTTTTGAATTATAAACAGTGTAAAGCTCTTACATGTTAAGTAAAAACTACAATGTAAAGCTTTCATATGCTATCGTTGTCAAACTCAAACTGATGATTTAAACTATTCTCCTAAACATCCTATAAGGAGAGAATTTTAAAAAGGGCCTCCGGCCAAATTTTTTTTTTGGTAAATAGACCTTTTTTTTTGGACAATTTTTGACAAAAAAAAAAGGTTTTTTTGACATCAAAACGGTTGCATTTTTTTTTTTCCTGTTGAGGTTCCTTATCTTGCTACAATCATTTTTCTTATTTTTTTTAAAAAAACTGGAACAGTTTACTTGTATAAAAAAACATGTTTTTTGGTTTAAAAAAAAAAGATCATTTACCCAATTAGAAAATTTTTCTTGGCCCTTTTGTCAAAATGTTCCTCCTATAAGACATGGCAGGGAAGTGCATTCAAAGATCCTTACTAGTGGATTTTGTGGGAATGTGATCATTGAGAGCAGTCTGGTTGACATGTATGGGAAGTGCGGGTTGGTTGATGATGCTCAGTATGTTTTTGATAGGATGGTGGTAAAGAACTCGGTCTCTTGGACTACATTGCTAGGGGTGTACAGTCAAAATGGAGAATTCGAATTTGTTGTTGAGCTATTTAGGGAAATGGAAAAGGATGACCTTTATCGTTTTGGGACCGTCATTCGTGCATGCGCAGCTCTGGCGGCTGCTAGCTTAGGGAAAGAGGTTCACTGCCAGTATGTGAGAAAGGGCGGTTGGAGAATGTTATTACAGAATCTGCTTTAGTTGATCTCTATGCAAAATGCGGTTGTATAGAGTTCGCTTAAGGAGTTTATCGGATGCCAGTTAGAAATTTGGTAACTTGGAACTCGATTATTTGCAGGTTTGCTCAGAATGGAAGAGGTGGAGAAGCACTTGGCCTATTTGATGAGATGATTAAGGAAGGCATTAAGCCTGACTACATAAGGTTTGTTGGTTTCTTTTTGCTTGTAGTCACTCGGGTTTGGTCGAGCAAGGAAGAAAGTACTTTAATCTAATGACAGAAGAGTATGGAATAAAAGCGGGTCTTGGGCATTATATTTGCATGATTGATCTATTAGGCCGTGCCAGGAGACAATTCCTCTCTTTGGCATTTCTTTTGGGTGCCTGCACAACTTGTACAGATTCTACAACTGCAGAGCAAATAGCCAAAAAAAAAAAAAAAAAAAGGATGAAGTCAGAACCCGACTGCCACTTGAGCGATGTTCTTCTGGCTAACGTGAATAGAGCAGTTGGACGATGGGATGACACATTGAAAATAAGGGAACTGATGAAAGATAGAGGCGTCAAAAAGACGCCGGGCAAGAGTTGGATTGAAACTACTGGCAAGTTGGATTACCATTTTGATGCAGATTATCAGAATTTCTGGGAAACACAAGTTTCCAAGTGTGGGGACCGTTGGGTGATCATTGATTCAAGACTAGGGATTTAGACTTTCAGAGAGAGTTGATCTTCCTTCCATTCGGGTAGTAGAAAAATCCAAGACAAATTTTCAAGGCATATATGATGTCATGAACAAAGTTTTGTTAGGACTTAGATGCCCTTATTCTATATTACTGAGAGAAATCATGGTCATGAACAAAGGTCGATTCGCTTGCTCAATCATTATGCATGGAAATAATTAGGCTCCACAACCTAACGGATCTTAGTATATATAATTCAGCAGGAAAAAAGGTGAGGAAAGAGCTTTTTTGAGTGATCAAGATGTACAGGAACTAGCAAGTTGAAGAATTGAATAGATTGGATATACAAAATTGCAGTACGCTAATGGTGCGTTTAAAATGTTGAACTTGTATATACGATACACAAATTACACACATTTTGGTGTCTTTGGTCATCTTGCAGCAGAGAGAGCTAGAAACCCTCACTCGTTATAAACTGTCTCCGAAAAATTCTCATCGAATGCATCTTCAGTCTCAGAACCAGCAGCATATTGCTCCGAATCGAGTGCAAATTTCATCTCTTGGCTAGCCAAATCGGCAAGGTCATGCCTATTGGCACTTCTATAGGCATCTATTATAGCCCTATACAAGGACTCGTTCGGTTCAATTTCTTCACTTTTTAATTGGCTGTAAATTCGCTTCACACCTTCAACCATTCCAGCCTTTCCGTAACAACCAACCAGGTTGATATACGTTACAATATCAGGTTCCAAATCTTCATCCTGCATTTTAAGGGACATGTTCAGAGCCTTGTCAATTTTTCCCGCTGCCCCGTACACATATATCGCGACATTGTATGCAAAAGAGTCGAGTCTCACATCTGCTTTCATGATTACTGCACAGAATTCTAGTGCCAGATCATGCATACCCGCCACAGAAAAAACAGACGTGATCACCGCTTGTTGAGAATAAGGTTTGCCTTCATGGTAAGATGACTCTAGCTGCATCACTGCTTCAATTGAAATACCACCCTTCTTCAATACCGTAAATAATACGTTGAAGGTCCAACTGTCGGGCAAGAGTTTCCGGTTAACCATTTCGTGCAACAGTTCGCTGCACTTGCTTAGCTGCCCACTGGCAGCATAACATGCCATTACCATGGTATATGAAGTGCAATCCTTTACTAAACCAGACTCTTTCATTCCCTCAGCTACTCGAAGAGCATCATCAAACATGCCCGTGCTCTTGTAAAGATTCATCATGGTTGCAAATGAAACCTCATCTGCCAAACCCTCTTTCCTCAAGTCTTTGAAAACCAGGTTTGCTTCGGATACCATTCCAAGAACCGCGTAAAGATTGATCATACTGTTGGATGCTACAACATCAGGACCGCCCTTGAAACCTCTCATCCTATCATATAGCAAAGTTGCTGCTTCCAAGCACCCTACCTTTCCGTAAGCCTTAATCAGTGACGTCAAAACTATTTGATTTGCCGAAATTCCAGATTCTTCCATATGATGAAAATACTTCAATGCTTCTTCCATTCTGCCAGATTCTGCAAATCCGTTCACCAAAGCTCCATAGACGAATTCATTTGGTTTCACCCCTGTGCTTAACATTTTTTGGTACACATCTACTGCATCAGAAAGCTGGCCAAGGCGAGCATAGCATGCAATGAGAGCGGAGAAGGTTACACAGTTTGGCTTAAAACCCATTCCCTGCATTTCACTCAGGAGGTCAAGTGCTTGGTCCACTAAATCTCCTTTTGAGAACATCTGAACAAGAGAATTGTAAGTGCACTCATCAGGCCAAGCCCCATGATTCCTCATGCCCTTGAAGAGAGAGAAAGCTTTGTCATAAAACTTTGCGTTGCCATAAGCTTTTACCATGACATTATGTTCCATGACATTCCATTTCTGCCCAACCAAATTTCTTTTACCGAAGAACACGGCCTCAGCTTCAACCCAGAATCCCTTTTCTGCATACACGTCCATAATTGCCACGTAAGTCTTCGACGAAAACCCACCATCCTTTTGGCATTTGTCTACAAATGACTTTGCCTGATCAAGCAGTCCATTCTCAACATACATCTTAACGACACCAGGAACAGAATGTTCATCAATCCGCACAGTAGACTTCTCCATATCTTCAATCACAATCTCAACATCTCGAACCATGTTTCTCTGACACAACACATGAAGAACAGCTCTGTGAGTCACAACGTCAGGGTATAGTCCCTCATCTCTGATCTTTCTATAGCACTCAAGAGATTTATCAATGTCACCCGCTTCAGCATACAAAGACAAAAAGATGTTGTATGTTTTCGTATCGGGAGATATTCTCCTCTCTTCCATCTTAGCAAGCAAAGCTTCTGCCTCGGCCAAATGGCCATGACTCCCACAAGTAAAAATCATAGTGTTGAAAGTTATAGTATCCATTGCCACTCCTGACTTCAACATTTCACCAAATACATTGGCGGCATCTTCCAAACGCCCGGCTTTCCCATACAAATCAATCAAAGTGTTGTAAGTAGAAGTAAGCCTCGGCTTCCTAATGGAACTTTCACTCTCCATTGAAGATGTCAAAGTTCTATGACTGGGAATTCTCCCACCTATCCTGAAAAGCTCAGTGGACAAGAAATGCTTAAAACTGACAGGTTCAGATCCCGAACAATCAACCATAGAATCCAAATTAAGTTCATCAAGCTCAATCCTTCCCTCACACCAGTCCTTGTAAAATCTGTCTGCTCTATCATAATCTCCACTGTCTTTCAAAACCCGAACGACCGTGTTCATCGTCACCTCATCGGGGAAAATCCCCCTCGCTCTCATGTGCTTAATCCACAAAAGCGCTTCTTTCACAAGACCCGCTTTTCCATACACGTCCACAAGCATTCCGTACGTGTTGTTCGTCGGGGAAATTCCATTTTTGGCCATTTCGATCCAACGGATCCTCAACTCGTCCCATTTCTGAGCTTTACCCAGTGCTCGCAACACAATATTGTAGTGAATGACATTGGGGACGTACTCTTTTTGTGACTTGAACCACTCGAAAACCCGAAGAACACTTTCCCAGGTCCTCTGCTCTTTGAGGACTACAGTCTGTTCTTTTGGACTCAGATCTTCGCCAAATTGGATCAGGGTTTTCTCGATATCGTTGTTAGATTCCAAGGACCTCAAAATGGAAGGCAGTACGCCTCCGTACCTCTTATTCTTCTTATTGTTACCTTTGACTGAAGAAACTTTGGTGGGAAAGGTCAGCGCCTTCAAACGGCACTGAACCTTAAACCCTACAAAAACCCTATGTCCTCCAGAAGAATTCTGCTTCTGGGCATGCGAATTTACTAGAATATCAAGGTTTTGGCGAGCAGGCGAGAACTTAGGAAGAGTATAATGGTGTTGTCTCTTGGGAGAGTTGTAGTTATGGAGATTAAACCCTAGAAAAGCCCCAGCTCTAAAAGAAGGAGGGTTTTGAAGAAGCTTACTGGGAATTGGAGGGAAAACGTGGGTTTGCATTATTTTTGAGCTTTGGAAACTCTCTCGCCCTAATTCTCTGGAACCGTAACTCTGGCACCCAAGCATCATTGCGTTTCCTTCCTCAGTTTGCCTCAGCGCTTAGGGTTCAACTTCAAACTTCAAAGGGAAGAGCTCTTTCAAGTTCATTCACCAACGGGAATTGGGAATTTCCTTTCTTTGGTTTCGATTTCAGTATGCAATAATGCTTCTTTTTAAAAAGAGAAAACGACACGTCGTTTATGTAAACGACAAGATTTTGTTACCGCCGACGTCGTTTCGATGTAAACGCCAGACCACTGTCGTTTCTAAGACAAAAGCGACTCTAATTTTTGAAGAAACGACGGGTGACTCAGTAAGTAAACGACATGTCGTAGCCTCAACATAAGAACGGTAAATCCTGTAGTATTACAAATTATTACAAGACGGTGTTAATTGTTATTTACCGTAGCTTTTTAAGAGAGAAAAATAGGTTTGAAGATGAATTGTATAACATTATTATTATTATTATTACAGGACAGCATAATGTCAAAGAATGCATGCATTTCAACTTGAGTTCTTTTCTCAAAAATGTTTTCCGCATGCTCGTGATAAGATTGTGAAGTAACACACAGGCACCGAGATTTTAAACATATCGTCTAGAAAGTGCTGATACTTCACGGATATCCGAATAACATATATTTTTAGCCTTAGTATTTGTACTTGAAATATCCGAAAAAAAAAAATTTTGTCCTTTGTATTTGTATGAAAGACTTGTCCAGATTGATCCCGACACAAAAATGGAACAACATCCATGTAAAAAAATCCTGATCACAATTTGTATGAGAAATTGATCGACCACATACCCATTCCAGAAGTTACAGTTTGAATTAGAAATTCGTGATCTGATCAGGTTGCAGGGCTCGGAAAACATCCATACTTCTTGATGCTCAAAAGTCATACTATAGTCAAGCTCGGCACAAATATCAGTGAGACATGAAATAATGAATTATCACTACACGGGAAAGAAGAAAAAATGTAGAAAGCGTTTTCATAGAATCAACATGAAGCAAAAGGAGTCAAAGATGCCACAATCTGACTGCATAACTGTAGGTCTAACAAGCTACTATCTCAATCTTCTGGTTTCACTACATTCTTGCTCTGATAAAACGAAATAAAACAAATCGAGAATAACTACAAAACAAACAAGCCGTCAAGCTGTGAAAAAGTGCCGGTGGAATATGCATTTAATGCAATTTGGGTAAATCGCCTCTGCGTCCATAAGCATTACAAAGCCATTGCATTACAGAGCTGCCATCATAGTTGATCTTGTAGCCTCACGTTTCATCTCTGAAGCCTTGCCACTGCCTCGGAAATACATGTATACTTGCTGCACCAGAGAAGAAGAAGAAAAAAAAAAGCGTAAGATACCAAATTCCAAAATGACGCAGCGTACAGTGTGACCAAGACAGCTACAGTCAGATGTTGAACCTGAACGACCCAGATGCTGAGCAGTGACTCGAGGCAGAACAGTCCAAATCCAATAAAGTAAAATATCTGCAACAGTAAAGTAGTATTGATACGATGATCACTCGCACAAAATTGAATGTCAAAACAAAATTCTACTAATAGTTCTCGTTGCACATGATAAAGTGTTGAAAATGTCATCCCAACAACATTCTCTGTCGTTTTAATTAAAATTAGTACTATCCCTGTACTGTAACTATTGGGGAAATAGCTTTATTGCTGTTCAAATATTGGAAAGAGCAATATAAGAATCCAACTTACCCCAACCAAGGCATGATCACCCAAGACATCTATTGCAGGCAAAATACCCCTATTCCAATAATCACAACACACAAACATCAATTCAAGTGGAACCATGACAAGTTGATGCCCTCCAACAACAGAGAATACTCACGTGAGAGATTTGCCCTTGAAAATAATTGGAGGAGCAACTGCAGCAAAGATGCAAAAGGCAATGTGGAGCTACAAGGAGAGACGAGGGCAAAGAAGTGACACATATTTATCTCCATTTTTTTAAACAAGCAAACTACCAGAAAAGTGCAAATGATAAGAACATAAAGGGCCCTACCAGGTAAAACATGAAGAACCACCCAAACTTCAGGGCACTATCAGTCCTGTAGTACAAAGCATACAATTACAAACAACAAATCTAATATTGTAGGATAATAGAACAGACAAAACAGATAAACAAAAATAAAGGATATATGGTGGCTAAGTTGACTAAAATTGTTCAAATGAAACAAAAACTGGAGAACAGAGACAGGAAAACAGGATCACGAAGCAAATAACAGGTCGGTCCTAACAATGGAAAGTTTTCTAATTTTTTTCCCCCAAACTCAACTTAATGTTATGGATCAATTAACTTTTGTCCATTGAAGAACATATTAAGCACAAAAGAAATAATTTAGAAAAAGATAATGGATATACTCAATGGGTGGAAATGTTGCGCACTACATAAATGAGTTCTTCTCCTCACATGGTTCGAAAATTTGGCATAGAATGTACTGCCAAGCTTTTATGCAACCTATAACATACAGAGTTTCTCCAATATGGCAAGTCTTGTTTTTTCTATTATATGATATACTCAACTAAAACGAAATTGTTTACTTCTATAGGATGCTGTTTGGAAGTCCAAATTCTAACGTGGAGGTGAACATCTAAAGTTACACAGAGTCCATGTATAGACATTGGCAAATTACTCAAAGAGTAGCAAGTACCTCATAGCCCGATAAAGAGGGCGATACCACAAAACATATGATCCAGGCACCCCTGCAATGAAGTATATGATGGCCAAAAACCATATTGTTGGACCTGCACGTAACGAAAAGTTTAGATCAAACGAAGCAAACACAATAATTAACACAGTTAGTTGAGTATGCAAAAGTCACAAAATTAACCTTCTCCTTTGATCCAAGCTGTTGAAACAGCTATGATGTTCCATAAGAGACACACAAACAAACCTGCAGAACATCACCAGCGTTTTCATCAATTCAGGTCACCACACGATTCATTAGTAATCATTTCTGTAAAAGCAAGATATAAAACAGGGTAAAAACAGCCTCAAACCAAGAAAACATCTCCACAACAATAACAGTTAAGAAAATTGAAGTGATATACAACCAAAAGTGTATTTAGGTTTTACTTGTCCTGGTATATTAGAAATTTGAATACAAGTTTGCTAACAAAATATGAGCACTTATCATAGTACTAAGCTTCAAACAATGACTCGAAGGGTCAGTTTAGTATTGCACTGCTGATAAAATAATTGTTAACCATGTTGGTTAATAGCTATGTGACCATACGTAGACAAGCCTTTAGTATATTATTTCTAAACTCGTTGCAAATACCAAGTGGAATTTAGGAATTTGGTAAACCATCAATCAAATTGTTGTGCATTTAATGAAATAATTTCCTGCATTTATTTATAATTTGGTTTTAATCGCTTATGTGAAAACTCACATTAATGACTTTAGAAGTGAATTCTCAAACTTAAAAAAAAAAAAAAAAAAAATCAAATCTCTTTTCTTATTTGTTGGAGGGATAAATAGAATGGATAAATTTGAAATTATATATTATTCTTTAGCATATTTTGTAATTTTAAACATTAACAGCAGAAGCAAGTATGGACAAGCAACCTTGTGCTGCTTCTCGAAATTTGTTGTTGGGAAGCTATTTAAACAATCTACTGGGTAATGGCAAGTTTTACCAAACACCTATTCGGTTGCATATGGTTAATAATTTAAAAGAAACCTTCAAACAACCATCCCAAACGACCCAAAATCTCTAATTACCAAAATGAATAGCACTTGGACATACCCAAGAACGTTGTAAATGCAACATACTGAGTCTTCTGCAGATGAATCGGTATTTCATTTGCAATATCATGGTGGATAATGGGAAAGAATGGTGGCCAATTCTTCTCCTCTATAACAATTCCAGCTGCCCAAAAAAAAAAAAAATTCTTGTAAAATACATAGATGCAGTAGCCAGTTCTTCTTTTGAGCACATATAAGAAAATGGGTAAACCTCGTTGAATAGCATCTTCCTTCCGTTTTAGTTCCTGCAAAAACATTGCAAGTGATTGGTAAAAGACAACTTATGTCTAAAACTACAAGACTTCACACAAGGACTGCACCATCAAATTTTAAAGCAAGGTTCTATATCTTTGACTATTAAATAAAGCACACAAAGCAAAGAATTTTTTCACATTTTCATATGGAACATAGCCTATGATGGCAATTTTGGACAAAGAAAAAAAAAACAATTCTGAATATTTTATTGACATGATCAATAAAAAAAATGGCTCAATTTTACTTTCAATCTGAGCAATTACACTAACACCTCGATAAAAGATGCCCCTCGTGTGGACCTCAAGAATAACATTCCTAAATCAAAGTTGGTAAAAATAAATGACTACAAAATTTGACAAACATGGTAGAATTTGGAATTTCACAAATAAGCCTGTATTCAAAGTTTGGAAATTGGAACCAAATGACCCAGTAGGAGTAACTATATATACCTGTTCCCTCTTTCTCAATTCAGCCTCTTTAGCTTGAAGTTCTTTCTCCTTTGCTTTCAAATCCTTAAAAAAAAAAAAAAAAGGAAAAAAAAGAAGAAAAGAAGAAAAGAGAAGAACAACACATATATGAATAAAGAGACTTTGCTTAAAATCAAGCAACCGGAGCATAAAAACATGCAGTGAGCTCATAAGGCGTCCACGTTTTAGTCTACCTTTGCATTATCAAGAGGAATATCAATTGTTGCACCACGATCGTAGGGTTCAGGAGGTAGAGGTGAAAGCCTTGAGGTTGCTGGGGGAACACTCCCAGGATTCTAAAAATTAATGAACAAAAAATGAACACATGAGATGACACCAAAGTATCTATATTATCTTTTATCCCAAAAAAAGGGCATTTATAGAGTCAGTACAGAATGTAAGCAAATAATACAACTTGTGCAATAGTATAACTACGTAAGCATTAAGAACAAGTAAACACCAGAGAACACAAATACAACTTAGATGATAAAGCACTCTTGAGAAGAAAAACAGTGAACAAGAAAGTTAATCAGTTGTGTAAAAATTGTCACCAGGAATGAAAATCTAGCATGATTCTGCAATTGATACTTCTTTCAAATGAAAGAGCTTACAGCAATAGCATCGAATACATTGACACGCATGTGGGAAAATACAAAACTCAAATGATCAGGAACATGTTTAGTTCAGAGATTACAGAATAATTGCAGCGCATATGAAAATCCACAGCATAGAGAATCCAAGAACCAACCACATCTCTATCTCAGAACATGATAAACCCAATATGAACTAAAAACTAATGCACATAATGTTTTAAATTGCGTAATAGGGTATTGAGGCGTTTTCCTTTCGTGAAGCGAGTCATAAGCCTCAAGGCGTTTTGACGTATAAGCCTTAATATAGAACCATATAATAATCCAAAAAAATATGAAAAATTAAGCATTTAAACGCAGGAGTCATAAAATCATAGCTTAACATCATAGAAAGTTATGGTTGTACTCGATAAAAAATAAAAAGTCTAAACTAACAAGTTTTATAAGCGAGAAGTCTTGAATAAACAAATCCTAAAATAAACTAGTTATGATATCTAGTTCAAAAGCCACCCAAACCCCACTAAATTCAATTTTTGTAGATACCCAATTTTTGTGCTCAATTTAAACTGATTTCTCTTATCTAGGCCTTTGGTCTATAAATTTACTCCAGTCCAACTAATTATAAACCAAAGTGAGGCCTTAGCCTCAGATTACCTCAAGGCTAGCCTCAATTATAAGAGGCGTAAGCCTCTTAGATTCAGATTGAGGCTTAAGCCTCAATGCAAAATTTGAGCGCCTCTCACTGAGGCAGGCCTCAAAGCGCAAATTTATTGCGCAATTAAGATGCGAATTCGCAATAACCCATGGTTTTACTGTGCAATTTCCAGCATTGGTTTGTTTCATGCTGAATGTGAAGGTATCAAGCAAAGGAGAAAAGCAAACTTACTGTCATGTAAAAAGCACCTCCACCATAATTTGATTGCCCTGATCCTTTCCCTCTTCCTGCCTGGTCCTAATATTTACAAACGATAAAAACTTTCCAGATTATAAACCAGTTCAAATTAAAAAAGAAAATCATGAATAATGTAAATAAAAATGTCACTTTGTTCATTAAAACTTGATGTGAAGATGAAATGGAGCACACGAAGCAAGTAGGAAATGAATTAAGTACTTAAGATAATACATGCTTGATCTTCAAGATTGAAATTCCTACAGTTTCCTTTTTCAGAATCCAAATCGACAATAAAAACAAAAGATCTATATCATCCATTTTCTAAGAAAAAATCCAGATCAAGAAACGATATTTGAAAAAGAAGATAAAAGCAAGAACAAAATTACGAGCACAACACTACCGATTTCAACTCACCGCCGAGAATAAACAGTTTCGAACAATAATCCAAACATTTACAAATCAAAATCAACAACAATCCATCTTATAAATGTACGCGCATTGAATATCAAATCAAAAACAGAAATGACCGCAACTGGAAACAGGAATTCGAACATTAAAACTTACCGCAAAGGGATTGACCTCTTCTTCTTCGAAAGGATTTGAATCGTAGCGACTCATGGGACCGAATCTGCAGATCTAAGCTATAACAATGAGCAAGAACAAGGAGATCTGAACGAGACTAGGGTTTCCGGTGAGAGGAAAAAGGCGTGGTGGATTGTGATTGTTCAGGAGATATTTGGGAATGTGTAGGGTCTTGATTTTGGGATTAGCTGATCCTGACTGTTTGTTTCGTGAGAAAATTGGAAGAGAAAACGGAATGAGAAGGAGGAAAGTGTTGGCGCATGAAAGATAACGAGGGAAAACTTAATCTAGAAGACTAGTGGAACGCGCCGCATGAGAAAGAACAAAACGAACATGGTGACAACATGATTTTAATTAAAAATTAGTGAAAAGCGTGTTGGATAGGTAAAGTTGGTGAGGATCTCAAGAATTAAGAAAAACAAACTTGAAAACATGTCTTGGCCAAGAATCGACGTGTCGTTTTATTGAAAGTTCTCTTGCTGTTCGTGGTGAAAATCATGATGCTATTTGTCGTTTTTGAGACAATACCTTATTTTATTTTAATTTAGGGAGGAGGATTCAATTTTCAAACTTTAATTTTACAACTTGTTTTAGGGTGTTTGGGAATTCTAACCAAAAAGCACTAAAAAACTTTCACATGTTCTTATATGTTATAATAAAAAACAAAAACTGCTATAATATAAAGCTCTTACATGTTACAATATCTTTAACCAAAATTGGTTCCAACCATTATTCCTAACCACATTTTTCAAACACCCTATTATTTTGTAAGGTAAAACAATTCAAACCCATTTGTTATAGCATTTTCTTTTAGCTATATTTTGAACTTTTAGGGTGTTTGTGAGAGTTTTACACGATAGTATTTTTTTATTGTAGCTACTAAGAGCTTTACAGGCTTGTTATTATCAAAACCACTGTTCCAATGAAATACCAAACAACCGTGAAGTTAATTTCTTTCCGAACTTATTAACCGAATTTCTATCTGAACTTTTTCTATCATGATTTGTTCCTTTTTGCTATATGATTTAAGTCAAAAGGAGGAATCATTTTCTCCCTAAAGTTTTATGTCGTTTTCTTTGTGAACTATAAGTGGTTGTTATTTAAATTTTAACTTTGTTTTTTTCTTTGAAAAAGGATTTAAATATTATCGACGTTAAGTTGTTAACATGTAAAACGAATTAAGAGCCATATAAAATTGTAAAGTTGAGCAAAGCCATACTTAAGAAAATCAGGGTATGTTAGGGTTTTTGTATCGTAATTACGCCTTTTTTCCTTATATTATTTTCTGGCCCAAAAAACCATACACATATATATACACAGATATATATTGCTCCTCATAAGTCGTTTCTTCACCTAAAAAAGAAAGGAAAAAAATGGTCGTTGCCCAATCAAGATTAAAAGATGACGAGAAAGATCAATGTATGCCATTTCCAATTGTCATTTAGGTTGTTATTTTTATTTTTCAATCAGTATCAAAAAAAAAATCGAAATAAAAAACTAAGGATGAAGTCAAAGAGATGCAAACCAGCAACTAAATTAAATCCTTGGAATCCGTCGATGCAAATCAAAATTGGCGCCCGGAAGAATACACAGGAAAAAAAATTTTCCGTCATCACAAATTAGCAGTTACAAACAATAACAACCAAAAGGTTGGGTTAGATCTTATGTATCTTATAAACAAGATTTCCATAATTAAAAATTAGAATGATTACAAACAATTGGCAACAAAATTCGGGATGTCTCGCAACCAACCAGAGGGCTCCTTATGATGACCAGGAAACTGTTCCCCTTGGCGAGAAAGAGCTTGCGATGGTCAAATCGGATCTGCGTTAGCACTGATGCGTCTTCATATCTGTAAACTGATGGATGTCTTTTTTTGGTTCCATCAGTTTCAGCTTCTAAATCTTCATCACTCATAATACGCTAGTCACCAGTTTTAGCACTCTTGCCAAGCTAGTCTTCACTTGATCCACTGCCGTGAGGCTCCCTCCGAATCATGTCTAATAGGTCCTGGACAACTTCAGACATTGGCGGCCTGAATTCTGGCTCAGACTGTAAAAAAAGCATTCGACATTAGGTACGTTTTCTAATAGACGATATTAACAAGTTATATTTTGCAGTTAGAGAAGCGAAAGTTTTACTTGAACACAGCGAGATATAATGTCGGCAAAGCGTGATAAGGATTTAGCAGGGTACTGTCCCTCCAGGGAAGGATCGACCATCCTTGACAATGCAGCAATGTCATGAAGCTGGGGAATCGCCCACCTGACCAAAAATTGCTCTCCTCGATTCCGGTTCCTGTATATCGAGAATTCACAACTTACAAACCATGTAAAGGGGGAGAATAGATACCAAACTTTGTAATCGTTTTGCCTTTTTCTACCTGTCATAAGACTGGCGGCCTGTCAAAAGCTCTAGCATAACCACTCCGAAACTGTAAACATCACTCTGGGAAGTGTAAATTCCTGACTCAAACTCTGGAGCTCCATAACCATAAGCTGATAGCAAGTGTCCTGACAGCTGGGAAAAGGAAAGAAGATTCAATGATTAATCTCCACAAGCAAAGAAGTTTGTTCTTGATTATTGTTTCTAACAAGGTCTTTCAACTTAGGTGCAGTTTGACCAAAGGAACTTAACTGCAAACAATCAACCGAGGCGTGTAAAATTAGTGGTGTTCTTTTTATGTTGAAATTGTAACACTTCTGAGTAAAAATTAGACCAAGTTTTCACCCGTCTTTAGGGCGATTGCAATAAATGTTGCCCGTATTACTATAAAACCACAATTTGATGTTGAGGTCCTTAGTGAAGCTGATGTGTCATCACTTACCTGGCTCACAGAACCCGATGAAATTAAGGGAGCTAATCCACAATCTGATACACGCACAGAAAGGTCATCATCCAGGAGAAGATTGGCAGACTTGAAGTTCCTGTGTACCACAAGTGGCTCGCAGACCTCATGCAAATACCTTTTCACAAAAGAAAAAACAAAGTTTTTACCACCCCGGCTGCTGCGTGTCTCCAAAAGGCTTATACTTGAAACTATTTTTATCCTGTACTCCTGTGTGCTCGTTGTGATGATTAAAGTTATAGGATCTTATTATGAGCTGGGAGACATAGATATGTTCAAACTGCAACAATCAACTTCTATTTGGAAAAAAACAACAGATCACACAGATTGTGTTGAACTTAAGTATTAACGCCTAATATAATGCTGAGCAGTGAGAACTACCATAATGGTCAGTTGGGTTGCACCAAAAAAAACAAAAAGGGTATTGATAACCGTATCATGTTTCTAACTGTCCGAAGGGCACTTGGGATCTAATATACTCTCTAAGGGTGAAGAGAGTGGTGAAATTCTAGGAAGCACATATTTTCTTGCATATTGCTACCAGCTGTGTTCCACCATGCACAAACAAAAAAGATAATAGTAATACCAATAGAGAGTCAATAGTAGGTCATCACTTACTCCAAGGCTCTTGCAGCTCCGAGTGCCATTCTAATGCGGGAATTCCACGAAAGCTTTCTTTTAAATTCATCATCAGAGTGCAGGGCATCCTGCAGGGAGCCACAACTGCAATACTCGTAGACAAGTAGCCTTTGACCATGCTCTGCACAGTAACCCATGAGCTCAACTACGTTAGCATGCCTGATTCTATCAATATTGTTCACGAGGTCAATAAATTCGTCATCCTTTTGCTGACTTGAAGCCCTCTTGTCCAGTTTCTTGATTGCAAGTAGCTGCAAAAGCATACCAATATACCAGGTCTCAAAATTCAAAGCATTACATGTGAAACCACATAAGAAAGAGAGATGTCAATAACACATCCATTATTGATAAACACAGAAAATCAGAAAGCTATGTTGAACGAATTAGCTTCTAGATCTTCCAGTACGACATAAACCAAAGACCTATAACTCCTACCAACGTCATGCTTATGAACAATTTTACACTTCAGGCTAAGACCATATTGCATGAATTAGAGTATAGTGTTCCTCAATCAAGTTTAAGGAAGAAGAAGAAGAATTAGAACAAGACACTAAAAAGATTTATGGAAAATGACATCGTATTTTGGCATACAAGGTGTAGAAGACGAACTAGCCATTATCAAGATGACACGTTCACTCCTGATTTTCTATTCTCTTCATGCGATATTTTAGATATCTACTCTTGGCCGCCTATGAAAATAAATGTCGCAACTCGTCCAAATTATCTTAAGAAAACTTATATCTTTCAATTAGCATTCTAATGGCACTAAGTCAACGGCAGAAGAGGGAGGAAAAGAACAAAGTCAGTGATTTTGGACCTATCATGGAGATGCTGCAAAGGTGTAAAATATAAAAGGTGCAGAGAATTTGCAATTAATTAATCCACCACCGGCTAAATTCAATAGAGCAAGTTAAATCTATACTAATGATCATACCTTTCCATCAGGAAGCTCTGCCCTATAGACACTTCCTAACATGCCCGATCCAATAAGATTCTCCTGAGAGAAGCTGTCTGTATATTGCTGAAGGGATGCAATAGTGAAAAACTTTGCAGAAGTGGCAGGGTTACGAGCTTTTGTGGAAGGCTTCACGGCAGTCAATTCAAACGGTGCCTTGGGCTCCACGATGACCTTCTCCGAAAGAGGTGGAGGAGGAGGAGGAGGAGGAGGAGGAGGTGGTGGTGGGGGAGGTGGGGGAGGGGGAGGGGGAGGGGGAGGAGGAGGAAGAGGCATCAAGTGTTCATCAAGGACACCAAAATCTATCTTGTGTTCCTCCCGCTTTGGTGCCATGCCTATTCTTTGCACATTTGTCTCTTGTTCATTACGGTGCTTTGGAATTGCTCCCATTCTTCTAGCATCTGTTTGCTGATTCTCCTTGGGACTTACAACTACTTCTTTTGGATCTGTTTAAATTTGCAGGAAACTATTTAGATTAAAAAGAAATAAACATGATTCTACAGAGTTCGTGCTCTTCCAATAAATTGAAAATAAAAGCTAAAGATGACTGTATTTGCCTTTCTGCACTTGATTGGTTGGTTGAACCAAGGTGCCATTGTCCCTAGGAGAGCCGTCCCTCTCCCCTTGATATGCGCCTATTCGATGGGGCTTGGGAACTCTATCAGCAGCTCTTCTTTGTCGAATACACTTTGGAATGCAAAGGAAGAGTGCTAACACCAAAACTACAAATGATATTACCCCAGCAATTGATATCCAAACTACTCTTTTAATACTTTTCTTTGAACCACCAGAATTTGAAACCTCAGATGCAGAGGGTCCATCAGCCTGTTTTGAAGGTTTTTTTCCAGAAGGCGGTGACCCAGAAATAGGTGGTGATAGTGTTGGCAGTGATGTAAAGGTTGACGGAGATGGCGGTGAAGGTAATGGAGCAACAGTGGAGTTGAATGGATTTCCATCTTTTCTGCAGTAAATATGAAAATTAGCAAATAAAAAATGTGCAGAGTGATAACCGTTTTCCAGGTTTTGTTCCTTAATGACAATATATGACATGACATCATGAATTAGATGCAATGTGCCAAATACAAATGCTTAGATATGGATGTGCTTATAACTAGACACCATGGAATACGTTGGTATGCCAAAACCAAGAACACAATAAATAAAGAGCCGCAGACATGGGCAATCAACATAACTTTTCAACATTGAGGTAATACTACTTGGGTATAGTTGATCTCTGTTCTATTCCATTGTATGATATACATGGAATCCCTACATTATGCTAATTTTCAAGGTCTTCAAGGCAAAAGGAGATAGCTTTTGTGTGGCTGTTTGCTAGTAACAGCAGGCTCTCACATCAAATTCATGCAGTTGTATTCTGTTCTAGCATCCTTGCAAATTGGTATCATTTGCGTTTGCATAAATGATTCCAAAGTTATAATTCCAAAAATTTTCAAGAGCACACGTTCAATGTCTATGTCTACAAACATTGTTCCTGCAAACATAAACTTTATTTGTACGTGCAATTGCATACAAGCAAGTAATTAATCTCTTCAGTAGCAAATAAGGAACATCATAGTCTACTTCTCTCACTTGAAATTCGGGATGGCAAAAAGCTTCTCTGGTATAGGTCCCGAGAATAGGTTATTTTCTATGTTCCTGTTTAAAAAAAAAATCATTCCAAATAAGTCAGTAAAAGGATTAAAAGATTATGAGAACTGGAACCACATACCGACAACACAACATCCTACGGAATCTGTGCAACTCCAGAATAGGACATTCGTCAAAATTGAAATGTGTTGAAAAATGCTAACTGGATTGCAAAGTACAGACGTACAAATCCTTAAGGGGAAGATCTTGCAAGACATCCAGGGTTCCAGAGAGTTGATTGTTCTGCAAACGTCTGCCAAATGAAAGAGTTAGATATGTTGTTGGTGCATGGCGGGTGCACTGTTAACAGATTCATTATGTGAAACACTCACAGAGTGGTTATGGATGACAAACTTCCGAAAGAAGGCGGTAGCTCCCCACTCAAATTATTACTGGACAAATCCCTGCAAAAAAGATAAGTGATCTCATTAACTTTTAATTACCCATAAAGCAAATCAGAAAAAGAAAGATTTGAAAAGTCCAAAAGGGGGCCATACAAATTTATCAAACCAGTGAGTCCTTCAAAGGAATCTGGAATTTCCCCAATTAAGTTGTTGCTGTTAAGAGACCTGAAAGGCAAACCAACTTAACTTAGGTGTGTTGTACAAAGGTGAAGCGACTGGCCAAGCATCAAGACAAATGAAATAAAAGCAGATGACTTACATGTCCGTAAGCTGATTCAACGACGACAAAGAATCTGGGATGCTTCCAGTGAACTGGTTAGCTGAAAGAAAACTGCCAAGGTAACGAATGATATCCTTTGAATACGATTAACAGAACACGTAGAAAACCTCAAAATCACTGCATCATTGAATAATGAATAGAATTGTAGTATCGGTATCAAACATACAAGGTTTGCATCGTAACTGGTAAATTGGAAGGAATGCTACCCCCGATATGATTATTGCTTAGATCTCTGCCATGAGAGGGCGGCACAATCGTTAGTGGTGATAACAAAAAATGCATAAAATAATCATGTATAGAAATAGCAGTAATAAGCACCAGGTAGCACTTAAAAAAAAAAGCGAAAACTTTCCATATAAGAAAAACGGTTTAGTATTTCTGAACACTGAAGTCAGGTAATTACGGAGAACACCCCAAATAAATACCTAACCAAATTTACTCAGTCAAAACCCTGAAGTAGCAAGTACTAACTAGTACGTAGTAAGTAGTAACTACCCACTCAAAAAGCATCTCTCCTTTTGCTTGTTATCTTCTAAGCTGAGCGTAACTAACTCATACAAATCCAACAAAAAGTAGATTCTGGGAAATATGTTTAAGACCACCAAAAGAAAAACAAAAAAAAAAAAAAGGCAAGGAAAGAGGGAGAGATGGTACCACTTACATTCCTCTGATAGAAGTGAACATTCCAAGATCATTACCCAATTCTCCTCCCAGATTAGCAGCATTAAGAACTCTATATTGAAAAACAACCAAAATAAAATCACATTAAGCATGCCAAGTAACATCAATCAGCAAAGGCAGTGGATTAAGAAAGCTACGCACATTCTCAATATGTTTGTATCGTTACATTGAACGCCTTGCCATGCTTCGCCGCAAGGATCTCCTCCAGTTGCAACCCATCCAGGCAGAACAGGAGAGCCCAGTGCCACATACAACTTATTAATTGCAGCCACTAATGCAAACACAAGCAATGTAGATAATTAATTTGTCAATTTAACGAAGCACTGAAATCAAACATTTACACCATTTTTTTAAATAAGACTAGAAAACAGATTGAAATAGACCAAGTATACACTTCATAGACTAATCCTTTCGTTGAAAGACGTACTATATACATTTTTTTTTTTTAAAAAAAAAAAAAAAAAGGTTTTGGAAGCCCATGCTTGGCTTGAGCCTTGATTCCCAAATAGGAGCCCAAAAAATTATTATTATTATTATTTCGTTTTAAATTTTTCAGTCAAATGAGCTTAAAAAACTTTGTCCGATTAACCGAAGAACGAAATTGACGCATAACCAATTAAGATTAAACACTAACTCGGAAACCAAAGTGGCAGAAGAATCGAAATGCTGAAATCATGACCCAAAAAATGAAGAAAAGGGAAAAGCCTCACCGTCATCCGGATTCGTGACACCAAGCGATAATTGAAACAAGCAGATCAATACTGACCAAAACAACAACCGTGCAGTACAGATCCTTAACACAGATCTCTTCTCACCCATTGATCCCAAAAGCCTCTTCTTATCTCTCTACAAGCTCTTTCTTCCACGCCACCATTCACGAAAACATCTTCCAATCTGAAAAAAAAAAAAAAATGTTGGTGCTCGATCTTACGTAATTGCAATTAACAAGAGATAAAACAAGATCAACAACTTCGTAAGTACGAACATTAAAAGCACCGAGGAAAATGTCGAATTGAAACGTGTACGGAAACATTAAAATTAGAAAGAAAGAGAAATGGAGGAGGACTTACAGAGAGGTTTTGAGCAAAATGCTGAAGAAAATCGAAGTAGATGAAGCGAATAACAAGGCGAAAAGTGCGTACAAACTTTCTGAAAAAGGGTTTAATATCTAGCTAAAGAAGTGAAACTTGGGGGCTAAGATTCAACGAATTCAGCAATGGCGTCAGATACGTACGTGGATAATTGCATCAAAATTAACTTGTTATTATTGCAGAGAATTATAAAGAATTATGTTTTGCCATTTTTATTAAAAAGAAAACTGCTTTTTCAGAGTCTGAAAAACCCTAGCTTTTAGAAAGAGCTAGAAAAACCAAAAAAAAAAAAAAAATGAAAGAACAAGGCAAATAGAAAAAAAAGTACAAGTGAGAGGGTGAAGGGTGGGGAGGTTCTCTGAGACTCCTTTCTGAGAAGTGAGAACTCTTCTTTTCTCACTCGCCTTTCCTTTTTTTTATAATTTTTATTTTTCTGGTTTTTTATTTATTTGTTTATTTATTTTATTTTTTGGTTTCTCTCTCTTACCATTATCTTTCAGTTCTCTCTTTCTCTCTCTTTGTCAAAGCGTGTCCAAATGGGCAAAGCCAAGTATGAGTGAGTGTGCGTGCAAGTCATACATATCGGTTTTGCATGTCTTTGAGAACGGTGGATCCTTCTTTCCCACGCTCTATTCATCGGCGCGTGAACTTCTTTTTTGTTGGTTTTATTTATAAAGTGTTTAAAAAAGTAGTTTACGGGCTCGTTTGGTTCGAGTATTTAAATAAAATATTTGAATAAATATTTAAATTTTTATGAAAGAAAATACTGTAATAAAATGATTCAAACCGTGATTTAAATATCAAAACAAACGGACCTTAAAGTACTAATTTGGATTTAAAAATTATAGTACATAATATTGTAGTTTTTTATTGCAGTATGTAAAAGCTTCACAATATTCACAGTTTAAACTACTTTTATAAACACTTTTTTCATAAATCTTATTTAATTATGGCCCTTTTCAAAACCAAAATTGTAGTGAACATTATTTTTTAAAAACTAATTATAATAAATAGTAGGTATTAAAAATATTTATAATAAATAACAATTTCATTGTGTAACTAATTTACTGATTCTTTATTTATAATGTAAATAGTTCTTATAAATTATTTATACAGCTAATAAATTAATTACATTATAAAATTACCATTTATTATAAATATTTTAAAACTTGCTCTTCACTTCGAAGGTTTCAAAAATCTGACACTCTCTTTCAAAATGACTAGTCAAAAACACCTATTCTACTTCTTTTTTTTTTTTGAATTAGATAATCTATAATAGATATATAAACATATTTTAACATACATATAAGGTTATAAGGATTAAAAAATAGAGAAATAATGGGATAAAATATTATAAATAAAAAAAGAGAAGAAAATGAATAAAAAAAAAGATAATGAAAGAAAGAAAAGTATATGAAAACAAAGAGAGAGAGAGAACCACATAGCAAATAAAAAAAAGTATTATTAGCACTTTTATATATGTAATAAAGAATTTTTGTTTATCACCATTTTGAGTTCCTACTTCGCATATTGGTCTCAATATTTTCATTGTCAGGAGACAAAGTCACTACGAATAAGATCGGCGACCATATGTTTATACTTTTATATTTTGATTAGGGCAATTTTTTTAAATACAATCTTTTAATATTTATTTTTTAAAAAATGTCGTATAAGTTTATTGTTGTATAACTTAACATAAATTATGAAATGATAGTGTGACATAACTTGTTTTAAATATGTCTTAAATAAACACAACTTTTAAAAATGTAGCATAACATGTAATTTTCTCTTAACTTTACATATAAAATTTTATAAAAAGATTTGCATTTTGTAATTTTGCCAATAAAATTTTTTTGAAATTTATATTTTGTAATTTTGTTTATAAAATTTGTTAAGATTTTACATTTTACATGTTTAAAATAATATTTAATCCATTTTAAAATTTTACATCTGTCTTTTTATGTCATGTTTGCTAAATTTGATATTAACTATAATATTAATTATGAATGATATAAAATTTTTACATATTATAATATAAATAAAAAATTACTATAATATAAAACTCTTATTTATTATAATAAAAACAATACTAACTAACTCACCAAATTAATCATCTTATTAAATTCAGACATGATTTTGCTCCCGACTAACTTTTCTGACGATGAAAATTCGAAAATACACGTGTGCAAAATAGTTATTTTGATCATGGATAGGACACTGCGCGTGAAACGAAAGGCGCGTTGTAGTGTTTTCAATTTTAAAGGCAGAAATGTAGTTGTCAATTATAGCCGCCAGTTTCTCCATGGCCTTCACGTGCTTTGTCGAGCGATTTTTTGGGCTTTGTGCTGAACCTATTAAAAGCCCAAGAGATTTTCTTTCTTTTTTTTGTCTTTTTCTTTGATTTTTCAACAGCAATTCTCAGGAGAAAAAAAACAAAAAAAAAAATGAAAAACTCGTTTCTTGGCTCTCGCCCTGCTGTCTATTAAAGGCCAGGGATTCCATAGACATTGGATACTCCAGGTGATAATGTCCAAAACCAAGAGAATATTACAATATATCCGATATTTTGGTATATTCTATGAGGTCAATTTTTGTGTCCTGTCCATAAAAACTTTATTTGCAATAATATTACAATATATCCAATATTTTGGTATATTCTATATAGTCAAGTTTTGTGTCCTGTCCATAAAAACTTTATTTACCAATTATTGCGATCATTTTTCTGTGAAACATTGTTAATATTTTTAATAAATTCCTAAAAGGGTGGGAACCAAAAAATAAGGGGTGTTGATTTTGTATATGAAAATTTGTCTAATCAATAGAAAAATGTAAATATGATTGCTTATGAGTAGTGTGTCATTTGCAGCTTCTTTTTCTAGCCTAAGCTAAAAAGGTGAAAAGGAATATCTGAAAACGGCAGAAAAAAAAATTAGGTTATCCCATTATTTATGAAAAAAAATTCTTATTATCTTTTTTGAACAAGTATCTTGTTAATTTTTAGTTTTTACAACAAAAGTTCATTTTGAGAAAAGATTGTTTCCCATGAAAAAATAAAGAGAAAAGATTGGGTCAATTATTAAAAAAATCCTGTCCAATTGTGGAGCGTTAGCAGGAATACTATCTTCCTTTTCCTTTTTTTTTTCTCTTGCTTTTCTTTGGCTCAATAAAAGGAATATTTTAGGCGTAGAAAAAAAATTCAAGTCAGAAAAGGCACTTTTATGAAGGGTGGGAGACGATATTTTATTTTTTACCTATTTCGGGGACAGCAAGAAAGTCTTTTAAAATCTTTTTTTTAAAGGAAGCAAAGCGGTCATTTTCTTTTTTTTAAAAAATTCTTAAGTGGTCTTTAAAAAAAAAAAAAACCTAATCCTAAGTCTAAGCTTACCCGTCATCTATCAAGGAATCTATCCGATAGCTCATGCCCATTAGCCACCGACCAATTATGGGGAAGCTCACACGGTCCCACTGTCAATTCTTGCTTACGTCAGCCACATTGAAACTCTTTTGTCCTCATTTCTTTTTCCCTTCTCAAATTCTAAAGAGACATTTGGGTCTGTTTGGGTTTATAAAACCCTATTGGTAAGATTCTATTTTCGCCGTTATATCGGATCAAAAGCATTTTTTTTTTTTTAGGTTTAATGGTTAAAAAATAAATAAAACAATTTAATTTTAACACATTAATTTTAATTTCAATGATGTAAAACTCTTACATAATAAAGTATAAATCTTTTACATGTTATAATATTTTTAGTTCTAATTTTTAATTCAAACTTATTTCTTAAACACCTTATGTATTTTTAGTACCCACTTGAGAATTTGCCAAAATATATTAAGCCTTGATCTTGGTCTTTCAAAAAAAAAAAAAAAAAACAAGCACAGCCTCTCCAAAAATACTGCTAGCTAGTCTACTACTGCTAAAAATTATAACGAGGATAATTAGAATGTTTGAGAGAGTAGTTTAAACTATCAGTTTGATTTTGAGAACTGTAACATGTGAGAGCTTTGTCTTATAACTTTTTATTGTAGTATGTGAGAGATTTAATTAAGCTGTTCACAGTTCAAACTATTAGTTTGAACTACAAGTCCAAACACCCCAAATAACAATAATAAATTCCCTTATGATGTCACATACATACATATATATAACTGAAGCTGTCCTCTAGTTTAGTTTTCTCATCACCAAGAAATTTGCGTTTGTGCACATAAAACTCTTTATTAATTGTGTACTAAAGCAAGGTTATATTTTAGCGTTAAAAAGAATAGAGATGATTTCTAGCAATGTAAAAAAAAAGGTTACTATATTAATTTGAAAAACAAAAGTAGGAAATTTTTAATCTGTTAATCAAAATATTCTGTTGTTTGAAATCGAAACTATAATATTAGATTGACGCTCACTTTTTTTTTTTTTTTTTTGGTCACAACTTGATGAGATATTTGTCCGATTGTGCAAAGTAGTCCTTATATATATATATTGAATTTGAAAGCTGAACGTTGAAAGTTGAAACCAGAGAGCGTCTTTTCCAAAACCTACAATAAATTTACACCTCAACGTGTACTAGAACTTTAGGAGCTCGGAGTTATGATATTATTGGACATTTGGAAAATAAAGAAGTTAACTAGCTTTTTTCTTTTGGAAACTTTTATGGTAAGCTATGTATTTTTACCTCTCAATAAATATAATTTTATTTTAATTATTGAATTAATTATTTAATAGTTTAATATATAAATGTACACATTAAAATTTAAAACACGTATATAAAAGTATTGTATCCAATATAAAAAAATCATTAAACCTATCGATGGGACAATTTTTTTTTTTTGTTTTTGCTAAAATAGAACAAAAATACTTGTTGCCACTTTGTTGCTTCGAACTGAGGAGTAGTTACAATAAAAGCTGCACAAAGCATTACCATATCCCACTTGAACCAATATTTATTCCGTTGCGAGACCCACCAAACAACACGGATGTTTAAAAAAGTGATGAAAACTGTTGGTTAGAATTATTTTTATTGTAGTATATAAGAGTCTTATATTGTAGTAATTTTTTTATTATTACTATACTATATAAAAATTTTATACTATTTATAACTGAATTTATGATGAGACTGTGTAGTAAAAATCGTTCCGAAACAGACTCATATGTTTGCCAACAAAATTCAAAAGATCTAGAATTAATTGACCACTGAATGCGTACATTAACAAATGGTTGAAAATTAAGTAATATAATATATATATATATAATATATATCAGCCTCCTTAATTTCAGCCTCCTCAATAGTAATATATGATTACTATAGGAGACGTGAAGAAAGCAACTAGCTAACTGAAATTAAGGAGGCCGATATTTTATATATATATATATATACACACACACACGCAAGTCTCTCAAAGTGTCGACAAGCCCAATTATCAACAAACTGTTATTTATTCTCTAAAGGGGTTTATGGTGGACCAAGTCAGTGTGTAGCTGATCATCCCTCTGATGGCGTTCTCAGTTGCAGTGGCAGACAAGCTCAACTGGACTGTCCAATGAGATGTCATTAAAACTCGAATAAGAAAAAAGGGGAATAAAACCCAATCAGAAACTGCCACTTATTTGTGTCAAGATGAGGTAGGCCTCTTTGTAAAACATAACTTTCTACCCTTTATTTTATCTTTGGTAAAGGACTAAACCGTCAATTGGTTGGAAGATAAAGGTATTGTGTTTGATACGTTTTGGGGTTTTCATCTGTTGACCTCTCCTTTCTTAAAGAGTATTATCACACAAATTCCTTGGACCTGGTTGGTTAATACAGTCTTGGTCTTTTTTTCCCTCTTTTTATAACAGAAAAGAATAAAAGAATTAGACTATTATTAATTAAAAATAAAAATAAATACACTCAAATATAATAATGTTTAATAAATAGTTTATTTAAATTAAAATAAAATTTATTTTTATATAAAATGATAAAAAGAGAAACACGAAAGAGCAGACAGATAACAAAAAACAAAAATGAAAAAAAAGAGAAGAAAAAAATATGTAAAATTAAAAATTTAAGTATTTGAAAAAAGCAAATGATTACAAAAATATAATGTATTTAAATATTTTTAAAAGTATGTTGTTTGTTTGCTTAAGAATTAAAATTATGCTATTTGGTGCAATTGCTCTTATAATAGAAATGCACGCATAAAAAGTCCATGATGATATAAAGGAATGATTTTATTATATAATTATACTTTCTAGTTTTAATTAGTTCTTAATTTATCCATCTGTTTTAAGCAACTACAAATATCATTTGAATATGAAAAATCTGTTTCAATTTTATCTCTTGTAGACTTGTTGAACCAAAAAAAATATAGAGATAAAATAAAGATACCTTTAATTATACTAAATTTGTCTGTAAAATACATTTTTCATCTTGAATTTTTTAAAAAATATTAATATTCAAAAAGCCATAAAATTTAAATTCCTATTTTGAAATTTGATGCTTTGATTTAAGAATTTTATGTTTTTAAATATATAAGATATTTTTCATAACTATTTAAAAGTAATTATTTCGTTTTATTAAATTTTTTTATTTATTGGGATAAAATTAATATGGTGTTTGGAAAGGTGGTGGAAACCACTTTTACTGTAGCATGTGAGAGCTTTACACTGTAGCATATTTTTTTTATTGTTACTGTAGCATGTGAGAGCTTTACACTGTTCATAACTGAGATTGTGGTGGGAACTGAGTGGTTTCCACCACTACCAAACACCCCCTAAAACAAGTTTTTTTAAATTCAAATGATTTTTTTTGTAGTTTCTAAAAACCAAAAAAGAGATTAAGAAATAGTTAAAAATATGATGTATAATTATGTAATTAACCACATAAAGAATAAAAAAAGAGTAAGAATTTTGGTAAGGTAAATTTAACTGAGTTTTATGTGCTATCTTCGGATCCCAGTTTTTGGTGGGGGCTTGAATTATTGAACTTAAGGCTATGTGTTTCTAGTACCATCATCTAAGGAAAATACTAATTATTATCCACTTACAAAACTGACCCACGACACATCAAATTATATAAGACGTGAAAGTCATAGGTTTCCATCATTTTAGTGTTGAGTATGAGAGACAAATCCAGAAATGGGAATGTCTTATTAATTGGCTTTTGTTGTTGAGAATGGCCCTTATCTATAATGTCATATTCTTCACCTATTTTGTGCTTCATTTCACGTGGTCTAAATTAGTGCAACCACAATAACAAACACATATTAGAGACGTAAACAAAATAGAAAATTGACCAGGTCATAATCTTCCTTTTTTTTTTTGCCAACTAAATAATCATTTGAGCTTAGTCATATGAAAAGCATACACAAAGTAAATGTGCATTTACTGTGTCAAACTAGAGAACCAATAATTTTGAGTTTTTTAAGGGCCGGGGTCTTAATTTTAAATATCCGATGTAAATAACAGTATAAATAATTCATTTATCCCATAATTATGTTTTAAATGTGTTATTTACCTAAGCATGCTATTTACTTTAAAGAAATATATTATTGGTCTCTTTCCTTTTGAAATTAAATAGTCATTTGATTTTATTGGGTTGTAAGAGTGCTAATTTGTTTTGAGTTCAAACTAGTCCCAACATGCTGAACTAGTATGGATATGCACTCCCTCTTTTAAGCTTATTTAGATACACTGTCTAATGTTTTGTATTTTATTTGGCATTAATTAGTTCTAACCAATTTTTTAGTTAATAACAGTATAAGCTCTCACTTGCTACAACAAAAGTAAAAAAAATTGTTACAGTATAAAGTTCTCATATATTATAATATTTATAGTTCTAACTAATAGTTCTAATGAATATACTAAATCTTAAGATAAAAAAAATCAAATGGTGGGACCATAGATTCAAATTTATTCCACTTTGTTCCCACGGTATAAACCAGCTGGGGTTATATTCATTTATTATGCACAAACGGACCAAGTCATGATTGGCAACATTATATAACGCTGTGAATAAAGCCAAGTTACACAAATTTTAATAAAGTCATGTTCACATGGCAAGATATTCTTTTATTTCTCTGTCCTTTTTCGTTCAGTACTTGAACGGGGTTGTTCACTCCACAGTTCAGATAAAACGCAAAACAAAAGACCAATTTTCTATTTTTCATTTGTTAGCTTCTAACTTTGATTTTAGTCGTAAAAAGACCCATTTAGCATTTAGCAGTTAGATAGTTAATTTTGAACAAAAAAATAATAAATTGATCTTAAAGTTATAAAAAAATGACAAATTAATCATCAAATTTATTTAAAAAATAACAAATTGGTCTTCAAAATTAACAGTTTAATCGTTAAATTGGTCCCTCAACAATTAAAATAAAAAATTAAAAACTGATAAATAAAAAATAAAAAGTCAAAGACTAATATTAAATTTTTATAAAAAAGTTAGAAACTAACGTGATAGTTTAACTAAAACAAAAGCATGTCAAACGCAACTGATGTTGCTTAAGATTACTTCCGATTATCAACCTTCCTATACTGCTGCAAAAGCTTAAAAAAAGTCCGTTTAAATTGCTTTAATAATGTATCTTTGAGCAATGACGAAGACCGGAGATTTTGTTAGGGTGCTAATACTTGCTATAAAACTTTAACCAAAGTCAACTTTTAATAATGTTTTTATAATTTTGTTTGTCGAGTTTGTGCACTGAAAATATTAGATAAATACGTTATTTTCAAAGCTTTTAATTAATTTTGTCTTTCCCAATATACATGAATAAAGTATCATTTTTCTAGCTAAAAAAAAAAAGTAGTATCCTTTATTAGTTAATTTCTCATTCCATTGCATAGTTTCTTCACAACATTTATTAAAAAAAAAAAAGCTTTAAATTTATGATATTTTGTAATGTAGGGATTAGTTTCATTCTCTTTTTTTTGTTCGTTTCTTGTTAAATTTCTTTAAGGATGGGGCTAATGTTAGGCATTAAAGTGAAATTTTGAAATTATTTGGTATAATTTTTTTTATATTTAACTTTTAGAGGGACCTTGTACAAATTAAGGTGTTTGGTTGGTTCTAACCAACAAATAGTGAAAAACTCTTACATGTTACAGCAAAAAGCAAAAAG
Organism: Artocarpus heterophyllus; assembly: GCA_025403435.1. Classification (NCBI taxonomy): domain Eukaryota; kingdom Viridiplantae; phylum Streptophyta; class Magnoliopsida; order Rosales; family Moraceae; genus Artocarpus; species Artocarpus heterophyllus. The sequence continues at coordinate 8,989,241 of CM046347.1, read as the reverse complement.
CTATAGTATCAAATTTTCACATATAATAATATTTTTAACCAAAATTAGTTTCAACATTGGTTATAATCACACTTTTCAAATACTATATTATGTTAGTAACGTTTTGGGGTATATAAGTTATATGTCTATATATTAAATAGGGAAAAAAAGTTGAGGGCCTGGCCCTCTGTCTTCATCTCTGTCTTTGAGAACATGCAACTTGCCCATTAGATGAAAAAAATAGAGGAGATAAAATATTTATCAACACATACCATTCAAACTGGGTCAGCGCTTGTATATGCATTCAAAAGGATTACATATGTATTTGAAATGTTAGTTAGAACCAATTGGTTCTAACTAACTAACTATAATGTAAAGCTTTTGTTAATTACAGTAAAAAATAAAAAATTATTACAGTATAAATCTCTCATACGTTATAGATTTTAAACTTAAAACTTTAGTTTTAACTAACTTATAAAAACACCCACTACACATGTCTCTCAGCCACTTTTCAAATTCTTGCTTAGCTTTTAAGCCTTGCTTGTGTTGCGTGGATGAGGATTGAGAAGGAGCAGTAATAATATCACCGACGGGCAGAACACGGGCCTAATAGCGGGCTTAGTGGGTTGGGCAAATATGCAGACTCGAGTGCAAGTGCACTTGTGGAGACAAGTTAACTTGCCTCTACTCACTTTTTCAAAATTATATTTCCACATGTTCAAAAAAGAAAAAATTATCCTTATTTCATAAGAAAAGTTATAACTTTGCTCTTATTGAATGCTTGAAAGATATTGTACCTTTTATTTTGCAAGAAAAAAAAATATAAACGCGCATGCGCTCAATAAAAAAATCTTTGTATCCATTTGATGAAATACCGTCTTTATTTTTTCATAGTGCCTAGCTAAAAAAATACCTAGCTTCGCCACTGCACAGGCAGGTAGGTAGGTAGCAAGGGCGAGCCCAGTTGAACGAGTCTATAAATGAGAAAGCAAGTTGACTAAAAAACAGACTAGCCGATAGGTAGTCTGGTGATCAAGATATTTTTATAAAGGAAATTTATTTTTTCTTTTTGCCGTTGTCAGCTTAAATGGTTTTTTTCAATGATTGATTTTTATAATCATAACAAAATTACAAATTAAATTGAAGAAAAATATTAATAAAAACAACCCTATTACTTATAAAATTAATTGTATGACCAGGGTCATTTTGTTACTATTAAAAAAATATAAGGGGACGATGCGAGTAGCCCAATGTTGGGCTAGAGATGCAAACTATGGACATAAGCCAAACGAGGCGTACCATGGTAAGGTACCAAGCTATGTAGCGGTTCAAAATAGGGATGGACTTTCGTGCTATATGGGCCAGACTAAGTTACTCGACAAGCACGAAACCTCGGCGTAATCCGAACCTTCGAGTTGGGACGAGTGATGATCTAATATACAAGTTGCAAGTAACAAACTAACCAATTTGGGTCGATCCATTATTTACAACTCTACCTATGTATACGTGAATGGGGGCACATGCTCAACGTGCGTTTATAAATTTAAATTACATTCTTGTTTTTATAAGAAAAATGATAAATATGCCCTGTTCAATAATTAAAATTTATAACTAATTCATATTTTGTAAAATACCATCTTCAATTTTTTTTCTTCCTAGTGTCCTCATAACATATACATGCATAATATATATATATATATGTGTGTGTGCGCGCGCGCGAGCACATGCGCGTGCATCTGCTTCTGATTTGCGCAACTCAAAAGCTTATTTGTTTGACACTGTGATCTCACCTTTCTCCTTCTTTCGGTAAGATATTTTGACCTCCCTCTTTTACATAGTTTTGTAATATGGTTTGTTCTTGTCTTGGCCTTGAACTGGGGGAGACAACCTTTGATGAAATTTTAGACTTGATAAAGACTTGGACTTCCATCTCAAAAAATTAACGTATTAAGTAAAGTAGCTCGATATCTTTATAAGTTAGTATATGTTTTTATGTTTTAATGATATGGGATTTGGGTTTCTTTTACTCTTTAGATTCGCCTATAAGATAGTGCTCTTTTTGGAGCTACCCATCTTCTAAGAGATAGACTGAGCTGTTCATTTGAGCTTATTGGACTTTGAGACCATGATAGAATTTGGGAGTAATAAGGACTTGGACTTTCATGTTAAAATATTAACTTATTAAGTAGAGTAGCCTAATCTCCTTGTTACTTGATGCTTGTTTTTATGTTTTAACAATGTAAGGCTTGAGTTTCTTTTACCCATTATAATTTTTTAGTCTGCCTCTTGTTTAATTTAGTTCTTTTGAACCCTTCTACCTGGAAAAAAATGTATTTGTGCTTTTTCCTATACATGATTATGATTTGCGAAGTTTTGTTAGATAGAGATGTTTTATTCGAGGGTACTTGACACTATTATCTTTGAACTTGTTGCACATTTATAATTTGTCCTTTAAACTTTTAATTTTGATAAGTTGTCGCTTGAATTTATAAATCTGTAGCAAATCACCTCTCATTTGTAGTGATTTTTGTTTTTTGATTGAAATTAATATGTAATTTACGCATAAATAGTCATTTTTATATATTTAGACCCAAATTTATTGTGGTTCACATTTTTTAATTAAGTTTTTATTAAAATAAAATTTTAAAAATAAATTTCAGTTAACATTTACAAGAAAAACCTTTTTATACTCTTAATTAACGACGCATGTGAAAAATCACATATCAATTTTGATCAAAAAACTAAAAGCGTTATTAATAGGGGCTTATAATTTGCTATAGATTAATAAGTTCAAGGAGTAATTTGTTAAAATTAAAAGTTCAAGAAGCAAATTACAAATATGCAACACATTCAACAAGCAATAGTCTCAAATACCCTTTATTCAATCATGACGAGAATTATAAGTGTAAAACTAATAGAGATATAATTACGATCGACAAAACAATACATTCATTATAACAAATAATAGTTAAGCTATTGGTTTGACTAAAGAACAAGGTTAATTTTTCCACTTTCTTTTTTAAATTTTGTTCTCATAATTCTTAAAAAAGATAAAATCGGCTCTACACAAAAATAAATCTCTTGCCCTTTCAAAATATCGCTTCTCGTTATGTGGGTTTTTTTTTTTTTTTTTAAATTGTTGCGATAATGAATCTATTATTAACATTGATCTTCGTCCGCCGAAAAACCTTCATATATAAATTTTAAAAGTTACAAATTTGAAGAAAAATCCACACAAAAACTGATAAAAACAACAAAACAAAATCCGACAACACGATTAAATTGAAATTTGAGCAAACGAAACTCGCCACGTAATAAATTTAAGATCTGGGAGAACAAATACTTTTACTTTTGTAACATAAGGATTGAAATCATAATTCAGATAGGAAAAAAAGAAAATAAAATCCTGCGTTGATCTTCCTCCTGCTTCGAAGAACACGGAGTTTGAGATGAAAAGAAGAGAGACAGATGGAGAAGTTAGGCATAATCGACGGAGTTGTGATGCATTTTTTAATTGTCGCGGTCAACAGGATCCCTCTATATTACCACTGACATGTACATTATATTGTTTAGTGCTATTTATTGGTCTGTCTTTTTTGTTTTTAGTTTTTAATTTGGAAGTGAGGAATTTAAACTCTAGGGTAACTTTATGGCTTAAAGCAATGTCAAATATAGTGCTCATCTGGCATTAATTTTGAAAGTTGTTTTTAGCTTCTATAACTATTTATAATAGTTTAAGGTATTTGATAAATCTTGCTTTTAAAAAGTTCTTTTAAAATCTGTTGCCCAACAACAAAGGTTGAGAAGCAGCTTTGGGGTTGCTTTTTTTTTTTAATAGTAGCTTCTACTTTTATAATTTAAAATTAATAGAATACGCTTAGTAATAATACATAATTCTCAATTTATTCATTAGTTCTTTAATAAATAGAAATAAGTCAAAAAACACATTTTGCTTAAAACAAAACGAATTTTTTTTTGAAAAGAAAAACAAGACGTATTAGAATACACTTAGAAATATATTCAAATTTATTCCTTTTCAAAAAAAAAAAAAAGAAATATATTCAAATATTTGTAAAAAACAAAATATAATAAATATGAACAAATCAACACAAATAAAACAAGTATCATGGGTGATTTAATTATTTCTAATTTAATTGAAATTAATAAAAACAAACGTATTGTGAAAAAAAAAAAACGAAGTAGCTAATAATAAGATTCTTTACAAAATCATCCACCATGTTCTCAGCAAACCAAAACCTATCGCTTCAAATTTTGTCTTTTAGAATTTAAATTCTAATAACAAACACCAAATTACGTATGTTTATTTTAAAATTAAAATTAATTAAAAATTAAACCTATAAATATACTTAATAAAATATGCATATTTTCGTCATTATACATCTCCATAATAATTTTATATATAGTTTACCAAACACTTATAATTCTGTTTCTCGTCCTCACAGCAGCTTTAAAAAAATTCACCAAACACCGCTTAGATTTGGTCCACAGCATAGCACAACAAAAGCTACAATACAGCTCAACACAATACGTCAATGCTACACTAGCCCGTAATCTATGCAATCACATGCTTATCATCTCTACGGTCTGGCCCTTCTAGCTAGTCAAACATACATCTTACATTAAACTACTAGTCAATTATTGGTACTAAAAATACTTTAAATTGGTGGTACTACTGGTGGTAATCTTACTAATACAAGATAAGGTTTTCAAGTCTCACTTGTTTTTTTATTAAGATCATTATTGCATCCCATGAAAAGATATGTCTCACCAAAATCTCTATTGCCATTTGTAATGAATGGGATACCAAACGAGAATTTTATATTTATTTTGGGAAAAGGATTTGACCTTAAGCTCCTTTTTTGTGTTTTTTCGTCGTGTAAGCCGTTAAAAAATACAAGAGCAAGACTTCTATCCTCCGGTATTAAAAGAAAAAAAAAAAAAAACCTCATCATTAAACTTGTATTTCAACAATTTAAATTTGTATTAAATTCTGATGCTTTAAAACTTGCCGCGAGTTTGACTTCATCTTTAAAAAATGAGTATTGTTGGTGGCTAGTAAGGATAAGCTAGAAAATTGCTTAATACATGAGTTATCTTTACCTTATTGTCGTTGGCACTATTTTATTTTATTTTTTTGTTAATATACAGCTGGCACTAGTTGTGGATCAAAATCTTGTTATAGAGCTTCATAGCAGTTGTATGAATTAAGAGCGGAGCCACACATAGATCAGGGTAGACAGCCGTCCTTATTAAGTTTCTTTTTTTTCTTTGATTTTGTATATAAAATTATATAAAACTTGTGTCCCCTCCTAAAATCATATATCACATTTTTAAATTATATTTTGTCATCTTAAAATTATATGTGACCTTTCCTTATTAATTTAGTCATACCTTAATTCTTAATTAATTTTTATGGTTCCACTTCAGGTCTGATGATAGTTCCTTCCACAAAAGGGACTATGAAAGAGCGGGTCAAAAGTGCTTCATAAAAGTTGTATTTAATTAAGGAAGCACAATTTGAGAATTTCCGAAATAATAATAATAATAATAATAATAATGATAAAAAGGTAACGTATCAATATGTTTTTTCTAGTTTCATTTTTTTGGTGGCAAGTGTAGAAAATCAAATTAAAATGATTAGTCTTGATAATTGGAGAATTGATTGCCCAAAGACTAGTGCTTTAACACTTTACCAGAGAATGATCCAATCCCGTGAACCATGATGATTGATGACGTATTAATAATATTTTCCTTAAAGAAAACAAAAAACTCTCGCATATTAGTTTATGCGAGTTCGAGTGATGTACATGCAAGAATTTGGGGAGCATTGTATTTTTCTCTCTATTTTTTTGGTAAATTCAAGAGGAAGATTGTTTGACGCTAGTAATTGAAATAATAATCATCTTAAAACTAGTCTCCTAGCCACAAATTCAAAAAATAGAATAATTAATATAGTTGTTAACATAGTCTAACGTAAATTCAAGAGAAAGATTGTTTGACGCTAGTAATTGAAATAATAATCATCTAAAAACTAGTTTCCTACCCACGAATTCAAAAAATAGAATAATTAATATGGTTGTTAATATAGTTTAACAGTAAAATCATACCCGATTTTACCTAAACATAAGAATTCAAATCTCTCACCTGTGAGTCAAAGAAAAGGATGCAGACTAAGATGTCCACTAATTTTCGACAACAAGACGACCAACAAAAAACCAAACTGAAAAAAGCCATAGAACCTGGGGGACGGGTGGTGTAGTTAAAGTGTGGCCATTCCGCTCCCTTCATACCCTTTTTTTTTTCATGCCAACTAAACATTTAGAATTGAGGCCCTTCCCCAAACCAAAGGGGCCCAGAGAAAAGCCCAGTAAGTGTCAGCACAACAAAGTTAGGCCCATCATGATCTAATTAACAGGAAGATCCGAAATTGTCTGGACCGACCGACCAACCAACCAGACAACCACAACATCCTCTTCGTCGTCTTCGTCTTCTTCAGCGGAATCTCTCTCTAGACCACTGATCTGAGAGAGAGAATGCAGTCCCAATTCAAAACCCTGGTTCGAATCCTGAAACCGTCGACGGCCGGTTCCCCTACCTCCGCAATTTTGAAGCTCTTCTCATCCTCAACCCCAGTCCCATCCACGAACTCCGAATTCCCACAAACCCTCGGGGGCCTTCGAGCTCGCCTGGCCGCAGAATGTCCGTCGCTCTCCGACTTCATCAGCGACCTCAAATCCAATAGCTCTTACTCTGTTGACGTCGGCATCAAGAAGAATCCCCTTCCCAAGCCAAAATGGATGAAGGAGGCCATCCCCGGAGGCCAGAAGTACGTCCAGATTAAGAAGAAGCTCAGGGAATTAAATCTCCACACGGTCTGCGAGGAGGCTCGGTGCCCCAAGCTCGGCGAGTGGATGCCAGACCGGCACGGCCACCGCCACGATTATGATTCTCGGTGATACTTGCACTCGCGGTTGCAGGCAAGCTGCTTGTCGAATTTCCTTTCTGATTGCATCTTTCTAGAAGGTTGTTTTCAAGGTTTTTGACGGTTATTTGTTTCACTTTTTTGTGAGAAGTTTTGCAATGTGAAGACGTCAAGGACGCCGCGGCCACCGGATCCCAACGAGCCGACCAACGGGGCGGAGGCGATTGTGTCGTGGGGTTTGGATTATGTGGTGATAACCAGTGTCGACAGAGATGATTTGCCTGATCAGGGAAGTGGCCATTTTGCTGAGACGGTGCAGAAGTTGAAGGTGCTGAAACCGAATATGCTTATAGAGGCATTGGGTATGAATTGTTTTTCACCATTTTGTTGTTTTTCATGTATACCTCTTTTATTCGACGTCCTAGAGATTGTTCATTAGGTAAGAGATTATGGTATGGAAACAATAAATTTGATTAGTGTCTGCTTGTTTGGTGAGCGTAAATTATCCTCCTTGGTGATCCATTGTTTGCCTCAAACTTCCGTGGAAGTCCTTTCATGATTTGTGTGGCAACAATCTTAGAAGAGTCCAAGAAAGGCTACATAATGCATTTTCACTTTTATGGGGCCAATGGACTATTAAATGCATATTCATGTATACGTAACTCTTTCTACTTATAGTTTGGATTGGTCCTCTCATCAACTCTCCTAGCTTGGTTAACTTTATTCTAATGTTGTGGTCGTTTCAGGTTGTGATCTAGTTTTGCTATTTGGGTTTTGTAGTTCCTGATTTTCGAGGAGACTCTGGTTGTGTAGAGAAAGTTGCAACTTCTGGACTAGATGTCATTGCTCACAATATTGAAACAGTTGAGGAACTTTAGAGTTCAGTGCGGGATCGCTGTGCTAACTTTAAGCAATCTCTTGATGTTCTGATGATGGCTAAAGAATACGCTCCTGCTGGAACACTTACAAAGACTTCAATCATGTTAGGCTGCGGGGAAACACCTGATCAAGTTGTGAAGACAATGGAGAAGGTGAGAGCCGCAGGCGTCGATGTGATGACATTCTGTCAATATATGCGACCTTCCAAGCGCCATATGCCTGTTTCTGAATACATTACACCAGAGGCTTTTGAGAAGTATCGCATTCTTGGAATGGATATGGTATGGCTTTATACTTTTATTTCTTACAATTCCATTTCTTTCATTGCGTTATTGGTTCATGCATGTACGTATATTTGTCTAATGTTTTATAACCCTTTCTTTAATGTTGTCCTTTGGTACCTGGCTTTTCTCATTGGAAATTGATAATGTTTGTCCCCTTTAAACAGTCCTTTTTGGCTGTGGAAAAAGTTTGTCTCCCCAGTTTATTCTGAACCTGTTGTGATGGTCAATTATTTTAGCTAATTATTGGCTAATTACAACTTTCTGATTGAATTCAACTGCTTGTGGAATGACAGCTTTATATTCTATACGCTTTTTGTTCCTCTTGTCAGTGAAAGACTTTGAGCCTAGACTGCAATGATTTCCTTCAGCTTGATATTCATAGAAAACACATATCCTCGAGCTGCCAGTAAATTTATTATGATTGTATCTATCTACTCCATTTATCACTAGATTGACAATGATTTTGTTACTCCCAAGTTCCTTTCAACTACTCTGTTAACATCTGTTCTAACGTGTAATGTTCGAACATTTTATTCAGCAAAAAAAAAAAGGTCAAACAATCTGCGGGCTAGGATATGATAGGTGAAACAATCAGTAGGAAATAGCATTGTGCTTGCTGTTCAAAACAAGTTGACCTCAACCCAGCCCCAGCAGTTTAGATAAATCACTTGGGACTTTTTTCCCTTGCGACCCTGATTTGTTCAAGAGTAGACGAAGGAATTAGATCATTGACCATTTTAGATTTCCACCTTTGTGCCTGGTTTCTGACTGCTAATTCACAAACTGTAGGTCCTCGTTTGTATTTGTGCTATAATAGATAAAACTTATGAGAACTTCAATCTTAAGTGGAGCACACAGTTAGAAGTTCTGTAATGACTAATGGTACTATCCTTGGCAGTTTTGCATAATCATGGTCTGCCGTTAGGACGCTCTTAATTGTCGGTTGTTTGAAATAGTTGACAGCTTAGACATGGTATGGCTAATGCCTCTTTTTCAATGTTCAAAGTTTCTTTATTTTTATGGAAATGCCTGTCTCGCTTTTCCATAATTTAAGGAATTAGGATAGCCTTTACAAATAAAAGGCATCATCATGCAGTGATGCAGGAGATAATTGATGATTAACGATAATTATATGCAAATGCTTTAAGGATGTCGACGGTACCTATCGGGGCCACTCGATGAAAATATTGCAAGGGTCACAAAATGCTAAAATTCTTGCATTGAAGCCATCCCAGCTTTCAAACACATCCATTATGATGGATAGCATGTATCTGTGAATATTTCATGATATTTTGTTGGGTGGAACAGGGATTTAGGTATGTGGCATCTGGTCCCATGGTTAGGTCATCATACAAGGCGGGTGAATTCTACATCAAATCAGTGATCGAATCAGATCGATCGGCGTCCTCTCCTCAGCTTTCTGTCTAATTATTAACGGCTCCCCACCCCCCCAACTCTTGTACGTAAATATATATATAGTTTTGTATTTCTTCATAATGGTGCCCCATTGGGTCTATATTTGTACAATCAATTATTAGAGGCTCGAGGTCACACATGGGCTTCTCATTGCGTAACTGTGATGTTATTGTTGTTATTCTTATTAATTTTTTTGCCATATTGTTATTCATGTGCTTGTTTTTCGTCGTTGCGTTGTTCACGCTGCACGGTGCACATCCTTCTGGCTCCAGTTTGCCAGTAGATATACATTTTCCAAAGAGTGTAATTTGTATCATCAAGAACGACGGGTTATGAGCAAGCATGTTAAAGGTCGAAATTCGGGATCAAAGTTGTTGTAGACACCGTCACTTGATGCTGTAACATGAATGATACTTGTATATCCTATAACAGATTTTTTTTTCTCGTTTTTAGAGGACACACGTGGAGAGCTGTGTAGGAAGTGGTTAAGAATCCGCCTTTTCCTTGCGGATGATGTGCTTTACTATTCAATTTTTGCCCCTATCTGAGTTTTAGTTTACAGGTCTTGTTTGGAGTGGTCCAGAGTGTAAGACGTAGTTAAAACCTTAGTTAGAAAGTTAAGATAATTTTATCATAAAAAAGTTTTACATTATAATATATTTTTGTTTTATATTATAATATATAAAAATTTTACATTATATAACTAGTACGGATTGTCACTACAAGATTTCCTCCAAAATCATCTCTAGCACGTTAAGGTTGTAAACTGGTAATAATGATTTTGGTTCTGCTAGGTGGCTTTCAGGATTTTAGCCAGATGGGCTGCGGTTCTTCTACCAAATCATCAATAAAAACCACTCTAGTACTACTGTACTAGACAAGTGTTTTACAAGGATATGTCTCAAGCATTTAATTTTATTCTGCAAGTCAGGAATTGTATCTGTAGCTGGCTATTCAGAACCATTATGGTCACAATGAAACAATGCATCTACATTGGTCACAGACTTGCTTACAGTAGAATTTTCTCCCACTTAAAGTACTAAAAAAATTAAACCATATAGCCGTGGTCACACTCCATAATTATGTAGCATTTTCACTTTCTTGCGAGTGGTTAAGGGCTACATGTTAGTTGAATTAGGTAATGTTTGTACTTTCCACCATGAGTAAGTAATGTGTGTCGTATCTTATTTGCTGGAAATCTTTCTTTTTTGGCCAACTTAGTCATGCTTGAATGTTTTTTTAAAATTTTATAGTTCAAAAATAGACATGGCAAGTAGAGATGAAAGTCTGTTATAGCAAAAAGTGTACCATATAACTATATAATTTATTGCCCCCAACAAATTCTTTGATTTATTTTTTTTAATGATGCAGTATACCTACCAATATTATGTGCTTCTTACTTGCATCAAACTTTATATAAAAAAAAAATGAAAATTTAACAAAATTCTACAAAAAAAAATAAAGAGATTTTTCTTTTCGATATTTAACTAAAAATTTCTCATATGATACGTGAAGAAAAGGAGATTTTTGTTCTAAAAGAAGCAAAATTCTCATTCAAAAGAAAGAGGGAAATCTTTTTAAGGTCATTTCACCGTAGGCTCCATATGAATGGGCTCTCATGTGAATAGTATGCACCTGTTTTAAGAACGTCGGACAAAACAGTTAAAATTAAAATTAGGACGATTTTATCGTATATTGTGTAAGAATTTTATATTACAACATATATAAAAAATTTATACTATAATAATTAAAACAATATTTTATGAACCACGTTGTCCAACGCTTTTTTATCTTTAAACAGAAAATCTTCAGACACTAGAATTATTTTGTTTTTCTTCTCTAATAGCTAGAACAAGTTTTCATTTTTCAACTTCCAGTCTCTTTTGTTTACAAGTCTTAGCTCCGAGACTTCATGTGGCTCATGGTTGGACCAAATTCTCAGTTGTTCCAAAATCCGACATATTCACTGTCAAAGAGAGTGCCCTCCTTCCAAGGCGGCTCTAACTTTCTCTCATCAATATCTCCGCCCTCAATCAAACCCAACTACCCCTCTCTCCACCACTCTTCGCAGCTCTCTCTCTCTCTCATCCAATTTTTCTCTCTCTCTTTCAAATGACCGTTGGATTCAAACACATTGTCCTCCCGTCCGATATCCTCTTCTCTCACCTCAAAACCCCTCTCTCCAACTAAAAAACAAAACAAAAAAATCCCACCCTTCAAAACCCAAAAATGGGATGTTGTCTGACCACCTCCCACAAGCCGCCGCCGCCGTCCCAGAAAGAAGAACCAAACCACCACCGCCGCCATTTTCACCAGACAAGTCCTTCTCCGAAGCTCGAACCAACCCAGACCGTGTCTCCGCCACACCCGCCGGTCGCTGAAGAAGAGTCCGTCAAGGAAGTCGTCCTCTCCGAAACCCCCGTCTCGAAACCGCCTACACCGGAGGTGCCAATCCCGGAGAAGAGAAAGACCTACACACAAACCCACTTGCCTCCGAAGCTGGAGCCGCAGGCCAAAGGGATCTCGGAAGCTTCTCAGGTCTCGGAGTCGTGCGAATGCGAAGTCAGCGAGAGCTTCTCGTATTCCACCACCACGACCACGACGATCACGGAGGTCAGAGACGACGACGAGGCGATGAGTAAGAGGAGAGAGGTGGGTCCCAGAGTGACGGCCGCTGTCACGCGAAGGAAGCGGCCGAACTCCGGCGAGCTGGCAGGGCGGAGAGGAAGAGGACACGTGTCGCCGGCGAGTAAGGTTAAGTGCCCGTTGGAGAAGAGAAACCGCGTGGAGGGTGGCAAGGCAGCCGTTCGAGGGAGGGAGTCGGGTCAGGTGCGGGCGGCGCAGCGTAATAACGGTGGTGTGTACGCTGCCGGAGTCCGGCGCGACGCCGGCGAGGTCTCGTCCCGGCGGTCGAGGTCACCGGGTACCCGGTCGGCCGGTGGAGTGGGTCGGGGAGGGCTTGCGAGGAACGGGTCAAAGGGGACCGGACGAGCCGGTGGCCGGTCACCGGCTGAGGAAGTGAGCAAAGAGGGATGTTCTCAAGTAGGAAATGAGTCTCTAGAGAATCCTCTGGTTTCGTTGGAGTGTTTTATCTTTGTGTAATTTCGACTTTCTTGGTTTTTCCAATTTTTTTTTAACTATGACCTTCAAAATGCCATCCATCATCAAGACTTGAAACACATTTTCTTTTTGTGAAGTTCAATTTCTTTCCTTGTACATTTTCTGGGTCCCTGTTTCTCCATTCGGCTCTATGTTATCCATGTAAAATGAATCTTCTAATTGTGTTAATGACTCGTGAGTTTTGAACATCATTTCTCTTGGCCGTGGAGTTATTTTGTACATTAATAGAGTATTTGAAAGGATAGTAGGACTGTAGCATGCGAGAGTTTTTTAATTACTATTGTAACATATAAAAGTTTAATACTGTTCATAATTAATAATTAAGTTTGTATTGAGAACTGTAATTTTTATCACTTAATTAAACAACAGCTAAATTAATAATGAGAATAGATGTATTATATTATAAAACTTCTAACTTTTTAGTATAGTAAAAAAAAATGACACGGTATATTATTTGAAACTAAAGATTAAAACCGAGATGTCAAGCAAAACCAGCTAAGAAATAATCTTTTACTGTCATTATTTTAGCAAAAAGAGGAGGAGAAATACAAGGGCGTTTCCTCCTCCTCTCTTTCTCTAATAAAAGGTTGTGTATTGCATTGAGATTGTTATAATATGGTCTAGGCCCTCTAGGGATATGTGTAATGTTAATCCTTGAAGTGGAATCTCCTCTTCTTTTTCTTTTTTTTGGATCGGTGAGGAGTAAAGCCAGAGACTTGTTTCCCTTTCATTGGTGTTCGTGTAAATGTTATACATACAAGACACAATGTCATGCCATTGTCTACCAGTTGGTGTGAAGTACCTACAAAAAAACTCTGCAGGAAAATCTACAGTGATATTACTTCGTACATTTTGCAGAAAATTAAAATTTGAACACTAGAAGGTCCATCTTTCATTAAATCCCTTCCTATTCTTGCCTTCTTACCATCGTGGGTTTGATTTCTTTCTCCGCCAATTTTTGATTGTTTGGGCCTAAAGCAGGGTGTGGCTTTCGGGCTTTTTGGGTAGGTCTTATTTTCTTGAGATAATTTGAAAACATGCCACCCATTTAACTAGGGGATCGACTTATGCCACAATAAGCAAAAGTCTTGCAAAAAAAAATAAAATAGGAAGAATTTGAAGAAAGGGCCAAAAAAAAAATTTGAATTGAGAAAATGACCTTTTTTTTTGGAACCAAAAAATACGTTTTTTTGTACAGGTAAACTGCCCTAGTTATTTTCAAAAAAATAAGAAAAATGTAATACCTGTATTTTTAACGGGCATGATTTTGTAAAATTTAATGAACAAAATGTGACTATTTAAAATTACTAAGTTGTCTATGATCATTAAAAAAAAATACCACTTTAGTATTTTCTTACCAAGTCTTCCTAAGAAACATTCAAAATTTATCAATACTCACTTCTACCAATCTTGTCTCCCTAAATTAATGCTCAATTATGTAGCCTTCTTCTCATTTTGCTAAAGGTCTCCGAAGGGGACATTGAATTATTTTTCCTCAATTAATAGAAGACATGGAGATATTTTCTCAACCATCTATTTAATTATTTCCTCATCTTCTTCCATAATTCACTCCAATTGTCCCCTCAATTATGTTGGCATTATTTGCTAAAAGTCTCCATATGAGACATGATGATATTTTCTTTTAATGCTCTTTTGTTTCTTCTTACAACTTTCCCCCGTAAACTTTCCATTCCTCTCAAGCATTTTGATATCTTTTTATTTAACCATCACCACCTTCTTCTCTAGTTTCTCATTCTCTCCCTTTCTCACTTCAAATTCTAACTAAAGACATAGAGCACAAAGCTTTCTTTGTGGCCAAGACAATTATAATTCCCAACCATGGTCAAGGCGGTTTTAGAGTTAATTCAAGCTTGATTTTTAACCCGAACTTTGGTGCTTTTCAAAGGAGTTTTGAGGTAGGTTTTCTTTAATCTAAACTTAGTTTTTAATATGTGTTTTCTCCATGTTTAATGCATAATTTGCGTGTTCAAAATTCATGCAAATTTCTAGTTATGTTAACATGCATCCTTGAGCATTTATGAACAAAAACTTGAGTCTTGAGTTACAACCCACAACCAACTTTTATTTTGGTTTGATAACAATGTTAGAAACATGCTAGGAATGTTTAAAACCGGTTTCCATAACTTTTAGATTGATGTTCTAATGTTTTGAGCTTAAAGAGCAAACTTAAGCATGTTTTCATCATTATTTACAAGAAAGGCTAGAGATATAATTTGATAATGATTTTGGTGTAAAACTCATGAGAATATGTTTATTGTGATTATATAATGCATGTTGCATATTTTGGAATGGTTTTGAGATTTTAAACAAGGATAATATGCTTTAGGTTAAAGAAAAATTTGACATCCCATAAACTTTATAATACCTCTATGGGCAGTGGCTATTTCTTAAAATTCTGGAGTTAAATGAAAATGAATTTTGTAAATTGGTTTATATATTTAAAAAGTAGACATCCTAAGCTTTCCAACGAGCTATCATGAGCCTAAATCGGAGTTGTATTTTAATTTCTATGAATTTTTCAATTTTCGGATTAGAAATTAGTAAACCTGCCAGCGGAAATAAACCACCCGTCTACCTTAAGTAAACCACATGTTAACCCATGTATTGATTGTAGATAGTGAACCCGCCTTTTTGCAAAAGTATACTACCAAGTTACCATGGTATACCAGCTGTTAACTTGAACCAAAAACCCAACTTTGCTCACCTTCTAGTCTCTTAATGTCTTACAATCTTTTCAATACTATCCTAAATGATTTATGAATTCTTATTAGAGACTAAAATATATAAATTACTTGTATGTATTTTATATTGTGTTTAAGATAAAAATTTTTTACTTGGTATTTAAAGAACAATTGCATAAAAATACTTTAATGGCCCTAGTAGACGGGTTTCACATAATTCACTTATGAATGTGATTATACGTTGTGCTTTAGTTTTAATTGTCCTTATGCATGCCTTAGGGTCAAGGATGTATGGAGCTAACGTTAATTAATTCCGAGTTTAAAAGTTTGTCGTTAAGCTTTGAAGGTAGGGATTCTATTACTCATCTTTTGTAAGGTTTTTGGTAAATTAAATTTGGTTGTTTTATGTTGTAAAATATGTATATTGTATAGCGATGAATATAATGATTTGACATATGTTATAAATTGAGAAGCATGGTTAGGAAATTGACTCTATAAATAAAAAAAATTGAATACAAAGGAATAGTGAGATGTAAAAAGGGCGGCGGTTACGTCCTTGAGCATGAATACCCTAAAAGGTAAAATAGGGGGAAGGTGATGACGCTTCCTTGGGTTGAAAGTCCTAGAATGCACTGTACATGAATCTATTTGGTGATGACTCGGGGCTTGATGTCCCCTCACCGGAACACCCTTGGAATGTTTACAGGGTGATCAAGCTCGCCCATTTAGGTTTCGATGAGTTGAGTGATACTCTATTTAATATGGATACATAGGAACAATGATGATTTGTAATATTTGTATAAATGTATAATTATGAAACTTGGTAATGATTAACTATGGTATCCATAATATGTGATCATAATAAACCTCATAATCTGGAATATGATATAACTTACTAACCATGCAGTTTTAATGTGGTAATGGATAAACCATAAGGTGAGTCATGATTTCCCTACTGGGCATGTCGATGCTCATCCCTATCATATCTTCATCTCTCAGGTGGAACTTAGTGCAACATATCTGAAGAGGAATAGGCGAAAACAACCCTGCTGTTTTCGTGTTAGAAGACCTTGTTTATTTGTAACTTATCTACAACATGTAAGAGTTGTATTATTTTTTTTTTATGATGGCTGTGCTAAGTTATTTGAGAATTGTACTATGGTGATGATGACTGTAATATATATATTTGGTGCTACACTAAAAACTATAGTTGGTATTTAAAACGTTTATTTTTATTTTTCTTGTTGTTTAAAGACCCATGGGCATTGTTTAATTGATTTAAATAATATGAAACTTAAAATTATTTTTATTTATTCAAAACTATTAATCCCCACATAGGGGTGTTACAGAAAATGACTATAGCAAGATAAGAAACCTCAACAGGATAAAAAAAAATTGAAACCATTTTGATGTCTAAAAAGCCTTTATTTGGTGCCAAAAAATGACAAAAAAAATGGTCATTGACCAAATTTTTTTTTCCCAAAAAGTTGTTTTTACAAATCCCTCCAAAAAATATCATGTTCATCTCTTCTTTCTCTTTGGTAGAACATCTTCGATGGAGGCGTTGGGCTCCTTTGCCAAATTGTCGAAGCTGTCAGCTAGCAAAGATTGTAGGAGCCACGTTGAGAGAAGTTGCCAGAGTCATGCCAGGAGGTGCGCCAGAGTCGCAAGGCTGAAATCAAGCGAAGCTGCTAGAGTTGCGAGGGAGAAGCTGTGATCTACACTGGCAGAAGCTGTCGGAGTCATTGAGGGAGACGCCGTTGTTGTGGAGGGAAGCATCAGCCGGAGTCGTGTGGGGATAGTAGCGTTGCTGGAGTTGTTGTCGGGAGCCACCTTCTAGAGCTGCATAGAGAGCTGGCTTATTGTGGCAATGTCGCATTTTTGAAATACTGTTTTATTGATGGCACAATTCAATCCAAACAGCTCACTGTAGCAAATGTCTAAAGTCCCTATTTTCTTTTAGGAGGATGAGGAAATTAGACCATCATTAATTGGTTTTAAAAATAAATAGATCAAAATATAACAATGTTTAGTAAATAACCAACTTAGATTAAAAACAAAATTTTATTTTGTTTAGAATGACGTTGAAAAAAACAAAAAGTAAAAACGAGATAATGAAAAATAAAAACAAAAAGAAAGGGAAGAAGAAAAGTGAAAAGAAAAAATTAAAAATTTAAGCATTTAAAAAAGACATGTGATTGCAAAAATACTATATACTTAAATATTTTTAAAAGTATGTTATTTGTTTATATTAAAATTGAAATTGTACTATCTAGTGCAATATCTCTTTTTTTTTTTTTGAGTGTTTGGAATCAAGTTGGAGCTTAAGGTTGGATTTTAAACATGGTAGTACGTGAAAATTTTACGCTGTGATATCTTTTTATTTTACACTATCATGTGTAAGAGCTTTACATTGTTGCAGTTAGAAATTTAGTGTTGAAACTTAGTTCTCTTGAGTTGTTTCTTTTTTATTGTTTTTTGTGAAGGTTAAAAATGAGTTTTACATATATTGAAGGTGAAAAATGAGTTTAATGACTACAAAATTAGTAAATATTGTTAGAAAAATACATATATAAGTCAAGGTTTTATGAAAGTAAATTTGGTAAATTTTGAATTTACTGAATTTGATTATAAGGTAAATTTGATGTTTTTTGTGAAGGTTAAAAAGGAGTTTTACTAATTTTGAAAGTAAACTTGGTTCTCTTGAGTTGTTTCTTTTTTATTGTTTTTTGTGAAGGTTAAAAATGAGTTTTACATATATTGAAGGTGAAAAATGAGTTTAATCACTACAAAATTAGTAAATATTGTTAGAAAAATACATATATAAGTTAAGGTTTTATGAAAGTAAATTTGGTAAATTTTGAATTTACTGAATTTGATTATAAGGTACATTTGATGTTTACATGGTAAATTTTAGATTTTGTAAATTTGTTTATAGGGTAAACTCATGATTTACCTAAGATTTACTTGTTTTATTATAGTATGAATACTTATAGGCTATTTGTAAGAATGGTTGGAACCAACAGTTTTGGTTTGAAAATTGTAGCATGTGAGAGTTTTACTTTATAGTTTTTTTACTATAGCATATGAGAGTCTACATTATTAATAGTTATAATTGATGGTTAAAACTGCTCTTTCAAATGGTTTTTCAATCTATCCGATAAATATGAATTTTTTTTCTCCCTATTTTCTAACATTTGAAAAAATTTGTCATTTATTTTTATTTCGTCTAAAAAATATATTTCCTTCATTCTTCCTCCTTTTTTTTTTTTGGTTGATAAAAGATAGGCCTCATTTTCAATCATGCAATGTGACCATTTGTAAAGCACACCTATACAACTCATAACCGATATTGACAATTATAGTGCCATGGTGATGAATTGAGAATGAGTTTATATGGCTTAAGCTTAACCTTTTAAGACAAAACCTTAATAACAAGTGGTATCAGAACTAGATTCTAAACATGTCATGTGTACGCATAAAATAAACCATTGAAGAAATCAGACGAAGGTTGATGGGCCATAGTAATGTGGGATCCCAGACACGGTAGAGATCTTGATGGAGTTGCAACCTTTTTAGTTTGCATCCTTTAAGAAGATCGACGAATGGGTTATTGTTTTCGTTGATCGTTAGCTTTATTCAAAGGGAATTGTTAGAAGTGTGTAAACAAAGTCCCATATTGACTAGACATAAAATTAAAGATGAGTTTATAAAGATTTGAGCTGCTATTTAAAATGGTTAACTTTTTAAAATGAAACTTCAAGAACCCACAATCTCAAGCTTAGGCAAGTTCATCTTCTCGATTCAAAACACTGCCGAAGAATGAATTGCCCATCACATTCACTGGTCTAGCCTTTGCCATGGGCAGTTAGGCCTCAATACATTAGTCTAACACTCTATTCACAATATGAACCAAACCAAAATTACTACATTACCCACAAACTTTTTTTTTTTTTTTTTTGTGGAAAGCAACTAACTCAACAATTTCTTTACAAAAACGGGCTTTCTTTATGCCAACCGAAGAACATTTGAAATACTCTTCAAGCAGGGTAAAGAAAAAAAAAAAAAAATCTCGAGGCTCTCTACGTGAATACACAAATACAGTGGACATGAAAATAACCTCAGACTTCATTACAAGACCGTGAAAAAGCACTTAGCCTCTTTTTTTTTTTTTTTTTCCCTTTTCTTGATTGTTTTGGTGACAATATTTCATATTTGGTTTTGGCTTGAATTAGTTGTGTTTGAGGAGAGATCCAAACGCTGATGATGTTGATGAAAAGGCCGCGAGATTCCCTCTGGCGGGCACGGCGCCGGGGCAGGATGCGCAATGAAAGTTGGGATTTCTTCGCCAGGCATCAACACTGATACTCCTCTTGCATAAACTGTCATCTAAACAAACACACATAGCAACGAAGAAAGTCATTAAAATATACCAAAAAGAGAACTCCAATTGCAGACAAAGAAAATGGAATTGCTTAAAAGCCACCAATGTCATCTTCAACATGAAAGTAAGTGAAAAGAAAAAAGAAAGAACTTTGGTGAAGCTTTGAATATTAGAGAAAATGTGGGAAAGTACCATATTTAAAGTATAGGATAGTGAAGAAAATATTAAAGAAGAACATGGTAGTCAATAAAAATGAAAGAGGACCATATTGAGGAGTTACTTTTCAAGCATGCAGGGTTGGCCTGTTTCATAATCCAACACAAAGTGTTTATGATGATGATGATTGTTATTGTTTTACCAAAGAAAAAGGTAAAAGGCAGTTAACAAACCGCTGTCACACAGGGAGCATGGCTTTTGCTTTATCATCCTTACACTAGAAAAATTGGACATAGAATAGTGGGATAAAATTATATACATTTGAATAATACCCTTTTAAATAGTGTCCTTTCCATAAAACTAGATTGTCTATAAATTTGCCTTCCCACAAATCAAGGATTTTTCAATCAGAATTCCATTGTGAGATAATTAAGGAGTAAATTTTGCAAGGTTATGACTCCTTGTTATGCTGACACATGGCATATGATAAAAAAAAAAAAAAAAAATCTAAGACACCAACTCTAATTTCAACTTGTGTATCAATATATGTGTTGTTATGTTTTTATTGAAAGTAAAAAATTACCATATTAATAGGTTATATATCTACCTTAATAACAAACTTAAAAATTGATATAAAATTGAGGATTAAAATTAGTATCTATAACATTACTTGGGCAACAAAAATAAGTATAACAAAAATAAGTAGCCAAAAGCCAAGATCATGAGTTAGTACAATAGAAAGACGTTGAGATGACAAGATGAGTTGGTTTTGGCCTTTAAGGCTATAGATACAGATATTGCACATATAAAATACATGTGGAATACTTAGTCTAGGGAACATAATGTAGCATGGGTATATAAAAATATAGTTTGTCGTTGTCACATTGGTCGTCTCAGCATGTGCTGAAGTTTTGCCAATAGTCAATAGCTTGCATCTTACACCACAAGCTACTCCATGAAAATTATCACCATTTTTGTCTTGACATGCGATGGTATGTGTAACATGTGTTTAATTATTCAGGACAAACCTTGGGATGATCATGGCACATATTAATTTTATTTTAGATTACAGTGGAGGACTGTCTAATTTATAAAAATCTACTGACAGTATTACAAAGATATTGCCGTTGGTTTTATTGGTTTAAACAGATATTTTATTACAATATTTTCTCTTATAAATTTAAATTTCAGTTTAAACTTTTGATTCAAACTTATAAACTAAACAAAGTTTATTATTTTTTCTACTTTATGAATAAAATAGAAATTTCGTGACTAAATATGAAAAAAATAATCTTCACAGTAATATACAATTTAAAACATAAAATTACATCAGATTATAAAAATATGAAATTTAATAAAATTCAATAAAAAATTAACGATTCAAAATTGTGCCCATAAGTTTTCTTTTAATATATTTGTAACTGTACTAAAGAATTTGTTTTAAATATAGTGTATAGAAAAATCTTGGGAAAGCTATTATATCCATTTATTTCAATATCATGTTATTGAAATAAAATTCCAACTGACATTTTTTTGCGGTGCTTGTAATTAATCCGAAATTCGTCTTTATACTGATTTCTAGTGATCTTTTCTCACTTTTTTTTTTTCAAAGCCTATGCCCTCATTAATTGCCTATTGTCCTATGACAATTTTGAGCACTGAAGATTCAGTTAATATTCAATTTAGATGGGCTCAATCAGCGCAAATTATGGTTGGAATCTTTCATGACACTTGAGACAAAACCAGATGATGATCATGACGTTTGGTTCTCTCACTCATAGCTAGCCCTAAAGAACAAAAAGAGCACGAGTAACAACTATATATATATATATATAAATATATATATGTATATAGATATATCTTGTTTATACTAATGTGTTGCCTGCTAGTGATTTCAAATAATATGTGGACAATAAACTGTGGCGAAATTCAATAAAAAGACATGGATATCGAACATGCTTATTTGTCAGACTCATAAAAAAAAAAATCCCACATTAAAGAATAGATAATGACAAAAGAGAAATATTAGGAGTATATATTGTGTGAAGTATAAGTATTAATGCGACTTTATAGTATGTTATATTATCATCTTATATAGGGTGATCAAGGATTATGATTTCGAAATCTTAAAAATCAAATTAGGTTACGTTAAAGTGCCATTTGTAATATACGTTTTGAGTATAATAATGCCAATGCTACATAATGCATCCCACTATCTACATAATGCATCCCACTATTGAAAACCTCAATCCATCCTAGTCATCTTTTTATATGGGGATTAGGAATTATTTTAATCCAATTTGGTCTGACATGTACTAATTATCCACACCAAGCTTCAAATTCCAATGCAGAAGGAAGAAGAAGCAGGCGATTCAGAATAAGAAGAATGCTAAAATTTTAAAGAAGAAAAAAAGAGAACAAATTTAACTTGATACTCATAGTTGAAACCATGGTTATAATGAATATCAATTTTACATTATAGTTGTTAAAAATTTTATGCTATAATTGTTTTTTTATTTTTATACTATAATTATTTTTTTACCTTACACTATAGCTATAGAAAACTTTTTAACATAAATGGTTAGAACAATTTTAACCACAGGTGCCAAACAAGCTATATTAATTATTAATTATTAGATGTTAAAGGAGTATTGTACTAGGTAAATGATAAAAGCCCTGCAAAATGAATGGTCTAAGCAAGCAAGCTGAGGCAAAAAGTCTTCTTTATTTTCCTTTCTAATGATGCTGCTAGTCGCTATATGGAATCCTGTGGTGTATGGGATGCATATAGAATAATGATTGGTCTCTTATCGGCCTTTTTGACTGCATGCTAACTTTTCACTAATCTTTCTGAAACAATCAATTTAAATGGAAATTTTTTAGGCAAAAAAGGCAAATAAAACAACAGCCCACAATTATTTATTTTTCCCAAATAGTGAGGAATGGTTTTCCAGTACCATACATGCCTTTGAAGTCTTCTGCAGGCCACAAATTAATGAAATTGCTATTGAAAAGTTTCTTTCTTTCTTCTTTTGTCATTGTGTGAATATATGGAAAAATTCAACTCATGCAAGTTAAATAGCTTATAAGCATAATTACCCGTGAAAGCAAGAAACCGTCAACAGAAAAAAGAGAAGCAAAAAAGTTACTAAAAGAACCGTCAAGACCATATTAATGCAGGGTTTTTACTCATTGCACTTTCTGTCACAATTAAAAAAAAAAAGAAAAAAAGAAAAAACCCACAAAAAGATGAAAAAGAAAAAAAAGAAGAAAAGAATTGATCATGAGATTAGAGATTCATAGAGAGCTTACTTTGGGAGATGGATAATCAAGTTTTCCATGGCCATAAACCATTTGTCCTTCAAGGTCCATACGTGTAGTGGTTGGATGAGAAGGAGCTGACGAGGAAGTTGATCTTGACCTTAGAAATTTCTCAAATATTGCCATGAGAAGAAACATTGATATAAGAACAGCAGTGGCCACAAACCCAAACGACACCGCATTGACTGAGCTATCCACGTGCCGCCAATACTCCTCTCTCTCTGCATTCGCATTCAAACCCTCCATGACTGGCTGCACTGGTGCTATGCCTCCCATTATTGCCTTTAGAAAAGCCTATATATATATGTGTGTATATATATAGTTGTATGTGCTTTGTAATGAACTATATAGCCTATTCTTGGCTATCTTTCTCTGAGTGGGGCATTATCAAACAAAGGGAAAAAAGAGGCCGGGATTTATATGCGCGTGTGTGTATATATATATATATGTATAGACAAGTTGAGTATTTTCTGGTTTAGTGATGATTGAAGGAGTTTTCTTTTATGGCCAAGAGAGGTTGATCATGTTGAGGAGAAAAGGATATTTTGTTATGACACTGCTCTTGAAAGACTTTTGTGGGTCATGGAAAACCAAGAAATCTAGTAAAGACCAACTTAGATGTTTTTTAGAGAGAGAGAGAGAGAGATGGCTGGAGGTTGAAAAGATATACGGCTCTATTATAATGAAGCTAGGGCATGTTGTATTGGCTTATAACTTATAACTTTTTTTATTTTAATTTTTTCTCCTTTATCATATAAATAGCTAGTACAAGTGGTTAAAAGGATAAGCCCAAAGAAAAGCAAAAAAAGAATGCTTTCAATTTCGTGTTTGACATAACAAACGGCAACGACCCAGATGTCCAAAATTAGTAACCATGAATTCTCGTTAAAATTACTACACTTTCCATATATCTTTTGTATTTTAGTTCCTTTCCTTTGCAACTTCGATCATTGACTAGTGAAATCACTGGTTTTTGGTTTACTGTACATAGGGTCTGTTTTGGTAAATATATTCAAATTGTGTTGAGGTAAATATATTTAAATTGTGTTAATTTAAATTATTTTGATTTAAGTTGTGTGATTTGAATTAATGATTTAATACTATTTGAATTGGCGTTGGGTTGCGTATTTAAAGTTTTAATTTGAATATGAAATAAAATTGCAATTTGTGTTTAGAGAAGTATTGAAAAAAGTTTTTGATTTATTAACAAATCTAATAAAATCTTAATGTTCATAATTTTTTTAAAAATGCAATATGAATCTTAATTTATTCCTCTCTTCGTTAGGAATGCAATGAAAAAAGAGTAATCTTAATCGGATATCAAATAAAGAAATTATAAAAATATCTAAATCGTAAGAGTTTAGAGGGTTAGAACTCTGAACACTTGGATTCAAAATATTCATTTGGTTTAAATTTTGGAAGAAACAATTATGTATTTAAAGGATTCTATTGATTTGAATCTAAAAAATTTACTCAAATACATGAAACAAACATACCAATAGTGATTCACGCATAAAACTTGTTAAATGGACGGCTGTGATATACCATAATCTCTCATGAGAATGTGCATTATTACTGGGCAATTTTTTTAGTAGGAAACAAAAATACCCACCAATATATATAGATTTTTTGCCCGTTAAATTTAAAAAATTAAGAACTTTTGATCAGATATAACGATTTTAAAACTCACTCACCGGATAAGTGCTCTTATTATTATTAGTTGTTGTTGTATAACGTAACGGAGAGTCAACGTCGTTGTCGATGACCAATTTATTAAGGACAAAAACTCTAAAAATTACGTGCACGAGGGACCCGAGGGGGGAAGAAGAGGGGAGATACTGCTCATTCGTTTGCGGAGCTTGGCCCCATGTGCCAGGACCTTTTCTTTCGCATTCCTCTCTCTCCCCATTGTTCAGTCCTCGGTGTGCATTATCTTTCTCTTCTTTTCATGTTTTCCTTCTTTCGCTTTCGTTGTCAATTATTTATTTTTTTTATACATCAATTATTAATATTATTGCAATGTATTACAGGAATATGCTAAAAGCTTTTAGCATTCTACTAAGAACTTTCCACGGGTAAAAGACGTTTTCGACCAACTATTTTTTAATAAACTAAAATTTCATAGCGAAGTTATAATGTGTTTTTTCAAGGCTTTCTTAATGCAAAACCTGTTTTTTTATTTTTTTTAATCGGTTTTGATAAAAACTATGACAACTGAAATTCCTCATAAATTTTGTATATATATATATATATATATATGGAATACCGAATAGTATATACTTGGTACATGCAGACTCCTCCACAAGGAAAGGAAAAAAAAAAAAAAGAGGGGCAAAAGTGATTTCATATACTTTTGATCTTTAGAAGATACGGTTTTGATGGGAAGATCCTGTAACGAATATTTGGCCCTAATCCACCTGTATACCACTACTAATTAACCATGGTAATATGCAACACAAAAGGTTAAAAAACAAGTACAAAATACAGACTAATGCAAATAGCTGCAATTAGCAATGCTGCCAATAGTGTCCGACAGGAAGAGAAAGTGGATCCCACAACACCAGGTTTGTACATTGAGTTGATCTTCTATTAATTGAGTGGTGTTTGGACAACACCGAGACTTTCTACTATTTTTATTTTTATTTTTTTAATATTAGGGGACTTGTGGTACTCTACCAACACAGCAGTGGCTGCTAAGCTCCTTCTCACCCTGTTGTTCCACGGCCCCAAAACTCCTCCATGCATGTCCGTCCCCACTTGCTGATGTGTCAAACACGTGGACGGCGGATATGGACCGCACTATCTCTCCTGGCTTCCGGTGGCCGACTAAGAAATAAAGTTGGGTCCCTATTGGTGCCATGGTAAGGTACAAACGTCGCATGGGAGGCCAATTTGCCACCGTGGCATCTGAAGTGGATACGGGTGATGCTATTGGCTCAAAGCAGGACCCATCAACCTCATTCCATATCCCAACTTTTCCATCGTACACCTCGATATGCCCTTTCCACGCGTTCAGACAATCCCCAGAGCTGAAAAGCTTGTTGTCAACCGCCACGATTTGATTAGGTGGAACGTCGAGTTGCCACATCCCGTCCACGAGGTTCCACGTCCCACTCTCGCAATCGTACACCTCAGCAGAACACCGCTCCTTGGTCGCAAAAGAGCCCTCCACGCCACCAAACCCGCCCACCACGTGGACTTTTTCCCGCCAGGTCACCGCCACGCTCTTGTGCCGAGGGACGGTCAAGTCCCGCAGTGGGTCCCACGTGTCAACTGTCGGGTCGTATACCTCCGTCGATGCCACCCCTCTGCCGCGTCCCAACGCACTTTTGCCGCCAGCGACGTAGATTTTTCCGCCGGAGACGGTGCATGCAAAGTCAAACCTCGGAACTTTCATCGGCGAGCATTGGGACCACATGTTGGTGCGCAAATTGTACCGCAACACCGTCGTGCGGACGTCGAGCTCGACTTCTTCGACGATGACATCGTGGTCGGAGTGGTCTTGTTGTGTCGGGACAATCGTTTTCCGGCATAGCTTCCCGCCGATGATGTAGATCGAGTCGCCGACAGCGACCATGGAAAATCCCTTGATGAAATGGTTCTCGATGAGACCGGGAATGGAGCTGAGACGTCCCCACGTGACGGTGGAAGGGTCGTAGTACTCTATCCAGTTAGACGTTAATGCGTTAGGCGTGGAAGGGTCCTTGCCGAAAAACGCCATGTAAATCCGAATGCCCGAGAGAGGATTTCTTTGAGGACGTCGTGCTACTTCTGAAGGAGAAAAAGAACCCATAATTATAAACCGATAAATGTCTAATTCTCTAGGGACTAGTCAGTTGATAATGAAGTGAAGGTGGGGGAATTTGAAATAGAGGCCCATTGAGGAATATATAGAGGAAAGTAATGGGATGGTAACGGAGAATCCAAGAGGAGAATCATTTGTTAATATCGAACTATCAAGTAACGTAAAATCTCGGGGTATTTTTTTTGGCGCTGTAACCTAGGGTTTTTCTTGTTATGCAGACTGCATTTTTTTTTAATATGAACATAATACTTCGTTCCATATCTGGTTAATGTGACAAATTATAATCAAGACTGAATTTAGATCTAAACGAGGTATAATATATTGTAGCCCATCATCAGTGCCTATTTTAAACATTTATGTGTTGTTTTTGTTTAATGTCAAGGCTGGATGAGTATGGTTTTAAACATTTATGGGTTGTTTTTGTTTATTGTCAAGGCTGGATGAAGGGATGAGTATGGTTTTATTGACTAAATATATATATATATATATATATATTTGAAGTAATTGACTAGATATATTTTAAATTTACGTACGTACGGTGTTTTTATAAGACCATATCAAGTGCTAAATTTCATGTAATATGTATAAAAACACACAAATTTACACGCACAGTTCACAATATCATTTATTCGTCTCTGTATCTATTATGTTTCTGAAGACATCCAATATAGGGTTGGTTATTTATATTTTACTTTGAAAAGTTACTATAAGGGAAAAAAAGGTGGTCCTATATGATAAAAGACCTAACACTAACCGTAAGGAACCAAAGCCACGAATCAAAGGATCCAAAATCGCGAATTAATTCCAAACTATCTCTTACATATATGCTACAAAACTAAGGCTTAAATTGAATTATGCCAAAAACATTATAAAAATTATCATGCTGCAAATCATTGTATTATATTTTACAATACCAAATATACCCTTAAGTTATCCACCGTGAATGCCAGATGGTTATCGACTAGTAGTTGATATCCATAACGAACACCAGATGGTAACCAGCCGGTATCTAGTATATGTGACGGTTACTAATTGGTGTCCGGTATCCTTTGCTGTTACTAGCCAAGACTAGCAGCACCATCGTCAAGGCCTATGGCACCACTGCCATTCCCATCACTGAAAAATAAAAAAAAAAATACCCAAAAATAACAAAAACCACACACAATAATCAAATAAAAAATCCTAAAAAATTACATAAAAAAATTTGAAAATTTTTTAAAAAAGCAATAGTTAGTTTTGCCAGCTCTCCTCCACAGGGAAGCAGCGACGAGAAAGACCTTCCATTACGGGGAGAAGAATTGTCTCTTCTGAGCGGCGCACAGAGGATGGAGGAGAAGATCTCAGACGGTCTTTACCAGAGAAGACAACGGGAACTATAGACGATGGAGGTCTAGGTTCGGCGGTGAAGTCAAGCGCATGTAAAAAAGATCTCCTTTCGACGTCAGAACCATTGTCGCCACCTCCATTCGTGCTTGACCAAATTCATTTTGGATCTCCTCCACACGCAAAAACAACACCACTTTACTCTATTTGCTCAAACTCATGAATGGCGTCGGGATGGTGTCTCGGGGCAGCGATGTCATTGTAACGCCCCAAAATTTATTTAACGTTAATGTGATGTAAATGATGAATTAGTGTGCCATAATTAATGTTTTAACATTAATTAGATTATTTGGTTAGATTTTGAATTTTCGGTTGTTTTGTTAAATTGATGCATTCAAATGATTTCTTATTGTTTTAAAATGATTTTTTGAGTTTTAAGACACAACAATTTGTAAAATGTTAAAAATACTCCGTTTTACAAAACCGTGAGCGGCACATGGTTTTTACACAATAAAACCGCCCACCGATTTTCTTTATTTATTTCCTTCCCCTCTCTCTTTCTCCTCACTCTCACGGCTCTCTCTCTCTCTCTCTCTTCCTCTTGGTCTCTCGGTTCCTCTCTCTTCTCTCAATTCTCTCTCAAAATTTTTGAAAGAAATTCGAATCCAAGCTTCGGGTTAGCAAGGAGGAAGCTCGGGGACGTGATTTAGCAACCGAGAACGCGGATTGAAGCTTCGATTCGAGGTTAGTTTTGAAATTTCTGAACTTTTTACAAAATTTTCAATTTTGTGCATTTTTGAAATCTAGGTTTGTTTAAGCTTAGAAAACCATGGATTTGAGTTAAATGAACTTAGAACAACTAGAATCTAAGCTTAGATTGAAGAAAAATGAATTGGATTGATTTTTCATTTTTCCTCAATTTTTTCTATTTTCAGATTTTTAGGATTTTTGCGTTTGAATCTTGTTTAAATGAGTTTTAAAGTGTCTAAATATGTTTTTCTATCATCTATGAATGTTTTCCATGCCTAAGATTTGAGAAAAACAAGTTAGAATCAACATTTGGGTTTTGAAAAATCGAAACCCGTGGCTGAAATTTCTGGGTTTTTCCAGTTCGACAGGCCGAAGTGCGTGTTTGGCAGGCCGAAACAGGGATCGACAGGCCGGTGTTCTTCAGTCCTGCAGGCCGAACCTGGAAATTTTTTGGCCGACCACACTTTGCTTCCAGTAGGCCGAACTGTGCAGTTCGGCCGGCCGAAGCAGGGAGTCCGGCATGCCGACCGAGGCATGACAATTTTTGTGATTTTTACCCGTTTTCACTGTTTTGAACCTTGATTTAAATTCCAACCTTATAAGATGATTTTAATGATACAAATGGCACACTAGGACATCATGAAATGGTTTAGTAACATAGAATGTCTCGAACTAGATATTGATCGACTTAGTTTGTATCTAGGATTGTTCGTGGTTCCGTGAAGCTAACGTATAGCGGACCGGGATTAAGGCTGGTCAACGGCGACTTTGGATTTTTGTGATCTGGACCTCCGATCGACTATTCGAGACCTCCTCCTGACTCGTTTCGATGCTCTGGATGCAATGGTGACCTCCGTTCGAGCAAATTTCACTCTGATGAAAATCATCCGGTACCAACTGCACGCAGATCGAGGTGATTTAAATAGCAGTATCGGAGTCCAGAATGACGTTTTCAAGAATGTATGATCTTCAGGAAGCATTCCTAGCCATTCATAGTCGCTCGAGGAGTACTACAGAGGATGCTTCGTAGATACAGCGAGATACAACTGGATCTGTTTTGCTGGGAGTTCAAGATCAAGGGAGTATGGAGCTAACGTTAATTGATTCCAGGATTAAGAGACTGTTGATAAGCTTGAAAGGTAGGGATTCTATTACTCATCTTTTGTGAGGTTTTTATAGAATTAAAATTGATTGTTTTGCCGTAATATATTTATATCTATGTTGAACTGATATTATATGAGTATCACATATGAAACTATGACATGGACTCGTCTTGTATTGTATGGCGAGGAACATAATGAATTGACACATGTTATAAATTGAGAAGCATGGTTAGGAAAACTGACTCTATTAATAATGATTTAATATAGAGAAATGGTGAGACATGAAGAGGGCGACGGTTACGTCCTTGGGCATGAATACCCTAAAAGGTAAAATAGGGGGAAGGTGATGACGCTTCCTTGGGTTGAAAGTCCCAGAACACACTGTACAGGAATCGACTTGGTGATGACTCGGGGCTTGATGTCCCCTCACCGGAACACCCTTGGAATGTTTATAGGGTGATCAAGTGCGTCCATTTGGGTTTCGATGAGTTGAGTGATACTCAATTTAACATGGATACTTAGGAACAATGATGATTGGTAATATTTGTATAAATGTGTAATTATGACACTTGGTAATGATTAACTACGGTATCCATAAGATGTGATCATAATAAACCTCATAATCTGGAATATGATGTAACTTACTAACCATGTAGGTTTTAATGTGGTAATGATAAAAACCTAAAGGTGAGTAATGGCTTTCTCTACTGAGCATAGTGTCGCTCATTCCCTTATGTTTTTATCTTTTCAGGACTCACTAAGTGTGAGGTGACTACGAGAAATATAGTTGAGGAAGTGATGTAGCTATATTACATTGGGACTGCTTCAATTGTTGAGAATGTTCTTCATGATAATGTAAGCATCAATTGTTACTTTCTGTGACTGTATTACAATGTGTTGAGGGTTAAAATGATGATGACAACAGTTTATACTATTAAATTTAAGGTGCTACATTAAACTGTGGTTTATTTATCGTTTATATTTTTATTTTTGAGTTGAGAGTTTTCATTTAAGTCCCGGGCAAATTTTATTTTTAAGGTTTTACTTTTATTATTTATTTTTATTTTATCTCATTAAAAATTGTTAACCCCAATATAGGGGCGTTACAGAATTTTTGGTATCAGAGCCTAGGTTCGGTTAACCTAGGGAGTGTAGCACCACTTTAAAAAAATATATATTTTTGAGATGGTTTTGAAGCTGAATTTTCATTGTCATCATCAAAATGAACCTTCACATTGATTTATACAGTCTAGGAGGATGTAACATGGAAAGGCCATAGAATGAAATACTAACGGTTATATGAGTACAATAATTATATAGAAGGAAAGTATTAATAGTTATGAGGGAATGATAATTATATGGAATGAGTTATAAGTAGAATGCTTATGAGAGATTCGTATAATATTAGGATCTATAAGCATATCTAATTCGTATAAACGATGAGAAATTCGTGTAGATACAAGGATTTAATAGCCTTTTATTTTGTGAAAAACAATAAGAAATATAAGGCTTGATTTATTGATTTTAAAGTTTGGCATAGATATGCCAATTTTTTTTCGTAATTGATTCAAACCTAAGTAATGATTATGTGTGGATTCGATGGAGCACATAAGTGTCAATAACTTTTCTTGAAAGTTCTATTTATTTGAGGAATATGATATAAGTTGGGAATCATGGTATTGAATCTTGAGAGAGATAAATGTTAGACTTTTGGTCTGTTGAGACTGTGTAAAGTCTAGAATGCATGAATCTCAAAATTGGAATATTTCGTTACGTACATTGTATTTAAGTGTATCAGTGAATCTTTATATATAGATGCAATAGAAAAATGATCAATAGGAGTTTCCTTAAGTAAATCATAATACTTAAGGCACTTATAATAATTTTGGATAATTACAATAAAATGTTTAAGTTTTAGATGTTTAGATGTGAATCTTTTGGTTACCTACGGTTTTGTTATATGAGGAAATTCGATATTGTATAAGTAGAATTGTGGGGATTGTAGATATTCTTAAGTAGTAACATCAAGTGTCTTTGTTCATTGATATGGTCTATGTTGGAAGACGTAAATCGTATTGATTTCAAGGTTAGTCACATTCTAAACCCTTGGTAGCAATGATGATGAATCCATTGATAGATGTTGAGTATTAGGAATAACATATGGGTGTATGCATTGTTCAATAAGGTTTTGATTAAAACAAAATTATTTGAGTTGCTGGATCATTCAGGAAGATCCTTGTTGTCGTTAAATTAGATTTGTTGTTCATAATTAACTTTATCTATAGTGGGCTTTAAATTGGGTTTAAGATTTATACAAATTGGTTTTCAATTTTATGTTTGTTATTTAACTCGTTCCAAATGTGTTAAGGCCCGAAACAACCTGACCATTTTCAACTTAGAACATTTGGGCCTAGTTTAAATCTTAAATCAGTTTGATTCACACTGTCTCTCCCACGTGGTCTCTATACGTGTCATATACAGTGGTTTAATTATTGTTTACATATACGTTTACTGTGCGTAAGACCTTATTTCTCCGAGTTCACTTTTTCTCTCTTAATTTGTTATTTTCTCTCTAAATCGCAAATCCTCTTCTTTTTCATTAAAAATTCTTCTTTTTCTCTAAAAGAAGAAGGAATTCTAGGATTCTGCAATTTACTATCTTAATTTTTCCTTTCTATTTACTCTTCTTTCATCTCATCATGGACCCAAAGTACCAACACCTGAGAAAGTATTTCCCATCACTCTCCCAAAAGATTCTCAAAAAGAAATACAAGGCTAGAATTACTCGGTTGTGGATTCTTATGCATTTTGGCATCCCTTGTGATGTAAGAATGTTGATAGAGGGAAAAATCCGTCCGAGTGACTTTAGTCAAGATGTCGGTTTACCAGGAACAGGTACCAGTCGTAGTGCAATGAAAAGAAGAGCTCGTGCCATCGTGGTCACTTGTAACAAATGTGGAAGACAAAATTGTAACGGTAAATGTACTTCACCTGGTTATATGTCTACGAATAGAGAGGATAAAATAAGGTTTTGTAGGGATGGACTTTCAAAGGAGAACTTGGATAGCATCCATCCTCCTCTCCACGGTCACCCTAGTGGATATGTTCAAGGAGCTATTTTTAAACTCTGGCCTAAATTTTATACAGAAAGACAACGCCTCAGGAATATGGTATTTCTAGATCCTGTTTGCCAAGCCATAAGAAAACTGGATGGGGAATAAGTCATCGCTCTATAAAGGTTATTTAGTCTTTACTTATTTGAAGCAGTTTTAGCTGATGTTCAACAGTTTGTGTTTTTCTTTTACTCAGAATATTTGCTTTTGTGTTTGAAATAATTGTGATTATTAGATTGATACAGTAAGTGTTAATATCTTATTTAATTTATGATTTTCTTAAATATATATATAATAAAATATATTATCTTATCAGACACGTCACATACGGTACAGTAATATGTTTGAATTTTGAAAAGCTTATCCAGATATTTCAAGATTTGTGTCTCAAATTTCAAAAGTTCTACAGTATTTGTCGTTTATATTAAATTTCTAGACTTGGTGTATATTTGTCAAAAAGTCTACAGTTGTGTCAAGAGGGTCTTCTGTCAAATTGTTCTCAATTGTCAAAAGTTATACAATTAGAGTCTAATCTTTTTCAAAAAGTGAATCAGATTTTCTGTAAACTATCAATCACCTTATCTTACTTTCTTATCCGCACAAGATTTTGTTTAAATCTTTGGATTACCTTTTCATTACCTACTCGTCTATCTCTTTAGCCCTTTTTGTATATTTCTCATCTTTAAAATCTCATGTAGAACCCGAAGTCTAAGTGGAGCAGACATTAAGCAACCACTTCTATAAACCAAATATGTCTACCTCCCAGTCCACGAAGAAAGTAAAGAATGTATGTGTCTTTTGTGGTTCTAGCCTTGGAAAAGATAAAGCTTATTTAGAAGCTGCAAATCACTTAGGGCAAGTCCTAGCACACAAGAAGATTAACATAATCTATGGGGGTGGTAGTATAAAAATGATGGAAAATATGGCACTAGCAGCTAGGTCTAGCGACGCTACAGTTGTAAGAATTTGGCCTCATATTCCAGTTGAAGGAAACCTTTATAAGGAAGCCATAGGTAAGGGAGAAGGAGTTAGGAGCATCCCTAGAAATTTTAAAGACATAATCTATAATTCTGATGCTTTTATAGCATTACCTGGTGGTCTAGGTACTCTTGAGGAAATATTCGTAGTCGCTTGTGGGCAATTGTTGGGTTTTTATTCCAAACCTTTGGGACTGCTGAATGTAAATGGTTTTTATGACGGTCTTTTGAAATTTCTAGATTACGCTGTGGAAGAAAACATCACTACAGAATCGGAGAGACAAATCTTTGTTACTGCTTCAACAGCTGAGGAATTGATAGATAAAATGCAAATCATACATCCAGAATCCGACACTGCAACATCCAAGCTTGAATGGGAAAGGGAAAGCCGGGAGCGGCCAATTGATTTGAATCTCCATCTGTAATCTTTTTGTTTTATCTTTGGCATATAGGCATGTGTGTCCGTATTTCGTGTGTTACAAATAACCGTTTGCCTTGTATTCTGTGTTTCTTGTGGTACGTCGTTGTTCAATCTTTTAGATTCATTGAGCCTAATGCCGGGATGGCTGGATACGGAGTACTTGATGCTCTCAAAACGCATCCTTCTTAAGGTCCGACCTTTTGTTTATCGATGTTTTTGTATCCTATAAGCATGCATGATATGGATAGCTGGTATACAGAGTGCCTTGTACTCTCGAAACGTATCCGTATCATGTTTGTAATGTGTAATATTCTGTTAATATTATGTGGAAGTACCAGAGTCAGTTATAGGGATATTCCATATGAAATATGAATATATTATTTGGGTTGAATGTTTGTGTCATGATGATAGCTGTTTAATGAAAAATATGTCGGGTATGTTTGCAACTCTGAGATTCCGTTTAATATCTCTATGAATAAGTTTAATGTATGGTTTTGAATAGAAGTGTTTGTGATATATGTTTTATGATTATGTTTTAGTATATTAGTTGAGGTATGAAATCAAATATATTTGACTTTTCCTTACTCAAAAAGGAAAAGGAACCTAAAGATGAAGTATATAAAATTTCTCTAGCAATCTCCTTAAATGTGATTGTAAATCACAGTCCATGGACAATGAAGGACTGGAATCATGGTATGGTCAATATGTATGCCTGATCAGATTCTTAGACTATTATACGGTGTTATAAGTTGAAACTTGTCAGAAATACTCTCATTGAGGGATTTAGAATTTAGAGTAAGATTTATTATGCAAGTAAATAAGTGGAGATACGATAACTTAAATTTGGAAGATAAACAACATTAACGGTTTAGACTCGGAATTGGAATCATAATGGAATCAAAATTTTTACTAGTATTACTAGAATTGAAATTTCGAGGACGAAATTTCTTTAAGGGGGGTAGAGCTGTGACACCCGTTATTCTCCTAAGGGTATTAAGGTAATTAGATTAATTTTTAGTATATATATAAAAAAAAATCAGAAAATCTCTCATAATTCGAAACTCTCTCTCTCTCTACTTTCTCTCTCTAAAAATTCTCTCTCTCTCCCCTCAAATATCGTCCGAGATTCCGGCATCCGTTTTCGACACCTCCCGCACCAATGGAAAGCTCTCGACGAGCTGAGTCCAACGAGGTGCCGCGCCGCCCAAAACGCCGCCGGAGGAGACCACACGCGCCGCCCAAAGTGGCGGCGAAACCCATTTCTTTCCGACGAGATATCTTCGCCGTCCGACGTCCGATCGACGTGATTCTTGTTCCTCCACGACCACCGTGATGAGAGGAACAAAACCCACCCTTGGTGGCAGCTCAACAACTGCCGGATTGCTCCGCCCGCCTATTGCCGCCGTGCGCCGCCGCCGCCATGGTGGAACTCCGCCTTGCCGGAGGAGGTGACTAACACCACCCCTCCCAATGAGTTCAGAGGATCAAGGGGAGTAAAACCCCTCGATCAATTGCACGGAAGGAGCCGGTTTCACCGGAGAACGGCCAACGCCGCCGTCAACCGCCGCGGGAGCCTCCGTTTTGGCTCTTCCCAGCCACGTTTCTTCAAATTGGATGAGGGGAAATGCTCATAGGAGGATGGGTAGCAAAAACCCTCAGCCAATTTCAGGTTTCCATCGTCGGAGAATCAAGATCGGAGCTCATCCATTTCTACCGACGTTGTACTTCACGACCCGCTATGTTAGAGGCAGAATTAGGTGAAATTGACCCCGCCATTGGACTCAGAAGGGTCAATTTAGGGGGGGTAGGCCCGAGCCCAGCTGCCAACGGACCCCGATTGACGCCGGTCAACGACGGTCAAATTCGGTCAACGGCGGTCAACGTCGGTCAACGGCTGGTCAACGGTGACTTTGGATTTTTGTGATCTGGACCTCCGATCGACTATTCGAGACCTCCTCCTCACTCGTTTCGATGCTCTGGATGCAATGGTGACCTCCGTTCGAGCAAATTTCACTCTGATGAAAATCATCCGGTACCAACTGCACGCAGATTGAGGCGATTCAAATAGCAATATCGGAGTCCAGAATGACGTTTTCAAGAATGTATGATCTCCAAGAAGCATTCCTAGCCATTCATAGTCGCTCGAGGAGCACTACAGAGGATACTTCGTAGATACAGCGAGATACAACTGGATCTGTTTTGCTTGGAGTTCAAGATCAAGGGAGTATGGAGCTAACGTTAATTGATTCCAGGATTAAGAGACTGTTGATAAGCTTGAAAGGTAGGGATTCTATTACTCATCTTTTGTGAGGTTTTTATAGAATTAAAATTGATTGTTTTGCCGCAATATATTTATATCTATGTTGAACTGATATTATATGAGTATCACATATGAAACTATGACATGGACTCGTCTTGTATTGTACGGCGAGGAACATAATGAATTGACACATGTTATAAATTGAGAAGCATGGTTAGGAAAACTGACTCTATTAATAATGATTTAATATAGAGAAATGGTGAGACATGAAGAGGGCGGCGATTACGTCCTTGGGCATGAATACCCTAAAAGGTAAAATAGGGGGAAGGTGATGACGCTTCCTTGGGTTGAAAGTCCCAGAACACACTGTACAGGAATCGACTTGGTGAGGACTCGGGGCTTGATGTCCCCTCACCGGAACACCCTTGGAATGTTTATAGGGTGATCAAGTGCGTCCATTTGGGTTTCGATGAGTTGAGTGATACTCAATTTAACATGGATACCTAGGAACAATGATGATTGGTAATATTTGTATAAATGTGTAATTATGATACTTGGTAATGATTAACTACGGTATCCATAAGATGTGATCATAATAAACCTCATAATCTGGAATATGATGTAACTTACTAACCATGCAGGTTTTAATGTGGTAATGATAAAAACCTAAAGGTGAGTAATGGCTTTCTCTACTGAGCATAGTGTCGCTCATTCCCTTATGTTTTTATCTTTTCAGGACTCACTAAGTGTGAGGTGACTACGAGAAATATAGTTGAGAAAGTGATGTAACTATATTACATTGGGACTGCTTCAATTGTTGAGAATGTTCTTCATGATAATGTAAGCATCAATTGTTACTTTCTGTGACTGTATTACAATGTGTTGAGGGTTAAAATGATGATGACAACAGTTTATACTATTAAATTTAAGGTGCTACATTAAACTGTGGTTTATTTATCGTTTATATTTTTATTTTTGAGTTGAGAGTTTTCATTTAAGTCCCGGACAAATTTTATTTTTAAGGTTTTACTTTTATTATTTATTTTTATTTTATCTCATTAAAAACTGTTAACCCCCATATAGGGGCGTTACAGCACCGGCACGAGTATCAAGGTAGGACTTCTATCCTATTTCTTTGGTAGCCTGGTTTTGAAATGATTTGTCTTTAAAAAGGATTTCTATTAAAATATTTTCAACGGTGTTTGAAAATAGATTTATCGGTTATATTTTAATATACCGTGATCTGAAATGAATTTCATAATAAATGTAACTGACAACACTTGGTAATTGGGTTTTGAATGATAATGATAATAAACACAAATGCATGATGCCATATCAGAGATCGGGTCGTGTAGCGATCGACCTTGGGGGCAGGTCCTGAAACCCAGCTGAGCCACTATGGTGGTGATATCATGGTTTGCCTAGGTAAAAGAAAAATAGTGTTTTTGATTGTGCGAGTAGACTGTTCTGGGTCAGGACGGCTCTACTCAAATTATTTATTTATTTAAGTTTTCTTTTGAGTAACTCCTAAATAATGACATGTTTCTTTGCATTAAATTATTTTATAAAACTTAGTCCTACTGAGCCTTTCGCTCACGTTTTATTTGTTTTAAATTCCCCCTCGGGGTGGTTTCCCATTTAGGTTTGGAGAGGATTCTTCGGACCGAACTCAGGAGCAATAAGATGATTGATTTATATTTTGTATTATTTAATCAAGGCATGTAAGATTTAACTTTATTTGTATCTGGACTGTGATTGTATTTATGATATTGTCAGTACCACGTGTGTGCATAAGTTGTGGGTTGTGGAACCTATACTCGCGATTCTTTATTAATTTTTATTATTTGCTTAATATTTATAAATTCTTTTATAAAAATATGGTTGAAATCTTCTTATTTCTCGCTTAATCTAATCCTTAAACCATTAATTTTAATTAAATTCTCTTTTAATTAATTTAAATAATCCACCACGTCACCTCCCATACTCTAGGGCGTGACAGAATGGTATCAGAGCTCAAGGTTATAAACCTTGGGAATTGTGCACACATATGTTTGACAATGAAATACCTCTGACAGTCCAAATTTTGTTTTCAGAAGTGAGAGAATGGCACCTAGACGTCGTTCGACTGCTGACGCCGAGTTCGAAAATGATGAGAGCATGATGAGGTCTATGTTTGCGGCTTTTCGGCAGATGGCAGCCAGGGCTAGACCGGGAGATTCTGATGTTGGTAGTCGGCATGCGTACTTTAAGGAATTTCGGTGGGCGTCTATTCTGACTTTTGATGGCAATGGGGATCCGCAGTTAGCAGAGTATTGGCTGGATTCGATCTTGAAGCATCTGGATACTCTTGGTGTGCCTGAGGAGTATCGTGTGGAGTTTGCTGCGTATAAGCTCGAGGGTGGCGCTAACACTTGGTAGAAACAGACTAAGCGTCTGGAGCGCGGTGGCGATATCAGTTGGGACAAGTTTGAGGAGCTGTTCTATGATCGATATTTTTCGCAGGGGTATAGAGACCAGAAGGCAGCTGAGTTCTACAGGTTGCAACAGGGTGATCTATCAGTTCGGGAGTATGAGGCAAAGTTTAATGAGTTGGCTAGGTTTGCTCCATCAGCGGTGGCATCGGAGCGTGAGAAATGCATTAAGTTTCAGGAAGGGCTCAAGGCTCCTATTCGGCGACAGCTGGTTGCTCTACGGCTTAGGAGTTTCGGAGAGCTTGTGTCGTCGGCGATCTCCGTAGAGAATGATTATGTGCAGTATTGTGAGGACCGAGCCAATGCTTCAGGAGGACCGCAGAGGAGTGGCAGGAAGAGCACCAGTAGTCGTCCAGCTTCGGGGAAAGGCAAGCAAGGCGGTGCAACCAGTGGTAGCAGTAGTTCATCTGGCAGCGGGCGCAACAATCCCTACAGCTTTCATTATCATTTCTGTCAGCAGCCCGGATACATCAAGAGGAATTGCCCGATCAAGAGTGCTCGTCTTGGATCTCAAACCAGGGAGGATGCCAGTCGTCAGTCTCAACCTCAGCCTCTGACCCTACCTCCGCCTCCGTAGTACCCACAGTTGCAATATCCGCAGTTCTCTCCTCAGCAATTCTTATATCCGACACGGGGGCAGTAGCTGCAACATTTTTAGCGCAGTGTTTCTCAGTATGGAGCTCCAAGTACAGGTAGTGTGTAGTCGTCTCCATCTCAGCAGCATCGCCCGAGTAATCCAGGACCCAGCAATGTCGGTAGAGGAAAAGGGAAGGCGCCAGTGCAGGTTCATGCAATGGCATCTAGAGGGTTAGATTCTCATGCTGGCAACACGGTTGTCGATGATATGATCTTGGTTTCTAGATCTTTAGCTCGTGTTTTATTCGATACCGGTGCCTCACATTCTCTCATTTCGAGTTCTTTTGTACATGCCTTAGGATTAGAGGTAGAAGAGTTTAATGAACCCTTAGTCATAACTTCTCCCTTGGGGCGGGTGTGTGTAAATTGT
The DNA here is from genome assembly GCA_025403435.1 of Artocarpus heterophyllus. NCBI lineage: Eukaryota > Viridiplantae > Streptophyta > Magnoliopsida > Rosales > Moraceae > Artocarpus > Artocarpus heterophyllus. The sequence continues at coordinate 8,948,828 of CM046347.1, read as the reverse complement.
ATGTGTAAATCCTATAAAATAAAGATTGGGGATGAGATTTTGAAAAGTGATTTGATTATACTCCCCATGAGCTCTTATGATGTAATCCTAGGGATGGACTGGTTGTCCAGGTATAGTGCAGTCGTGGACTGTCAGCTTAAAAAAGTGACCCTAGTGTCTGATAGGGGGACGGTGATCACTTACCAAGGTGGTGGTGATTGGCTAAGGAGTGAGCGTCTCATGAAGTCGTGTTTAGGAGGGCGAAGAAATCTAGGTTGTTGTGCTTTTCTTGCCAATCTAGATTGTGAGCCCTATGTTTTGAGAGGTAGTGCAGCGATTTCGGTGGTTGATGAGTTCGAGGATGTCTTCCTCGACGAGTTATCAGAATTACCACCGCATCGGGAGATTGAGTTTGGTATCGAGTTGTTTCCAGGGACATCACCGATTTCTATGGCACCTTATCAGATAGCGCCGGCAGAAATAAAGGAATTGAGGAAGCAACTTCAGGAGCTTGCTGATAAAGGATATATTCAGAATAGCACATCTCCGTGGGGAGCACCAGTTTTGCTTGCTAAAAAGCACGATGGGACTCTCAGGTTGTGTGTGGATTATCGGCAGCTGAACCGTGTTACGGTGAAGAACAAGTATCCCTTGTCGAGGATTGATAAGTTGTTTGATCAGTTGGAAGATTCGCGGTACTTCTCGAAGATTGATTTGCGTTCAGGTTATCATCAGCTCAAGATCAAGGAAGAGGATATTCCCAAGACAGCTTTTAGGACTTGGTATAGGCACTTTGAGTTCCTGGTTATGTCGTTTGGATTGACGAATGCTTCGGCAGCTTTTATGGATTTGATGAACAGGATATTTAGGCCGTATTTGGATCAGTTCATGATCGTGTTCATTGATGACAATCTTGTGTATTCTAAGACTTGGGAGGAGCATGAGTAGCATCTCCGGATTGTGCTTCAGACTCTGCGGGAGCACCAGTTGTATGCTAAGAGGGAAAAGTGTGAGTTCTGGTTGACTGAGGTCAAGTTTCTGGGTCATGTTATCTCAGAGCATGGTATTTCAGTGGATCCGTTCGAGATTGAAACTATATTGGAGTGGGAACGACCAAGGAATGTAGCAGAAATTCACAGCTTCTTGGGTCTTGCTGGATATTACAGGAAATTTGTAAAGGATTTTTCGAAGATTGCAACTCCGTTGACGAGATTGATCAAGAAAAATGTCAGGTTTGAGTGGAATGAAGATTGTGAGCTTGCTTTTCAGGAATTGAAGAACCGGTTGACTTCAGCTCCAGTGTTGGTTATTCCTAGCAGTGACGAGCCGTATGAGGTTTATGCGGATGCTTCAGGGCACGGACTTGGATGCGTGTTGATGCAGCATGGACGTGTGGTTGCATACGGATCGAGACAGCTACGACCTCACGAGCGAAATTATCCTACTCATGATTTAGAGCTTGCGGTGGTGATTTACGCGCTGAAGATTTGGAGGTGTTACTTGTATGGAGCGTCGTTTCAGGTCTTCTCCGATCACAAGAGTTTGAGGTATCTGTTCACTCAGAGGGATCTCAATTTGAGGCAGCGCAGATGGGTAGAGTATATGGAGGATTATGATTTCGCGTTGCAGTATCATCCCGGGAAAGCTAATGTGGTCGCGGACGCGCTTAGCAGGAAGTCTTCAGGGATTCTTGCTTGTTTGGTTTTTGAGGACTGGAGCAGGGATGCGACGGTGAGTGAGTATCGGCTACTGTATCATGAAGACTGTGATCGTGTTTCAGTGTATCATGTGGAAGCGACTCCAGCTCTTGTTCGGATGGTGAAGCAAAGTCAGTGGCAGGATCGACATTTGTAGGGGATTTGGTCGCGGATTCAGAACGGGGAGCAGTTCGAGGAATGGAGCATGCATGCAGATGGATCGTTGTACTTCCAGGAGCGTCTTGCAGTTCCAGCTATCGTCGAGGTGACGAAAGCTGTTTTGGACGAAGCTCATAGGTCTCAGTTCGCTATTCATCCGGGGAGCACAAAGATGTATCGCGATTTGAAGAGGCAGTATTGGTGGAGAGGCATGAAGAAAGATGTTCCCGAGTACGTGGCCAAGTGTTCGACGTGTCTTCAGGTGAAAGCCGAGCATCAAAAGCCTGCAGGTCAACATCAGCCGCTTCCTATTCTAGGGTGGAAATGGGAGCATGTGACGATCGATTTTCTCACAGGTTTGCCGAGGACGGAGCAACGGCACGATGCAGTTTGGGTCGTGGTCGACAGGTTGACGAAATCGGTGCATTTCATTCCGTTTAGGTCGACGCGTTCTAGGAAGGTTCTCGGAGAGTTGTATATGCAGAACATTGTGAGGTTGCATGGGGTTCCTTTGTCCATCACCTCTGATCGAGATATCAGGTTTAATGCTAAGTACTGGAGGAGTTTTCAGGAGGCTTTAGGTACAGATTTGAACTTTAGTACGGCGTTTCATCCTCAGACTGATGGGTAGTCTGAGCGGGTTATTCAGGTTCTCGAGGATATGTTGCGTGCTTGTGCGTTGGACTTCGGCGGAAATTGGAAGCAATGTTTGCATTTAGCGGAGTTCTTATACAACAACAGTTATCAAGCTAGTATCGGTATGGCACCATTTGAGGCGTTGTATGGGCGACTGTGTCGGTCACCTGTGTGTTGGGCCGAGCCAGAAGATAGGGTTATTCTTGGGCCGGATGAGATCCGTGATAGCAACGAGAAAGTCGCGGTGATTCGAGATCGATTGAGGGCAGCTCAGAGTCGACAGAAGAGTTACGCGGATAGGAGACGTAGACCCTTAGAGTTCGCAGTTGGAGATTTCGTTCTCTTGAGGGTATCGCCTCGTAAGGGAACTATGCGGTTTAGGGTGAGTGGGAAGCTCGCGCCGAGGTATATTGGGTCATTCGAGATCACTCAGCGTGTTAGTGTGGTCGCTTATCGGCTTGATCTTCCGCCCAAACTTTCTCATGTTCACGATGTGTTTCATGTGTCGATGCTTAGGAAGTGTCCACCTGAGTAGGGTAAGATAGTTTCATTCCGCGATGTGCAGGTTCAGGAAGATACGACGTACGAAGAAGTGCCGATTCAGATTATCGACCGGAAGGTGATTAGCTTGCGTCGTCGTGAGATCCCGTTGGTAAAGGTCGTGTGGCAGCATCATGGGGTTGATGAAGCCACTTGGGAACTAGAGTCGAGTATGCGGGAATTGTATCCGCATTTGTTTTGTTTTTTAGATGAGTTGTAAATTTCGAGGGCGAAATTTCTTTTAGGGGTAGAGAGTTGTAACGCCCCGAAATTTATTTAACGTTAATGTAATGTAAATGATGAATTAGTGTGCCATAATTAATGTTTTAACATTAATTAGATTATTTGGTTGGATTTTGAATTTTTGGTTGTTTTGTTAAATTGATGCATTCAAATGAATTCTTATTGTTTTAAAATGATGTTTTGAGTTTTAAAACACAACAATTTGTAAAATGTTAAAAATACTTCGTTTTACAAAACCGTGGGCGGCACATGGTTTTCACACAGTAAAATTGCCCACCGATTTTCTCTATTTATTTCCTTCCCCTCTCTCTCTCTCCTCACTCTCACGGCTCTCTCTCTCTCTCTCCTCCTCTTGGTCTCTCGGCTCCTCTCTCTTCTCTCAATTCTCTCTCAAAATTTTTGAAAGAAATTCGAATCCAAGCTTCGGGTTAGCAAGGAGGAAGCTCGGGGACGTGATTTAGCAACCGAGAACGCGGATTGAAGCTTCGATTCGAGGTTAGATTTGAAATTTCTAAACTTTTTACAAAATTTTCAATTTTGTGCATTTTTGAAATCTAGGTTTGTTTAAGCTTAGAAAACCGTGGATTTGAGTTAAATGAACTTAGAACAACTAGAATCTAAGCTTAGATTGAAGAAAAACGAATTGGATTCAAGATTTTTCATTTTTCCTCAATTTTTTCTATTTTCAGATTTTCAGGATTTTTGTGTTTGAATCTTGTTTAAATGAGTTTTAAAGTGTCTAAATATGTTTTTCTATCATCTATGAATGTTTTTCATGCCTGAGATTTGAGAAAAACATGTTAGAATCAAGATTTGGGTTTTGGGAAATCGAAACCCGTGGCTGGAATTTCTGGGTTTTCCCAGTTCGTTAGGCCAGAACAGGGATCGGCAAGCCAATGTTCTTCAGTCCGGCAGGCCGAACCTGGAAATTGTTCGGCCGACCGAACTTTGCTTCCGGCAGGCCGGACTGTGCAATTCGGCTGGCCGAAGCAGGGAGTCTAGCAGGCTGACCGAGGCATGGCAATTTTTGTAATTTTTACCCGTTTTCACTGTTTTGAACCCTGATTTAAATTCCAACCTTATAGGATGATTTTAATGATACAAATGGCACACTAGGACATCATGAAATGGTTTAGTAACATAGAATGTCTCGAACTAGATATTGATCGACTTAGTTTGTATCTAGGATCGTTCGTGGTTCCGTGGAGCTAACATATAGCGGACAGGGATTACGGTGTGGGGCACCGGCATGAGTATCGAGGTAGGACTTCTATCATATTTCTTTGGTAGCCTGGTTTTGAAGTGATTTGTCTTTGAAAAGGATTTCTATTACAATATTTTCAACGATGTTTGAAAATGGATTTATCGGTTATATTTTAATATACCGTGATCTGAAATGAACTTCATAATAAATGTAACTGACAACACTCGGTAATTGGGTTTTGAATGATAATGATAATAAACACAAAGGCATGATGCCATATCAGAGATCGGGTCGTGTAGCGATCGACCTTGGGGGCAGGTCCCGAAACCCAGCTGGGCCACTACGGTGGTGATATCATGGTTTGCCTAGGTAAAAGAAAAATGGTGTTTTTGATTGTGCGAGTAGACTGTTCTGGGTCAGGACGGCTCTACTCAAATTATTTATTTATTTATTTAAGTTTTCTTTTGAGTAACTCCTAATAATGATATGTTTCTTTGCATTAAATTATTTTATAAAACTTAGTCATACTGAGCCTTTTGTTCACGTTTTATTTGTTTTAAATTCCCCCTCTAGGTGGTTTCCCATTTAGGTTTAGAGATGATTCTTCGGACCGAACTCAGGAGCAATAGGAGGATTGATTTATATTTTGTATTATTTAATCAAGGCATGTAAGATTTAACTTTATTTGTATCTGGACTGTGATTGTATTTATGATATTGTCAGTACCACGTGTGTGCATAAGTTGTGGGTTGTGGAACCCATACTCACGGTTCTTTATTAATTTTTATTATTTGCTTAATATTTATAAATTCTTTTATAAAAATATGGTTGAAATCTTCTTATTTCTCGCTTAATCTAATCCTTAAACCATTAATTTTAATTAAATTCTCTTTTAATTAATTTAAATAATTTGCCACGTCACCTCCTGTACTCCGGGGCGTGACAGTCATCAACATCGCTATGGATCAGCATTGAGATCTGACGTTGTAGATTGGAGCTTGGGGTGAAGAAGTTCGGTGATTGGAGAGAGAGAGAGAGAGGAATATGGTTGGGAGAGAGAGGGGAAGGAGGCTAAGAGGGGGAGAGGGAAAGAGAAAGAGAGTGAAAAAACCCTAGGTTTGTTTTGGGGGTAATTTTGTTAATATGAAAAACTTAAATTATTTGATTGTGCCATATTTTACAATAGTTTTTAGACGTGTGGTATAAGTCAATCCAACTCTAAAATTAGTGGCATGTAGCATAAATATTCTATTTTAAAAAGCCTATTAATTGTGATGAAGTTGAGATGATGTTTAGTGCTTGATCTAGAGGTACACATTATGGCAATCCTCATGTTATATTTAGCACCAAAAAAATTGTAAAAAAAGACTATTTGATATGCTATTTTATTTCTTTTTTTGACATTATGTTATTTCAAATTTATATTCACCTTTCATTATAATTATAATGCTTTTTTACACTTGTAAAATAAACTTCAATATTTAAATATTTTGAAAATGATAATATTGTAATAATTAAAAAAATAAGTATGACTAGTATCTTAACCAATAGTAATTGTCAAATGCAAAAAATTGATATATATTATACTTAGCGCTAAATTTAGCATTGAGTATAGCGTAAGTCAAATTAAACACTAAAATAGAGCTAAAAAGTGGTTTTTTTATTCAAATATTATAGTTTGGCATTGTAACATTGATTTGACATTGTATTGGGATGCTCTTAGAGCATTTCTAGTATAAATTCTAGTATAATGCCAAAAACCTTTATACTATTTGATATTTTGGTAAGAAAATTATTCTTCGGTGCAATTTATACTTAGTATTTGATTATTATTGATTGGAGTACTTAGTATCAAATTGTAGCTTATATTCCTTTCTTAGGGACCTGCTTTGGTAGTACTTCATTTACACATTGAATTTGATAATATAATATAAATATTTCCATTATAATTTTTAAAAACACTTTTTTTTTCCCATTGTCGGCCTTTTTCCTTTATTTTTTACTCATTATCATATTCTGACGATCCTATATCAAACCTTATCTCATTTTATGGATACATTCCAAAAAGTTACACTTACAACCAAAAAAAAAAAAAAAGGAGAAGTTAGTATATGATGTTGTTAGTTATTGAATTAAATTTTACAATTTTAATTTTGTGTTATCTATGCATCAAACTCGAGTGAAATGATATATTCAACTGATATTATATAGTTTTTCATAACAACAAGTTCCTTTTATTGATCCAATGTTAGTTTTTTAAAATCACATTGTTCATGTTTCCTTTTATTAAATTTAGCAATTATGGAGAGTTAAAGAACTTTTTTTTTTTTTTTTTATAAATACATAGGAATATCAATTTTTAATATATCTATAGGATTAAATTGTTTTGTATTAATATTAATTAATTGGGAGCTCTGTGACTGTCATTATATAATTACGAAATATTTATATAAAATATTAATTTGCATTATGTATGTGATTTTGTGCAATTTGGAGTATTTTAAATACGTAAATTTTGTAAGTATAAATACTTAAAAATTTGTAAAATACTCTTAAGATAAAATTTATGTCACATCAGTTATTATTTTTATGATATAAATTTATAAATGATAATTTATTAGTAAAAGTAGAAAAATTATGCCATAGTCTAAAACAGTGTAAAAATTGTTTATTGCTGATTAGTTAAATTGGTAAAGATTTTCATATCTAAGGTTCTACTGTTGTTGGAATACAGCATAAAGAGATGCTTAGAAATAAATAGTACATAGTACAATGTAATTATATGTAAAAAGTTCAAACACAAATCAATGAACGACTGTGTTGGGATTACACAATATGGGTAAAAAGTAAGTTAGTATAATTTTAAACTGTTAAAGTAAATATCTCCTCAATTTTATACTAACGGTATAAGAAGAAATACAGTACAATGTAAATTTAGACCATGTAAAAAATAAGTGCGACTCACTAGAAGACACCCAAAAGGTGAAAAAATTGCAACCTCTCCCTGGGTAGTTCTGGTTTTGAGCTTGTGGGGGGGACAAGTTTTTGTTTTTAATTTAGTCCCTAAACTAAACTATTTTTACAACTAAGGGGCTTAAGCGATAAACTTAAGCAAAAGTCTCCATCATTTTGCATGAACCATGAAATAAATAAGCCATTTTCCTCTCCAACAAAGCCAGTTCTAGCTCCCCTTTGCCTCTCAAAACTTTTTCAAAAAATAAACACTCTAATCAAGCTTAGAAGCAAGTTCAAGCCTTGGTGATCAAAGATTAGAAATTTTTAGAGGTAAAATCCAAAGTTTTACCTACAGGTTTTAGTGTTTTCTTGAGTTCTTGGATGGGTTTTTAATGGGTTTTTGTTATGATTTATGTCAAGGAAGATTAACCAAGTTCAAGCTCTCTAATGAAGGATTAAAAAGCTTGAGATATCCTTGGTAAAATTCTAACCCTAGCTTAGTATAATATGTTTTTTTGATGAGTTTAGTTTATAGTTTGTACTAAGATTGGATTACGATATGTAAAGAAGACTTTAAAGCGTAAATATGATATATGTTATATGTACAATTTTTCCCATATTTATGGAAACACCGTGTGTGGTTCATTGACTAGCATTAAACCATAATTTGCATTAATTTAGAGTTTCCATTCAGTTTCTAACAATAAGGAAACTTTCGATAATAGTATGTGATTCCATAATAGATGGAATTGATTTCAGGAAACTGTTTCATGATGGAAGAGCATTATAAATGAATATTGTTTAGGTCCCTAAGTCTGTTGTTCCCTCTCTTCAGATGACACCATTGTTTCTGAGAATTGAAAAGGTTAAGAAGCCCTTAAACCCGGTGATGTTTTTCATTTTCGAAAAGTTTTGTACGTTGTCAATGGCCGGAGGTATTTTGATCTTTCATTCTTCTGCTGTAAATCATGTTTGATATTGTTTTATGCGTATTAGATGCTAACATTATATGTACGATGACGATGGTAAATGCTAGAAACTAGGGTTATAATGCTCAAAATGAGGATGTTTATCAAACTTTTTTAGACATCAAAGTTTTGATAGTTTCCAAAAAAATTAAGATTTTGATAAGTTTAGAGGTCGATTTCTAGACAGACATGAAATTTATTGGAAATAGTGAGATAAATGATTTTTGTGAACAAAGTTTTGTAAAATTTCAATTGGATCATATTGAAAATTTAAGTTCCAAGTTTGGTAGATTTGAAAATTGGCCAAAAACCTCACCTAAATGTTGGAATTTGAGAAAAGTTAAACATAAACATTGATATTAAGAATCATGAATGGTTTATAAAAATTCTGCACAGATTACGAGTGATGAATTTTACGACTTTTAATTATGAAATTTTGAAACGATAATAACAACGAAAACATTTTAAAATAAAAAGATTTTGACCTGGGTACTTTTGAGAGATTTAATCCTTGCAAAAAAATAGCTGTTTTTTGTTATGGGGGAAAAATCGTCAAGATTTTCATCTTTTGGGGTAAAACCGTAAAATTTTATTAAACTAGATTTTTTTCCGCAAAAAGGAAGTTATTGTCTTGTTTTCTTGCATGTTGCGAACAAGCAAGAAAATATAAGTTTTTAACTAAAACCGGTTCAAAATGTTTTCTAAGACATGTAAAGGGTAAAATTGTCATTTTTCATAAAAAGGTTAAACGGACCCAAAAACGTCTGAATTAGAAATAACACTCTTTATCGGAAATTCTTCCATAGCCTGTTAGTATTGGGAAGGCAATGTATGATTAGAAAAGATAAGTTCCATAACGCTTGAGTAACGTAGCTTTCAAGTAAATCGACTAATAATGAGATTAATTAGCAGGATATTGTCAAAGTAGGAGTTAATTAGCAAGGGAACAAGGATTTGGATACGCAATAGAATCCAAGTAAGTTTCAACCCACCTAAAGTATGAATAAATTAGTTTTCAAAAGCATTGTTTTAATCATTTTATGAGATGCATATGTCATGCACATAACTAAAGGTATTAAAGCACCATATATGATATGTCACCATAAACAAGTTAAGTAAGTGTCATATTGTCTCCCAATCCAAAGGGATATTAAAATAAAAAGCGATATGATCATGATGTTATGATAATCTTGCGCATATGGTACAAGCAATTGGGCCCTTAGTTCAAGTTAAGGTTATGAAATAAATGACTAAAGATCATAAATAAGCATAATTGGATTATGCATATAGAAGGAAGTTATTTTGTGGGATAAGTTTGGACTTACTGAGTAATAGCTCACTTAGTTATTTCAAGCTATAAGAGATCCAACCAAGAGGCCAGAGTAGGAATAATTGTTGAACTGTAAACGGTGATTGAGCAATGCGAAGGTGTAGGAATGGATACCATTGCTAAGAAATTCCGCTGAGTGTTTTTAAAGTATACTATTTTGATGAAAACTATTATGGTTAATCTGATATATAATATAAGGTAAACAAGTAATGTAAATATTTTTGGGAACAAAAATGTGTTTATGAAAGGTGTTAATATAAGTTAAAAGTTTTTAAAGAAAAAAAATTGTTCCATATTTTCATGATCGAATAAGTAAGTTAAAGTAAAAAAAATTGTGAAGTGATAGCTCAAAACAGTCCGTCGTTGGATATAATTTACACTAATTGATTCCTCTTGGGCCTTTGTCCTTTTCTTTTGAACGTGAAAAGTCTTTATTTAAGAGTATTGATCACTGTTAATAAAATTACTCCTATTTCTATAGAAATACATTCAATTTTCTTTAAGTTAAAAATATGAAAGGCAAGAAATTTTGCATGTAATCTGTAAGTTGTATTAAAAAAAGCATGTGAAGCAATAAGCTCCTTTGGCTGTCCATCCATTTGAGAATCGAACCAAAAAAAAAAAAGGATAATAGAAGCCTTGATTATTGATTCCACCGGTTGACTAAAAAACTATAAAAAAAAAAAACTTGTGGAGGAGGAAGGTCAAATTAGCTCCGCCTGCCTGTTTTTCCGTGCTTTTTATATAATTTATAGATTATAAATTGTAAATATATAAGGTATTTGGAGGATCGGTTTAAACTAATTTTTTTAAATTTTAGTGTAAAATTTTCATATGTTGTAATGTAAAATAAATAAAGTATACTATAAAAATCTTATATGTTATAATATATAATATTATAAACCAATTGGTTTAAATAAATGCTACTAGACATATAGATATTCAAAGCATCATGTATATAATAAAATGGCGACAATAAATGTCGACTGTCGAGCAGTGGCGTGTACGTGCGCACATGGAAAACGAACAAGGTGCAGATTTTGTTGATTCATTAATTCGTAAATCAGTAGTATTGAACCTTTACATAATTCATAAGCGAGCTCAAGAGGGAGCTCTTGTTGGAACCAGGTCTCATAAAAGCAAAAGAGCAACACCTGGTGGGGCCCAAGCTTGTGACAGGCCCGGGTCATAACCTGCTCGGGTCAGAAGAGGTTTTCAAAGCAAAAACATGCCCACTAATAAGTTCATTGCTTCTCCTTCTCTGTCCCTCTTAACACAATCATAATTCCTCCTTGTACCTTTTTGTTTCAACGTTACCGCTTGCTAATATAATGAAATTGCTACCACAATAGTTGTTACTTTTTTATTATTTTATAAATATTTTGATTTTTTTCTTTTTTTTATTATCACTTCTTTAAGAATTCCCCTTACATCAAAATTTTTATAGTGGAGAAAACAATTTTATTTCATTGATAAAACATTGTATTTTAGTTATCAGATTAACTTTTTAAGGTATGATCTTTCAACTAAAAAGTTCTGTATGTTGTAAATTTTTGACGTAAATAATCACATATTAGACTATTAAAATTTTAATTTAATAGTCTAAATACTATGCTCTACCTCCAACATGGTTGGTGGGGCGGCAGGTGGCAGATAACAAATGAGACTAGATCAGTTGGGTTAGAGACGATGGCAGCCTTTGCGGAAGATTTTGATGAAAGGGACAAAAAAAAATTTAAATTGGGTAAAAATTTTCTTTTTTTTTAGAAGAAAAAAAATACGTTTTTTTGTACAGGTAAACTGTTTCAGTTTTTTTCAACAAAATAAAAAAAATGACCTTAACAGAATAAGCAACCTCAATATGATGGAAAAAAAAACTAAAACCGTTTTAATGTCTAAAAATTTTTTTTTTTTTATGATAAAAATTGTTTAAAAAAATGATCTATCTGCCAAAAAAAGATTTTGGCCGGGCCTCTTTCTCAAAATGCCCCGCGTTGCACACACCTTCGACGTTCCCCTTTCATTTTCATAAACTCATAAACGAAGATGGGTTTTATTTTGCGGTCCATGTGGTTTTTCTCTTTTGACACGTGTGTATTTTTTTGTTTGAACCGTTGACACGTGGTAGACCACGTTGATCAGAAAACCGCGTGTTCAATACCTTTTGTCTTTACTCTCAATGCTTTGTGAGTAAAAGGAAGAGACGCGTTGAGGTATTGTTCTATTTTTAACCTTTAACCAAATACACTACAAAAGGAAGCTGTGAAAAAAAAAAAAAAAAAGATTGAGAGGGGTACAAAAGAGGAACAAAAAGTTTAAGGAAGAATTCCTAGCTTTAAGACTAATAGCCTGTTTAGTATTAGTTAGTTTTAATTAATTTTTTAATTAAAAACAGTATAAAATTCTCACATACTACAACAAAGTAAAAAAATTGCTACAGTATAAAGTTCTTACATGTTGTAGTGTTTATATTTCTAACTAATAATTCTTACCAGCATGTCAAATACCTTATAAAAGATATATAGAAAGATGATTGCCATCTCCAAACCCGTTATCATACTTGCTTGAGAGAGAGATTATGGAGGGAGTAGAATTGGATGAAATGATAAGAGGTCAACCGGAGATTTGGCAACACATTTTCATATTGAGTCCATGGTACTGAAATGTGCTGTAGAGCTTCGGATTGCTGATATTATTCACTCCCATGGTGGCCCTATCACTTTATCCCAAATAGCTTCCTCCATTTCTCACTCGATCTCTTCAAACATCGACTACCTCCAACGCATCATGAGATTTCTGGTTCACAAAAAGATCTCCACCGCACATCACGATGATCATGACTCATTAAACGGTCGGACTCTATATGGGTTGAACCAAAAATCCAAACGGCTATCATGGAGTCAGAGTCAAGCTTGGCTCCCTTAATTACGATGCAGAACCATCAAGTAATAATCGACATGTTTTGTCACCTTAGCAATTGTGTACGGCACGGCGGTGTTCCGTATAAGAAGCTCTCTTCTGGCAAGGAATTCTATGAAAATGGATCAGTACTCCCAAAGCAAAACGAGCAGTTCAATGACCGCATGGCCTGCATGACCAAGATAACGATGGGGCCACTTCTATTGGCTTACAAAGAGGGGTTCGGTTGCATGGGATCATTGGTCGATGTCGGAGGTGGAATTGGTGGGGCCATTTATGAGATTGGGAAATCTCATCCCCATATCAGAGGATTCAATTTTGATTTGCCACATGTTATTTCTACAGCTCCTTCATACGATGGGGTTATTACCCATGTGGCAGGTGATATGTTTGAGGCTATTCCTTGTCCTGACGCTATTTTCATTAAAGTAAATCATTGCATATCTTCTCCCAATTTAATTACTCTTGTTGAGTGCAAGAAGTTGTTGGAAGAAGCAGGCATCACCAAGATTTCAGCCATACCCTCCATTATTGAGGCCTATCCAATTTCAGTACTCTTGTTATGTTGAAATTTTCAGTGGCATGGTTTTACAGGACAAGTTTGGCTTTGGTTTTGATACTCGATAATATATAATTTCTATGGAAGAATAAAAGTTTATAATGAAATAAAGGATCTCAATCGATAGTGAGTATTGTTTGTGTATATGATTTTAAATCCTCTGTGTTACTTTTATAGTTTGTATATATGAAAGGACTGAATTATCAAACAATGTACGATTTGACTTTAAAAAAAATGAGTTTCAAGAAAAAGGGTTTGAAAGGAAAGTACGAAAAAAAAAAAAGGAAGGAGAAACAGTAAAATAAATTTGGCAAAACCCTGCATGCAATAAAATATGAACATTAAGCCTTGCTAATTAGAATTAAAAACACATTAATTACAAAGGAATACAGTTAACGAAAAAAATATAGAAATTATTATGTCATGACGATAATATCTGTATTTTTGTTTCCCAGGCCTCTTAGATGTCGCACAACTAAATGCGTGGTGCCTAGTGATAACAGGCCTTTCTTAACCTTTCCACGCGTGATGTCTTTTGTAATTCTCTACGCGCACTTTCTGAATACATATCTCACATAATTTTAAAATAATTAAATTTACTTATTACATACTCTTGTAATTTCGAGCAGATAGAGATTGAAACTCACAGCTTGCTCGCTAGCTCGTGTGAATTGACGACGGGAGAGGGAAAGTGAAACAGCAATCCGTGATTATGTGGCGCGGAGAAGAGATAGGAGGCTGTCGGCGTGGAGATGGGCAGCTGTTGGTGACGGCATGGAGGTTGGACGGCGGCGGCTAGGGTTTTGATATTGAGATTTGAGAATGGGAATGAGATTTGTGTCGAGAGTGTTAATATGTCGTGTGTGAGAGTTGTAGTTGTGTTGAGTTTTTTTTTTTTTAGTTTAAGTGTTTAGTATTATATTATACTATTATTACAAATATCTTAAAATGTATGTTACGATTACATTTCACCACAGCCGGTCGCAACTAACCGACCAAAATTTTCGTTCCAAAACCGACTGCCAGTTTCATGTGGTCAGTCGGTTTTCGAACTGGCAAAATTGGTTTTCAGTCAAAATCCGATTTTTTTTTTTAGTTTTTTTGATCGGTTTTGGTTTTTTGTTTTTTGTTTTTAACATTCTTAATAGGTTAATACTATATTTCTTGACTAACGGTGGTGCTAGTTAGAGAGGAGGATGAGTGATATGGAGGAGAAAGAGATGGGGATATTTTTAAAATTTTGTTCTCAATTTCTCATGATATGCTACAGATTTTGAAATCATATATTATTTACTAAGTTTTAACTTAAATATTCTATTTTGCTATTTCTCCTTTATTTAGTACATACCCCACGTAATTTTGAAATAATTAAATTTGATTATCACACATATAATTTCAAAATAACCTCTAATATTTTCATAAGAGTAGCCTAACAGATAAATATTAAATAAAATAACTCAAATACTTTCCAATCTTATTTAAATCTAAGCATCTATAAATCTTATTCTTCATCAGTAGTCCTTTCAGATGTTGCACGGCTAAATTATTGCGCAATGTCTCCCGCCGGAGTGGATGTATGTGTGTGAAATTGATTCTTAATTTTTCCAAGCCCGGCATAGAGCTCAATTAATGTACGTCAAGCCATCTCCATATATAGTACGGAAGGTAAATGGATTGCTCAAACTCATATAAAAGGTACGGATTATGGGAGGCTTTTTTAATTTGTCAAGCATTTATCTTTTATTTCTCAAAACAAGATATTGGTCTCTTGAATTTTCTACAAAGAAAATGATGGAAAAAACACAAGCAATTAAGGTTCCAAACCAAATACAGATTTTCCAATGCAATCTAGATTATTGCGTGCCAAATAGAAAAAGAAATACGAAACAATTAAATAGTAATAACATGGCAGTTTAGTTACTAAGCAAAATATTTGAGAGTGAAAATCCAGGATAGGTTTTACGTATGCACACATTTATTGTCTCCGCTCTCACGGCCTTTTGCTAGTCTTCATACGCTTTGCTATGAAACCTTTTAATGGTGCCCAAATTGAGGATTCCTATAATATAATACCCTAGTTGTTGGCCAATTTGCTAGTCTCCATTTTCTATGAAATAGTCCAAAATTTTCTTAAGAGTCCCGGTATGCACAATTGTTAGCAACAGAATTTGCACCTCTTAAACGTGACATAGGCCACATCCACGAACAAGGCATCCATTTCTATGTAAGCATACTCTTTCCTGCACTAGGCCTTTGATCTTCTAATGGATTTTTAAGCGGCCCAGTTGGTTCTCCATGCCGGCATGGCTGGTAAAGCGGACCAGTTCAGCATTGGCCTTTTTGATTAGCAACTCAGAGCCTTTCTCCATGAAGTCAACCTTGACTTTGGAGAGTGGGATTGGCTCGTCTTCCATGAAGTCATCGCTCACTAAAAAAACCAATTTTGATTCTTCTTCTGTTGATAAAGTGGTGTGAATTCTTACGTAAGAAAAAGTGGGAACATGCTCAAGAGGCTAACAAAGATCAATGTTGATCAACCCCACATGCACTAGTACAAATTTGTGAACAGACGATGGACATTAGATGACAATTTTGCAAAAATCATTGTCTAAAATCTATCAAAAACGCGGCGCGGACAAGATATACGAAAATCCTCGTGGAATCTGAAGATTACATGGGATTCCATACAGTAATCGCTTGTTTGTGGTCTCCACTAGAGATGACTTCCTGTGGGCTGCATGCTAATGAGTTTGTCATTTTATACCTACTTTTGAACTATGGACCGTTTCCCCTATTCCCCCTTAGTTTTGAACTCTTTGTTGTAATTCCTTAATTCAAACTCTCCCTACTAATTTCTTTTTTGGTTGAGGCCTGTAAGAAATTAGTTAGGGGGAAAAATTCAATGGTTAATTTGAGCAAGTAGAGTTTTGGCTCGCATGAATTGACCAATGGACATTAAAGTTTGTTTGGCTGAGTTTTCACAAATTTTCAAAAAGCGTTTGAAACAACATTTTTAACCTTGGTAAAAGTGATTTTAAGTGATTTTAAATAAAAGATGCATTTGATAGGGTAAGTTTATAATGTTTTAACTCCGATACAAATATCACAGTGTAGAATTTTTTTTTTAATAAGCCATATATATTTTGTGGTTTTTGACTTAAACTCCCCTAGAAAGTTAAAGCTCATCTAATAATTCATCTAAACGCTTCGAGATGTAGTTTTTATATCTAGTAGCCAAAAGTGAATTTCTTGAAAGCTGTGCAAAACAAACCCTTAAGAAAGACGAAGAAGAGGTTAAACAAATCTTAATCTTTAAGCTGCCGCCAATCTATAATTTTGAAGACAGTTTTGAGCGTGCTTTAAAGGAATGTAGTTATGTCTTCCTTCTGTGGTGGCAGAGCCATGACAAAGGATGAAAAAAGAAAAAGAAAAAAAATCATCAGGTTCACTAAACAAGGTCGGAAGAAAGGGCAAGTTTCAAGATTTGAAAGTCTCTTTGGGCACTTCTCATCAGTGCGCTTGTGTGGCTCATTAGAAAATATCATTGTACAATTGTAATATCAACCAAGTGTTTTCATTTACTTATGTATAATAAGGTAATTAGTATGCCAAATTTAATATTTTGATGATAATTAATTTGATTATTTGGGTAGTTTTTATAAATATTATTTCTATTCCTAATTTCGTTTTGAAAAACTTTTCAAAACACTGTCCAACGTTAAAGATACAAATTAAAGAACCTAACAGCAGCAGCAAGAAGTAAATAAACTGGTGCGAAAGCCAACTCTCACCGCCTTAGCTTTCCTCCACAATGGGACTTAAATGACGATTTCAAAAGAACGAGGACTTTTAAGTCTCGAACTGGACCAAAAAAAAAAAAAAAAAAAAAAACTACCTGACACCAATGTTTTATATCATTTTTTTAAAAAATCATTTTCATCACCATAGAGTTATAACTTCATTTATCATAAAATTATGGGTTCTAGTTTAGTATGTAGTGTATTTTTTAAACTAGGTTCTACTGTTTTGTTAGTAGTAGCATTATAACTCCATAGGACTAAATAGGATTGTTCTTTTTGAGAAATATGGAGGCAAATGGCCTTTTTAATATATTTTTAAAACATGTAACCATAATTTTTTTAAATTAGGCAAATGATCGTTTATCAACTTGTTCTGTGCTTAATTATTTAAGCTTTAACTTATCTTACTGATTGGGCCCTAGTGATCATATCAGTTATGCACAATCTTTAGGAAGTTAGGGTTCGCGAGGTTCCCATTGACACTGAGATCATAAATTGTATTGAACTAAGTCAAAGCCTACCCGTAAGTAGAGAGGTTGGTACGATACCCTTAACTTATTTGTTTAACTTTTCTTGTTATATGTATGCAGTATAACATATTATTATATAGCATCACCAATCTTAAAACATAACTTATGAATCATAAATCATAAATCATAAACATGCTTAACTTAAAAGTGACTAAACAGTATAATTTATTACTGCACACATCACATACTTATCATGACACGATCATAATATAGCATGATATGACATGGTATAAACATAATAAATCATAATCATATCATAGTGTGATATGACATGACTTAGCATAACATAGTACATTATGTCAACATGGCATATTATAGGGTTCGTAGCTTTTTATTTTACACTATAGGTGTTGAACTTTATACTATTATTGATTTAAACTAGTTTGGCAAACAGATGGTAAGCCTAGTTATGATGAAATTCTCAGTGGCATGCTTTTAATATTGAGATAAAGGCTCTGGATCGAGTGGGTTTGTTTCTATATGTAAATAATTCCAAATTCTCTGCGATACTTTCAATTGTACTTGAATAGTCTAATTGTTGGAGTATTTTGTGAGTAAGAACAGAAAGGACGCTACAAATTTCTAGGATATGTTTGAGGCGTGTATAAAACACTTTTCCTTAAAGGTTTTATATGCCCTTACTTATTCAAGCTTGCTAGAGAGTTTTGTAGCAAATCACCTTTAAGATACAACAAATACTTGAACACTATATTTAGCACCAATATAATGTTTCAGAACAAAACTCTGTATAATTCTAAAAATTTAAGAATAGACATGGGTGTTATTTCATGAATGGAGACAACCGGTTCAACCCACATATCTTTTGCTTAAATGTACCTCTTCATTTGTAAAGGTATCTTCTCATATGTTGACACAACCATTACAAAGAATGTGTCTATTGCTAATAGATTTTCAGATTTGTATAAAAAATACAACCAATGAAAGCACCAGATTAAAATACCACAAAAACACATTGTGTCAACATGGACTTGCATGGGAGGGCGCCACGGCGTTAACTTTCTAGTGCCACGGCGCCAAGTGCATTGGAATGAATTTCATGTGAATTTCACATGAAATTCAACTGGGAACCATTGTGCCTAATAGGTAGTGCTAGCGCTTGGGCAGGCCAACGTCTAGGTGCTCAGCGTTGGGCTCTTTGCCCTTCTATGTGCGTGTTTACGTCGTCAATACCGTGGCATTCATTTTGAGCTTCGTGGTGCTCTGAACTACCATAAAACACATTAAAAATGTGTTTTCTCACTCATACTAATGTGATTTTTAATCTCAAAATATGTTAGAGAGATATACAATCTCTCCAACATTGATTTCTTATGTTAATCTAAAAATCTCTCCAACATTGATTTCTTTTGTTCATCTAAAATCTTATCTTATGTTAAATTTTGAATTTTAAACATATATAAATGTTTCAAAATGTGCACAGTTTCGTTGTTAATTTCCGTTTTGTCCCAGTTTTGTTATTTTGAAAAGTTGCATGTCTATGTGCTTGGTTGTTGAGAATTTGAATGAGAACGAGCCTTTTTGAAATGTTGAAATTTTTCTTTTTAGGCTTAATATGCCAAAATTATTTGCCATCATCTGGTGACTTAAAATTGTTTTTGGTAGATTTAAACCATCTCTAATATAAGTGTCAATATTAATACTATATTTGTCATTAAAAAGTATTAATAGTATCAAAGTTTTCATCAATAATACCTTTTTATTATTTTTATTTTTTGACCATTAGATTGAAATTAAATGGTCCAAAATGTAAGAGAGTAAGGTGAAACTAACTGTAGCATGTAAAAGCTTTATATTATAGAAGTCGAAACTTATTAGTTCTAACTAGGCTTGTCAAGCTAAGCCTAAGTCTCACAAAAACAAAAATAACATAGCTATGCCTAATCTTTGCATTTTTTAATCTAACAATTATACAATTAAAAAAAAACACTAAAAATTCAAAAAATCCCGTGAAAAAATTTCAAAATAGTCCACACATGGAGGCAAGGGCAACGGGGTCGATGGCTGGTACACGGTTGATCAATGGCAACCCATGCAAGCGGAGGGTTGGCAACAAATGAATTCATGGATGGAGGTGGCGATTGTGATGGATGAGACAAGTTAGCGAGATCATGTGGACGAAGTACAATTGGGATCACGTGATCTCCATCGCGACCAAATAACCATTGCCAGGTCACAAACGCTGCCACTACTAGGTCGGCCTTATCCGTCGCTGCACGCTCCACACCTGACGATAGTGTGTCGCCAGAGATGACGACGAGGTCGAGGTGGTGCATAAATCCATCACAAGGTAACAATTAGGCCAAAGGAGGTGCGAGGTTAGGGAATTTGCCTTTAGGTTAAGATTTTGTTCCCAAGGAGGCGTGGTGGTTTGGAATTCCATCTCCATCACAAACCGAGGGTTGGTTGCCGTCAAATGTTGCTAGAAACAACTTCTAATGAGGGCGAATTATCTATCCATTTTTTCAATTATCTATTTTTTTGAAAAAATACAACACAATATCGATACCCTAGAAAAAAGTATTTAGGGTGTTTAGCAAATCTTTTTCAACTGCTATAGTGTAATGCTCTCGTGTACTATAATATATAACAAATTTGAATGCTACATTGCAAAACTCTTATATGCTATAGTGTTTTGGTTCTAACATATTAATTTAAAATACGTTTTCAATTATGTATATATGAGTGTGTGTATATATATATATATGTATGTGTGCATACAAAGATCCAACTATTATAGTTTAACATGCAAAATATTACTTGCTTTGTTAATTTGATAACACCATTTCAACTATAAAATTTCAATTGCTACAGCATGAAACTCTCACGTATTATAAAACACAAATATATTATAATGTAAAACTCTTATATAACTTATATTTTATAGTTTGAAATAATTAATTAAATACACGGACTAATTTCTTAAATATATAGTTTTAATTAATTAACTTAACTATACAGTTGAAACTAATTTCTTAAATGCACTGGCTGCGCGTCTTTCGCTGTAACGTCGGAAATTGCATAATTAATTACTTGATATAATATATTATCTGCACAATCAAAGCAAAGAAACGGGGGTCTCAGTCTTCTACAGGTGACTGCTTATTAAATTTGAATGAATCATATCATTGACGCAACTTTTCTTTTAAAATACCCAGCAACAAATGTATTTCAGCCGCCATCCTTTTTAAAAGCTGTCGTCTTCTTTGAAAATATATGGTTTCCTCCAAACCCAATTATTGTACCAAGCTTGAGCGATCGTGAGAGTAAGAGAGAGAGAGTTCCATTTCAGAGAGAGAGAGAGAGAGAGACAGAGAGAGAGTTTATGGAGGGAAAAGGAGGAGACGAAATGCCAAGGGTCCAAGCAGAGATGTGGCAACTTATGTACGGTCATATTGACTCCATGCTACTGAAATGTGCCGTCGAGCTCCGCATAGCGGACGTTATTCACTCCCACGGTGGGCCCATAACTTTGTCCCAAATAGCTTCCTCTATTTCTGACTCAACCTCTCCAAACATCCACTACCTCAAGCGCATCATGAGATTGCTTGTCCACAAAAAGATCTTCACCGCACATCACGATCAAGACTCCTCATCCTCAGATGGCGTTGATCATCATCAAACTCGATATGGGTTGACCCCAAAATCCAGACTTCTATTGTGGGAGTCAAAGCCAAGCTGGGCACCCTTTGTAATGATTCAAAACCAGAGACTGTTGGTTGAGGTGCTTTATCACCTTAGCGATTGCGTCAGAGACGGCGTTGTTCCGTATGAGAAGGCCTATGGCCATGAATTCTATGGAGATTCAACAACAGACCCAAAAAAGAACAAGTGGTTCAACGATGGAGTAGCCTCTTTGGCCAAGATCGTGATGGGTCCAGTCTTGTCTGCTTACAAAGAGGGGTTTGATGACATCGGTTCATTGGTTGATGTGGGAGGTGGAATTGGTGCCGCCATTTACGAGATCTCACGATCTCATCCGCATATCAAATGTTTTAATTTTGATTTGCCACATGTTGTTGCTGCAGCTCCTTCGTACGATGGTGTCACCCACGTGACTGGTGACATGTTTGAGGCTATTCCTAAAGCAGATGCCATTTTTATGAAGGTAAATTCAATAAGCCCTATTTTATCTTATGATGATCTTTTTTTTTTTTTTCAATAATCATTTATAGCATGGCAATTTTTATTACACGCAAGGTAATTTTTTTCAACTAATAAAGCATGGGTGTTTTAACGGTTGGATTATCTTTTCAATGGTTTGATACGAGAGTGGAAGTAATTTTGTATCATGCTGTTTAAATTTTTAAAATAAACAGTCATAAATCAAATAATTAATATTCTAATCCAACGATTAAAACATCGTTCTTTATCGATAGAGCAAAATTATTTTTTTTATTGTAAGAATTCTCTTACAATATTGAGGAGAAATTTTAATATAATTTCTTATAAAATATTTTATGTATTCTCTTTTATTTTGTCTTGATATTTTGAAAGTTTTTTCGATGAAAATTTATCAATGGTATACGTTTTGTTTTGAAAACGTTAAATATCATTAAAACTATTTTTTATTGTATATTTGACTTTTGAAAAGCACGTATCTATTAATTGGTATCTTTTTTTCTACCAGAGTAATTGCCTTATCTTTAACATACATAAAGTGAGAAAACGTTTTTCACGGTATTCACTTTATGTTAAAAATACAAGAAAACAAACGTTGAAATGTTTTCATCTTTGTTTTTAGGTTTTTTTTTTTTCCCTTTCTTTCTTTCTCTTTTCTCCTCTTTGCTTTCTTATTTTTTTTAATTTTTTTTCATACGTATTTATTTTTTCTCATTGTTGTCTTATTCTTATATGTATTTAATTTTTCCACTTCAATTTCTTACTTTTTTTTAACATGCTTGATACGCGTACTTTTTATTTTTTATTTTTTTAAGTGATACCCTCGCTTTCCGTAGTATGAAAATTTTGATCCGATTATTGCGCATCTCTGTCAAAGCAACGCCCAGGAAAGCTAGTATGGTAATAATTAAAGCACAAAAGAGGCAGAAAAACATTAACTTTCTCATAATCTTTTTGCTCTATTTTCGCTTTTTATGTTTGCTCACGTTGTAATAAACTAATAAAAAGAAAGAACCAAAAGTTATTTCCGATTTCAAATTGGTCGTCGGTAAATGAATGATTTTCCATTAATATTGTGATAAATTCTCCTATGGTTATTAGATACTCTTTTACAATTTGGTTAACGATCACAATGAAAAACGTTAGTCTTTTAGGATGTTTGACACATTGATTCAAATCAATTATGTAAAACTCCTATATGTGCGTAAAACAAAAACTATCACATGCTACGGTGTTTGAAATAAAGTTTTCATTTTCAAAATTCTCGTTCATTGGATATCGTGTTTTCAAGTATATCAAATCTGGACGAGACGTTATATTTGGTAACATATTCCATGCAGTTAGTACTTAATAATTGGAGCGAAGAACAATGCGTCAAGATTTTGAGAAATTGTCGCAGCTCAATACCAGAGAAGACCGGCAAGGTCATCATTGTGGACATTGTTTTGGAGTCGTCGGAAAGCAATGACGACGACGACGTCGACGTCCTATTTGATGAGATGCGGCTAAGACATGATTTGGCGGTGATGGCATTTCGTAGTGCTGGAAAGGAGAGAACAGAGCTGGAGTGGAAGAAGCTGTTAGCGGAATCGGGCTTCCCTCGCTATAAAATCACAAAGATTCCAGCTGTATCCTCCATTATCGAGGCCTTTCCTATTTAAATCCTGTTATGATTAAAATTGAAACTCTCTTTTTTAGGGTAAAAAACATGTCAAAATTATTTTCCGTCATTTATAACTATTGTTAGATTTTTGCTTTTGTTCAATATTGTGTTTTATTGTTGCAATTAATTCACGAGGGTCCATTTAAAAAGCTTCTTTATTAACGAGAAATAAGCACTTTTTGGATGAATCTTATTGTACAAGAAAAAAAATGGATTTAGCCTGCAGTTTAACCTCTAAAACATGTACCTAAGTAACTAATCCATGAACACCCCAGAGATTCTTTCTTGAAAATTCGCACTTTTTTAGAATCGGATGGAATTCTAGAATTCCTATTCTTAGCGAAAATACTTCTGTATGCATGCTTCTTTCGCTTGATAAGGTGTGTCACGCCCCAGAGTACGGGGGTGACGTGACAGGTTGATTAGGTTATTAAGGTAAAAATTTAAATTTAAAACCCAAGTTTAAGAATTTAAATAAATATGAAAGATGTGATAATTTAAAATTTTTTTAAGCAAACATTTATAATAATTAAACAAGTAAGATAAAACAAAACAAAATGAAATAAAACAATAAGGAAAGAGGAAACACGCGTTGGGTCCCACCGACCCACAACTTGTGCACATACATAGTATCGACAATAATTAAATTATAACCACAGTCCAAAGTAGAAAGAAAGATTAAAATAATACATGCCTTGTTTATTTATACAAATAACCTACTCAGGTCTTTTATTGGTCGCAAGTTCGGTCTGCGGACCCTTCGTCAATCCAAAGTTGTATTTCATCTAGGAGGAAAAGATTTAAAACAAATAAAATATGAGCGAATGGCTTAGTAGGACTATGTTTTGAAAACAGATAAATAATTTAAATATAAAATTTACCTTTCAAAGAAATAGTTAGAAACAGAGTTGAAAAAGTAAATTCATTTAAATAAATCTCGTTAAAACAGTTCGTCCAGAAAGTACCTTTTATCTTTCTTAGGCAAACCATAATATTCACTAATGAAGTGGCCCAGTTGGGTTTCAGGACCTGCCCCCTAAGGTCGCACGCTATACGACTCTATCTCTGATATGGCATCATGCCCGTCTATGTATTTCTATTATTATTTAAAACCCATTTATCTAGTATATTCATTTACATTTATTATGTGGTTCATTATGAAATTCACTTCAGTCCACTGTTTATGAAAAATAATCAATAAAAATCCTTTTTTAATCAATCCTTGAAAACATTTTGATGAAAATCCTTTTGAGGCCAAGATTATTTTAAAAATTATGCTATCAAGGAATGGGTAGAAGTCCTACCTCAGTATCCATGCCGATATCAAACACTGTAGTCCCGATCCGCTATACGTTAGCTCCACGAAACCACGAACAACCTTAAACAGAAACTAGATCTATCAGTATCTAGCTTAAAATATCCTATGTTGTTGAGCTATCTTATAGTGTCCTAGTGTGCCATTCATGTTTATAAAATCATATTGAAAGTTTAAAATCTCTATAGGGGTTCAGAACAATAGAAGCAGGTGAAAAATGGTAAGTTTTCATTATACCCGGTCGGCCTGCTAGTCTTCCTGGTTCAGTCTGCCGAACTGTGTAGTTCGGCCTACGGCAATTCAAGTCTGGCCTGTCGGAGTTTTCTAGGTTTGGCCTACCAGACGTATGAATCTGGCCTTGCGAATTCATGAATCCGGCCTGTCAAACTTTAAGTTTAGCCTGCCGAACTGAGAAATTCTGAAATTTTCCAAAACCCGAGTCTCGGCCTCCCCGAGCTCAATTCCTCATTTCAATTTTTTTTCCTTAGTTCTCAGGCATAGAAAACATTTATAGAAGGTAGAAAAATATAATAAAATACTTTTAAACTAGTTTAAACAAGATCTACATAGAAAATCCAATAAAATCCAAAAATAGAAAAATAGAGGAAAAATGAAAAATCTTGATTGAAATCCGTTTTTCTTCAAATTAAGCTTAGATTCTAGATGTTTTAAGTTTCTCAAACTTGGATTAAAGGTTTTTTAAGCTTAAACGAACTTAGATTTCAAAATACGAAGAAAATTTAGAAATTTAAAAAAGTTTAAGATTTTGAAAACTAACCTTGATTTAAGCTTTAAATCGAAGTTGTGGTTGCTGAATCACGTTCCCAAGCTTCCAATTTGACTAAGGATTGAAGTTTAAACTCAAAAATTTTGAATCAAAAGCGAGAAAAGAGAGAGAGAGCGGGGCAGAGAGAGAGAGGATGAGAATGACAGGGAGAGAGCGAGGGAAAGAAATAAATAGGGAGAGGGAGAGTAAAACTGATGAGGAAAAACTGTGTGTCACCCACAGTTCTGACAAAGGACATGGTTGGCATTTGACAAATTGTTTTGTTCCAAAATTTAAAATACAATTAAAAATAGTTTACAAATGATTTAAAATTAAATTGATTAGAAAATCATTACTAAATATTTAGATTAAAGTTAAATCACAATTTGGCACACTAATACACCATTTTATACACTAATATCATTTAATTAATTTCGAGATATTACATATTGTTATACTTTGGTTAACAGTATAACAAGTGTAACATCATAGGTACATCAGGAACATAGATAATTCTTACCATAAACTAAAACGACGTCGAAGATATACAAGACATGTTTACTTTGTATTAAAGGGAATGGAAAAGTAATGAGTAATTCTGTTTTCTTTTAAATAATATGCCTATTTACAAAATCAATAATAAGAGATTTCTATGCCCCATATAATATAGAAAATGAAGAAAGGGAATCCTAATCCTTCAACACCCTTTAAAGCATTTCTAATGCAATGTTAATTTGATGCATCAATGGCAAATTTAGCGTTTGAGTGTAAAAAGCTCTCAAATGCAATGATATTTTTAAAGCCAAAGTTGCTATATGTTACACTTTATGGCAAATTTATTACAAAATTTAGCTTATAGCAAATTTGATATTTGATTTCTATTGGTTGGTGGATCTATTTTTTTGCTTTAATAATTACAACGTTCTTACTTTTTTATTATTTAAACATTAAAAGTTTACTTTTAGAAGTTTTAAGGTCTAATAATTATGACAAAATACAAATATAGTCTTCTAAATAGCATTATGCATTGGAGTATAAAATAAAATAATTTAACGTGCTTTGCACTTTTTGATGGTAAATATAACATTGACATTAGCATTTGTATTAGAAATGGTCTTAATGTTGATTCCCAATCAAGGGGAATGAATACCACATTTAAATTTTCAAATTCAAATGTTTTTATTTAATAGCTATTAGTTATATATGTAAAAGGATATTTAATAATTACATTGAATAAGATCTCCATTAAAGGGTGAACAAAAAATCTAGGAGTTTGACAAATCCGATTTTATCCACCCAATGAAATCCCAGACAATCGGAATCCGACGAGTCTGAATAAAAATTTGAATTAACCTACCCAATCCGATTTTTCATTAGGTAAGTTTAGGTGAGTTTGTCATAATTTGAGATAATCCAAAGCCACCCAATATAATATATATAAAATATTTATTATATATATATATATATATTATAATTTTAATATAATCTTATACTTTCAAAAAAATTCCTTTATAGTTTATAGTACAGACTTTTTTTTGGTTTCGAACTTCTTTTTACTTTCTAGTACACTACACAATCTTTTAAAAAAAGTCTTTCATTTGACCACTTTCTTGTACACATTTTATTTCGGTCATAAGTCTCAATCCTACCTATCTCTTTCTTTATTTTATAAAAAAAAAAAAAAACCACTCTCTAGGATACAGAGGTTGTTTGAACGGAGATGTTTGGAGTTTGAGATTAACAAATGCAGCATGCATAGTTGTGGTTGATATTTATTGACTAAAAAGATATTTGTTTTCTTAATTTTTATTATAGTTTGTTTGTTGATATATGCCTTATGTATTTGAACTTGTTTTGCAAACTTTTATCTTTATGTTGGTTTATGACTTTGCAATAATATTCAAACTTTATGAGATAATTAATATATGATCTGAGTTTTAGTTTTTTTTTTCTTCATATCTATTTTATTTTGATAAACTATTATTTTAATTTTTTTTATTACATTCAATCCGATCAACCCACATCTAAATTTTTATTAGATAGGTTGCTTTTAAAGTTTGAGCTTTTTAGGTGGATTAAATTTAAAATCAGGCCATTCAAATGTTAATTAGGTGGATTTAAAAATCCTTAAAACCTATGCAACTTACCTAATATTCACCCTTGTCTTCATTCCTAAGAAAGTAAACACTGAAAGAAAAACACAAAGTTTTCCATTACACAATCAAATAATTAAATAAAATAATGCTCACTTTTATTATTTTATTTTCTTTTTAATAATAAAAATGCCCATAAAGAATTTAAGAATTGCGTGCATATCAAAAGTAAATCTAGGTCCAAAAAATTAATAAAATATTGAAATTAATAAATGCTATCTAATCTATCCTTATCTTTACTCTGCCTACTTTAATTTCAAAAAAAAGGGAAGATCTTGAGGTTTATTTTATAAACGACTACGATATGACACCAGCAAGAATACAATTATCAGACCCTCGAACTTAGACATATATGGGAATCCAACTGCTGCAGTCTTATAATACAATACGACTTCATTTGCTGTTACGTCGGAAATTGCATCATTAATTATCTAGATATAATATATTACATATATAATCAATGAATGAACAACGTGGGTTTGTCCTTTACACGTAACTCCTTGTCAAATGTGGACAATCATATCACTGACGCAACTTTTCTTTTAAAATACCCAAAATCGAACATATTTCAACGCTCACATGCTTTCCACCAAGCCCATTATTGTACCAAGCTTGAGCGAGGCGAGAGGAGAGAGAGACAGTTATGGAGGGAAAAGAAGGGGACAGAATGGCAAGGGTTCAAGGAGAAATGTGGCAACTCTTGTACAGTCATGTGGACTCTTGTAAATATTGTCTTTTTAATTTTTATTAATATATTAATGACAAATTTATCATTTAAATGTAAAAAGTTTTCTCCAATGCAATATTATTTTTAAAGCTAAATTTTGTTATATGCTATACAAAATTTAACATATAACAAACTTGGTATTTGATTCTTATTGGTTGGTAGATTTATTTTTTTGCTTTAATAATTACAACATTCTTATTTTTTAATTATTTAAACATTAAAAGTTCACTTTTATAATTTTTAATGTTAAATAATTATAACAAAAGATAAATATTACATTCTAAATAGCATTATGCATTGGAGAATAAAATAAAATAATACATCAAATATGATATTTTTACACTTTTGATGGCAAATATAATATTGACATTGGCATTTACATTGAAAATGGTCTTAATATTGATTTCCTATCAAAGGAAATAAATATCATATTTACTTAAATGTCCAGATTTAAATTTATTATTTAATAGCATTTGATTATGGACAAGGATATTTTAATAATTACATTGAATAAGATCTCCACTTAGGAGTGAACAAAAAATCTGAGAGTTTGACGAATTCGATTTAATACACCTAATGAAATCCGAGACAATTTAAATTCGACGAGTCCAAATAAAAATTTGCATTAACTAACCCAATCCAATTTTTCGTTAGGTGGGTTTAGGTTGAGTTTTTTATAATCTGAAATATTCCAACTTTCCAAACCCACCCAATGTAATGTTATATAAAATATTTATTATATATATTGTAATTTTAATATAATCTTATACTTATTTTAAAAAAAACCTTTATAGTTTGTAGTACAGATTTTTTTGGTTTTAGACTTTTTTTTTTTTTTACTTTCTAGTACACACTACACAATCTTTTTTTTTTTTTTTAAAAAGCCTTTCATTTGACCACTTTCTAGTACACGTCCCATTTCGGTCACAAGTCTCAGTCCTACCTATTTCTTTCTTCAGTTTAATAACAAAACCACCCTCTCTAGGATATAGAGGTTGTTTGACTGGAGATACTTGGAGTCTGAGATTGACAAATGCAACATGCATAGTTGTGGTTGATATTTATTGACTAAAAAGATATTTGTTTTCTGAGTTTTTATTATAGTTTGTTAGTTTATGCCTTGAGTATTTAAACTTATTTTGCAAACTTTTTTCTTTATGTTGATTTATGACTTTGCGACAATATTGAAACTTTGTGAGATAACCAATGTATGATTTGAGTTTTATTTTTTTTCTTAATATCTATTTTATTTTGATAAACTATTATTTTGATTTTTTTATAATATTTAATTCAATTAACCCACATCCAAATTTTTATTGAGTGGGTTGCTTTTAAAGTTTGGGCTCATTGGATAGATTAGATTTAAAATCAAGTCATTCAAACTTTAATTGGGTGGATTTAAGAATCCCTGAAATCTATGCAACTCACCGATGTTCATCCCTATCTTCGTTCCTAAGAAAATAAACACTAAAAAAAAATGCAAAAGTTTTTCATTACACTACAAAATAATTAAATAAACACTAAAATAAAAATAAATGATACTCACTCTTAATATTTTATTTTCCTTTTTAATGTCATTATCTTTCCTTTTATATTCTTAGTAAAAATGCCCATAACGTATTTTAGAATTGCGTGCATATCAATACTGAATCTAGGTCCAAAAATTTAATAAAATAATGAAATTAATAAATGCTATCTAATCTATCCGTATCTTTACTATGCCTACTTTAATTTCAAAAGAAGAGAAAATCTTGAGGTTTATTTTACAAACGACTATGATATGACACCAGCAAGAATACAATTATCAGACCCTTGAACTTTTACATGCATAGGAATCCAACTACAGCAATCATATAATACAATACAACTTCATTTGATGTTACGCCAGAAACGATATAATATATTACTAGGGTTTATTTGGTAAATAGATTTAAATGAGTGATTTGATTTGAGTTAGTGTAAATTGAATTAAAATTTAAGTTAGTAATATGAATTGTTATCCAAATTAGTGTTTGGATGTGCATTTAAGTTTTAATCTGAGTATGGAATAAAATTAGAATTTGTGTTTGGAGAGACAGTGAAAGTAGTTTTTGATTTATTAACACATCTAATAAAATCTTAATATTAATGGTTTTAAAGAATATCTAATATGGATCTTAATTTATTCCTCTCTTCACTAGAAAGATAATGAAAAAAGAATTATCTCAATTGGATATCAAACGAAGAAGTTGTGATTGTTTTTCTTTAAATATAGGAGAGAGAATTTTAGTTTTTACTGTGACAGAGATATCCGAGTATTAAAAGTTTAAAGGGAAGCAGAACTCTAAAAACTTAGATTCTTAATACTCAAAGGATTTAGATTTTGGGAGAAACAAACACGTATCTAAAGAATTCTTGATACTTGAATCCAAATTTGAATCCATTAAATACAAAAAATACTCCAAACAAACAACCCCTAGTCAATGAATGATCTTGGGTTTCAGGCTTTTACAAGTGACTCCTTGTTAAATGTGGGTAAATCATATTTCATCACTTTATGGGGAAAAAAAAAACCACACTCTCTAACATATAGAGGTTGTTTGTATTACGACCTTAACTTATGTGGTCGTTATTTAACTATATAATTATAAACTTAAACATATTTTAACGTAAAGTACTTAAATTGTAGAATAAATTTTTTTTATAAAACAAAATAATAATAATTATTATTATTTCTTAAAATAATTCTTCGAAGAAATAGGAATTATTTCTTTAAATTTGACATAAAAATAATTTTCTGAAATAATGATAATAATTTCATTAAACTTTTGTATTATAGGGTGTTTAAAAAAGTGGTTGAAACTATATAGTTAAAAATATACACTATAGTATATGAGAGTTTTACACTGTTGCGCTTTAAGCTATGTAGTTGGAACCACTGTCCCAAACAAAGCATTAGATGTAACATAATTATTTAAAACTATTTCTTTTTAAAACATTTCTTAATTTAAATTAAGAAACGTTTCTAAATTAAAGCATTTTCTTATCAAACATAAAAATAATTGTCTAATTATAAAACCTTTTCCTTTAAACCTTAAATTAAGAAACGTTTCTAAATTAAAGCATTTTCTTATCAAACATAAAAATAATTGTCTAATTATAAAACCTTTTCCTTTAAACCTTTTCATAAATTAAAATAAACTTTTAAAAACATTTCTAAAATTAGTTCTCATTAAAACTTTCTTACTTGAACATTTACTTATATTTGTTGCACAATCTGATGTAACATTTTAAATCTTAAAACATTCTAAACTAAGCTTAGTTTTCTAAAACATTCTTGTGCAATACCATTTAATTATTTGTACGTATTTAATATAATAATAAATGCATAAATTATGTTTTTTACGTAAAAGGTATCCACTCCCTTTTTCACCGTTCGTCCGCCACTCACTACCATCCATTAAATGTTGCTGATAGGTTCTTGTCCTACAGCATGTCATGCCTTGGAGTACAGGAGGTGACGCGGGGAATTAATTAGGTTGAAATTTTAATTAAACACAAGTTAAAGAATTTGATTAATTATAAAAAAATGTGACCATCTTAATCTTTTTAAACTAATATTTACGATAATAAAACAAATAAAATAAAATAAGATGATATAAAATAATGAAGAGAGAGAAACGCACATTGGCTCCCACCGGGTCCACAACTTGTACACACATATAGTATCGACAATATGTAAATTACAACCACGGTCCAAAATAGAGAGAGAAAGTGAAATAATATATGCCTTGATTAATTTATACAAATAACCTACTCGGGTCTTCTACTGCTTGCAAGTCCAGTCGGCGGACCTGTCGTTAATCCTAAACTGAATTCCACCTAGGGGGAAAGGTTTGAAACCAAATAAAAGTGAGCGAAAGGCTCAGTAGGACTATCCTTTAAAACAGATAAATAATTTAAATATAAAATCTAACTTTCAAGAAATATGTTTAGAAGACAGATTTAAATAGATAAATTCATTTAAATTAATCTTATCAAAATCACTTTGTCAAAAAAGTACCTTTTTATCTTTCCTGGGAAACCATAGTTATCACCACCAAAGTAGCCCAACTGGGTTTCGGGACCTACCACCAAGATCGTACGCTACACGACCTAATCTCTGAGTATGACATCATGTCCATCTATGTATTTCTATAGTTATTAAGATCTTATTTTACCAAATGTATTCTTTTACATTCATTATGTGGTTCATTATGAAAATCACCTTATTCTACTGTTTATGAAAACAACTGATAAAAACCTTTTTCAATCAATTATTGAAAACATTTTGAAAAAAATCATTTTTAAGGCCAAAAATCATTTAAAACTTGGCTACTAAGGAAAAGGGGTAGAAGTCCTACCTCAATATTCATGTCGGTGTCTCACATTGCAGTTCTAGTCCGTTATACGTTAGCTTCAAAGAACCACAAACAACCTTAAATAGGAACTAGGTTTATCAGTATCTAGCTTAAGATATCCTATGTTGCTAAGCTATCTCATGGTGTCCTAGTGTGCCATTTGTGTTTATAAAATCATACTGCAAGATTAAAATATAAATCGGGGTTCAAAACAGTGAAAATGGGTGAAAAATGACAAATTTTTACTATGCCCGGTCAGCCTGCCAATTTCCTTGGTCTAGCCTGCCGAACTGTACAATTCGGCCTACCGGTAAATCAGGTCTAGCCTGCCGAACTGTTTCCAGGTTCGGCCTGCAGAAGGTATGAGTCTGACATAAATCCGGCCTGTCAAACTAGAAAATTTTGAAATTTTTTAAAATCAAGTCTTGGCCTTCCCCGAGCCCAATTTTCATTTTCACCTATTTTTCTCAATTCTCAGGCATGAAAAACACTTATAGATGATAGAAAAAATATAATGGAACACTTTTAAACTATTTTAAACAAGATTTACACAGAAAAATTCAAGAAATCCAAAAATGAGAAAAATAGAGGAAAAATAAAAAAACTTGATTCGAATTCATTGTTCATCAAACTAAGCTTAGATTCTAGATATTTTAGGTTCCATTAACTTAGATTAAGGGTTTTCTAAGCTTAAGGAAGCTTGGATTTCAAAATGCGAAGAAAATTAAAAAATTTAGAAAAGTTTGAAATTTGAAAACTAACATTAGATTTAAGCTTTAAATTGAGTTTGTGATTGTCCAAATGCATTCTTGAGCTTCCAATCCACTGAAAACCGAAGTTTGGGCTTGTTTTTGAATCAAAAATTTGAGGGAAGGAGAGAGAGAAAGAGAGGTAGTGAGAGAGAAGGAGAGGGTGAGACGAGAGAGAGAGAGTGTGTGCTGAGTGAGTGAGGGAAAGAGAGAGAGTGAGAGATTAAATAAGCAAAAGGGAAAGCAAAACCAGTTAAAGAAAACCATGTACCATCCACAGTTTTGAAAAAGGACGTGGTTGGTATTTAACAAATTATTTTGTTCCAAAATTTAAAATAACGAAATAAAAATAATCAAAAGCAATTAAAATAATTAGAAATAACATTAGTTTAGAAATATTACAAAATAGCCAGATTAAATTTAATAATACATCTTGGCAGACCAATTCACCATTTTATACACTAATATCACTTAATAAATTTTCAGGCGTTACACAACATGAATATACTTAATGAGCTTTTGCTTAGCAAGTAGGAAAATCAACTTGCAAAACATAATTGAAAAGCATTTCATGAAAGAAAAAATGAACATTGTATGCTATCTTATTGCCTCATTTTATGCTTAATTATTTAAGCTTTAACTTGTCTTACTGATTGGGCCCAGGTGATCATACCAGCTGCGTGCGATCCTCAAGAAGTTAGGATTCTCGAGGTCCTCAATGACACCAAGATCATAACTGTATTGAACTATATTGAAGCCTCCTTGTAGGTCGAGAAAT
The DNA here is from genome assembly GCA_025403435.1 of Artocarpus heterophyllus. Lineage (NCBI taxonomy): Eukaryota > Viridiplantae > Streptophyta > Magnoliopsida > Rosales > Moraceae > Artocarpus > Artocarpus heterophyllus. Next base: position 8,914,639 of record CM046347.1, on the reverse strand, counting down.
TAGTACGACACTCTTAACTTGTCTTATTAGTTTTACTTATCTTATTATGTGTATGCAGCATAATATGTTACTATATAGCATTACATATCATAAATCATAAATCATAAAAATGTTTAACTGAAGATGAATAAGCAGTATAATTTATTGCAATATACTTACTGCACATAGTATAATCATAATATAACAATGCATGACATGACTTAAACTTAACAAATCATACCCGTAACATAACACAACATATCATATTATTACTAAACATAATACAACAAATCATACATAGCATAGCATAATGTATCACTAATCATACATTTCATAATTTTTATAAAAACATGTAAACATTTTAGTTCGAAATTGTTCATGTTGGATGTAGGATCTTACTTACCTGGATAATGAGTCCAATTGTGTCCTGCTAATTCTACAGTCTAAGAAGCTTTCTAGATAATAGTCCTAAAGGGATTGTGGATGGCTAAAAATATTTCTTGGAGATTTATAATTGTTGGAAATATCATTCTGGACTCTAATACTCCAGCCTATCTAGACTCGGTTTACGTGTAGTCGGTACTAGATGATTTTTAACAGAGTAGAATTAGCTCAAACAAAGGACACCATTATGTTAGAACGTTGAAATGAGTTAGGAGGTGATATTGGATCGTCAATTGGAGGTCAGGATCACAAAATTCGATCTATTGGAGCTCGGCCACCCATGACGGCGTGTAGGGCGTACAGCTCCTTTGGTGGTCGGTGGATGGCAACGCTTTAGCTCCAAGCTATTCTCGACCTCCTTAGCTCGTTTGTAGCTTCAATTTTACCAAATTCAACCTCAAACGTAGAAGATTAAGCTTGGAGATCTTGACCAAGAGGGTGGTGGCTTTACAATCATGAGACCCTAAAATTGGCAGAGGGGTTTTCCTTTTCAGGCTCTTTTTAATGATTTGGCATGGGTGGTATATCTCACCACTTTCGAAAACTACAAAAATGATGATGGTGGCAGCGGGTTTGCGACGGTGTCTTCAATTCTAACTGTTGTGAGGCAGAGACATCAAACTGATGGGGAAAAGATTCCCCACCTTGCCCTGAGTGGTTTCCCTCGATCAATTTGGATTAAAGTTGTCGAAATCAATGAAGTCAGTGGTCCCCACAATGGTTGAAGGAGGCGGTCATGGAACTCCGACTGACAGCTATGCTATGGTGAAATTGGGGGGGGGGGTGGGTGTTCTCACTTCCCGTCACCATTTGAATCGAATAGGTGCGGTGGGGCACCTCATCGCTGCCATAAACTATGAGATCAACGATGGCTTAAAAGGCGACAAGGGGTAACTTTGATGAGCTTCTCTGGCTAAAATCGTCCCATGAATATGGTACCATTTTCTTCCTCTCGTTCATCGAAATCTTTAGACACCAAAACCACGTCGATGGTGCTGGGACGACGAAGTGATTGTGATAGAAAGAAGTGGTTTTTTTGTTCATTTTTTCAACGATTGCAGGCTTCTTCGATGGCATCACAATCGACATGACATGTCATTGGACTCAACTCGTCCCAATCTATCCGACGGTGTGGGAGATGTCAAAAACCAATGTCATGATCTATAAGGGAGTTAAAGGAGAAAGAGTAGAAAAACAAAATCTTATTTTTTTTCCATTGGCTGATTTTTTCTGTCCATGTATTTATAGACATTGTCATGGGTCCACAATTTCTCTTTTATGTTGTAATTAGGTTGATCAAGTTTTGATCCGTAAACTTTACTATTTTTGCGTACATAACTATATATATATTTTTTAAAAAATAAAAAAATTACTTCTAAAAATAAATAAATAAATTCTAATTTTTTTATTGTATTATTATTTTATTAGAATTTCCATACTACTATAAAATTATTTTCATGAATTTATCCATATTGTATGGATTTCACTATTTTATTTCTAAAATGCTAAACTCTGACACTTTTGTCTTCAAATTGAATGATTAATTATTTTCACAACTATATATATATATAACCGTCGTAGAATCCTCAATTTTTTACGACAATTTCATTAAAAACCGTCGTGAAACTAATTTCTTAAATACACTGGCTGCGCGTCTTTCGCTGTAACGTCGGAAATTGCATAATTAATTACTTGATATAATATATTATCTGCACAATCAAAGCAAAGGAACGAGGGTCTCAGTCTTCTACAGGTGACTGCTTATTAAATTTGAATGAATCATATCATTGACGCAACTTTTCTTTTAAAATACCCAGCAACAAATGTATTTCAGCCGCCATCCTTTTTAAAAGCTGTCGTCTTCTTTGAAAATATATGGTTTCCTCCAAACCCAATTATTGTACCAAGCTTGAGCGATCGTGAGAGTAAGAGAGAGAGAGTTCCATTTCAGAGAGAGAGACAGAGAGAGAGTTTATGGAGGGAAAAGGAGGAGACGAAATGCCAAGGGTCCAAGCGGAGATGTGGCAACTCATGTACGGTCATATTGACTCCATGCTACTGAAATGTGCCGTCGAGCTCCGCATAGCGGACATTATTCACTCCCACGGTGGGCCCATAACTTTGTCCCAAATAGCTTCCTCTATTTCTGACTCAACCTCTCCAAACATCCACTACCTCAAGCGCATCATGAGATTGCTTGTCCACAAAAAGATCTTCACCGCACATCACGATCAAGACTCCTCATCCTCAGATGGCGTTGATCATCATCAAACTCGATATGGGTTGACCCCAAAATCCAGACTTCTATTGTGGGAGTCAAAGCCAAGCTGGGCACCCTTTATAATGATTCAAAACCAGAGACTGTTGGTTGAGGTGCTTTATCACCTTAGCGATTGCGTCAGAGACGGCGTTGTTCCGTATGAGAAGGCCTATGGCCATGAATTCTATGGAGATTCAACAGCAGACCCAAAAAAGAACAAGTGGTTCAACGATGGAGTAGCCTCTTTGGCCAAGATCGTAATGGGTCCAGTCTTGTCTGCTTACAAAGAGGGGTTTGATGACATAGGTTCATTGGTTGATGTGGGAGGTGGAATTGGTGCGGCCATTTACGAGATCTCACGATCTCATCCGCATATCAAATGTTTTAATTTTGATTTGCCACATGTTGTTGCCGCAGCTCCTTCGTACGATGGTGTCACTCACGTGACTGGTGACATGTTTGAGGCTATTCCTAAAGCAGATGCCATTTTTATGAAGGTAAATTCAATAAGCCCTATTTTATCTTATGATGATCATGTTTTTTCTCAATAATCATTTATAGCATGGCAATTTTTATTATGGGCAAGGTAATTTTTTTTATGGATAAAGTATTGGTGTTTTAACTATTGGGTTAACTTTTTAATGGTTTGATATGTGATTAAAATCAATTCTGTATTGTGCTACTTAAATTTTTAAGATGAATAGTTACAAATCAAACAATTATTATTCTAATTTAACGGTTAAAACACCGTTCTTTATCGGTAGAGTAAAATTACTTTTTTCACTGTAAGAATTCTTTTATAACATTAAGGAGAAATTTTAATATAATTTCTTATGAAATATTTCATGTATTCTCTTTTATTTTGTCTTTGCATTTTGAAAATTTTTTGGTGAGAATTTATTAGTGGTGTACGTTTTGAAAACGTTATTAAATTATTTTTTGTTGTATATTTAATTGTTAAAAGACACGTATCTATCGGTTGGTATCTTTTTTTTACCAGAGTAATTGCCTTATTTTTAACATACATAAAATGAGAAAAGGTTTTTCACGGTATTCATTCTATGTTAAAAAAACAAAAACAAAAAAAAACGTTAAAATGTTTTCATTTTTACTTTTAGGTTTTTGTTTTTCCTTTCTTTCTTTCTCTTTTCTCCTATTTTCTTTCTTTTTTTTTTTTTATTTTTTTCATTCTTGTCTTATTCTTATATGTATTTAATGTTTCCTCCTTAATTTCTTACTTTTTTTTAACATGCTTGATAATCTTTTTGCTTTATTTTCGCTTTTTATGTTTGCTTACGTTGTAATAAACTAATAAAAAGAAAGAAACAAAAGTTATTTCCGATTTCAAATTGGTCGTCGGTGAATGAATGATTTTCCATTAATATTGTGATAAATTCACCTATGGTTATTAGATACTCTTTTACAATTTGGTTAACGATCACAATGAAAAACGTTAGTCTTTTAGGATGTTTGACACATTGATTCAAATCAATTGTGTAAAGCTCCTAGAGTGTAAAACAAAAACTATCACGTGTGTTACGGTGTTTGAAACAAAAGTTTTCATTTTCAAAATTCTCTTTCATTGGATATCGTGTTTTCAAGTGTATCAAATCTGGACGAGACGTTATATTTGGTAACATATTCCATGCAGTTAGTACTTAATAGTTGGAGCGAAGAACAATGCGTCAAGATTTTGAGAAATTGTCGCAGCTCAATACCAGAGAAGACCGGCAAGGTCATCATTGTGGACATTGTTTTGGAGTCGTTGGAAAGCAATGACGACGACGACGTCGACGTCCTATTTGATGAGATGCGGCTAAGACATGATTTGGCGGTGATGGCATTTCGTAGTGCTGGAAAGGAGAGAACAGAGCTGGAGTGGAAGAAGCTGTTAGCGGAATCGGGCTTCCCTCGCTATAAAATCACAAAGATTCCAGCTGTACCCTCCATTATCGAGGCCTTTCCTATTTAAATCCTGTTATGATTAAAATTGAAACTCACTTTTTTAGGGTAAAAAAACATGTCAAAATAATTTTCCGTCATTTGATACTATTGTTAGATTTTTGCTTTTGTTCAATGTTGTGTTTTATTGTTGCGATCAATTCACGAGGGTCCATTTAAAAGCTTATTTATTAACGAGAAATAAGCACTTTTTGGATGAGTCTTATTGTACAAGAAAGAAAATGGATTTAGCTTGTAGTTTAACCTCTAAAACATGTACCTAAGTAACTAATCCGCAAACACCCTAGAGATTCTTTCTTGAAAATTCGCACTTTTTCGGAAACGGATGGAATTCTAGAATTCCTATTCTTAGCGAAAATACTTCTATATGCATGCTTCTTTCGCTTGGTAAGGTATTGTTATACTCTGCTTAACAGTATAACAAGTTTAACATCATAGGTACATTAGGAACATAGACAATTCTTACCATAAACTAAAACGACGTCCAAGGTATACAAGGCATATTTACTTTGTATCAAAGGGAATGGAAATGTAATGAGTAATTCCGTTTTCCTTTAAATAATTTCTCTATTTACAATATTTACAAAATCAATAATGAGAGTTTTTTATGCCCATATAATATAGGAAATGAAGAAAGGGAATACCAATCCTTCAACACACTTTAAAGCATTTCCAATAGAATGTTAATTTGATGTACCAATGGCAAATTTAGCACTTGAGTGTAAAAAACTCTCTCCAATGCAATGTTATTTTTAAAGCCAAATTTGCTATATGCTACACTTTATGAGCAAATTTGTTACAAAGTTTAACATATAGCAAATTTGACATTTAATTTCTATTGGTTGATAGATCGACTTTTATGCTTTAATAATTACAATATTCTTACTTTTTTGTTCTTTAAACATTAAAAGTTTACTTTTATAAGTTTTAAGGTCTAATAATTATGACAAAAGACAAATATAGTCTTCTAAATAGCATTATGCATTGGAGTATAAAATAAAATAACACATCAAATATGCTTTACATTTGTTGATGGTAAATATATATAACATTGACATTGGCATTGAAAATGGTCATAATATTGATTCCCTATCAAAGAAAATGAATACCACATTTTAATTCAAATGCTTTTATTTAATAGCTATTAGTTATATATATAAAAGGATATTTAATAATTACGTTGAATAAGATCTCCATTTAGGGGTGAACAAAAAATCTGAGAGTTCGACGAATCCGATTTAATCCATCAAATGAAATCCTAGACAATCCAAATCTGACTAGTTCGAATAAAAATTTGCATTAACCTACCCAATCTAATTTTTCATTGGATAGGTTTAGGTTGGGTTTTTCATAATTTCAGATAATTCAAACCCACCCAATATAATGTATATATAAAATATTTATTATATATATTATAATTTTAATATAATCTTATACTTCCAAAAAAAATCCTTTATAGTTTATAGTACAGACTTTTTTAGTTTCAAACTTCTTTCTACTTTCTAGTACATTACACAATCTTTTAAAAAAGTCTTTCATTTGACCACTTTCTGCTACACATCCTATTTTGGTCATAAGTCTCAATCCTACCTATCTCTTTCTTCATTTTATTAAAAAATAAAAAAACCACTCTCTAGGATATAGAGGTTGTTTGACTGGAGATGCTTGAAGTTTGAGATTAGCAAGTGCAGCATGCATAGTTGTGATTGATATTTATTGACTAAAAATATATTTATTTTCTTAGTTTTTATTATAGTTTGTTTGTTGATTTATACCTTATGAATTTGAAATTATCTTGCAAACTTTTATCTTTATGTTGGTTTATAACTTTGAAATGATATTGGAACTTTGTGAGGTAACTAATATATGATCTGAGTTTTAGTTTTTTCTTCATATCTATTTTATTTTGGTAAACTATTATTTTAATTTTTTTATGACATTCAATCTGATCAACTCACATCCAAATTTTTATTGGGTGGATTGCTTTTAAAGTTTGAACTTTTTAAGTAGATTAAATTTAAAATCAAGCCATTCTAACGTTAATTAGGTGGATTTAAAAATCCCTAAAACCTACGCAAGTTACCTGATATTCACCCCTACCTTTATTCTTAAGAAAGTAAACATTAAAAGAGGAACACGAATATTTCTCATTACACTATTAAATAATTAATTAAAATATTGTTCACTCTTATTATTTTATTTTCTTTTTAATAACATTATCTTTTTTTTTTTTATATTCTTTACGGTTGGATAAAATGCCCATAAATAATTTAAGAATTGCGTGCATATCAAAATTGAATCTAGGTCCAAAAAATTAATAAAATAATGAAATTAATAAATGCTATCTAATCGATCCTCATCTTTACTATGCCTACTTTAATTTCAAAAAAAAAAAGGGAGAAAATCTTGAGGTTTATTTTGTAAACAACTGTGATATGACACCAGCAAGAATACAATAATCTGACCCTCGATCTCGAACTTATATATTTATGGGAATCCAACTGCAGCAGTCTTATAATGCAATAAAACTTCAATTGCTGTTACGTCGGAAATTACATCATTAATTATCTAGATGTAATATATTACATATATATAATCAATGAATGAACATGGGTTTGTCTTTTACACGTAACTCCTTATCAAATGTGGGTAATCACATCACTGACACAACTTTTCTTTTAAAATACCCAAAAACGAACATACTTCAACACTCACATGCTTGCCTCCAAGCCCATTATTGTACCAAGCTTGAGCGAGCTGAGAGGAGAGAGAAAGAGAGTTATGGAGGGAAATGGCAAGAGTTCAAGGAGAAATGTGGCAACTCCTGTACAGTCATATGGACTCTTGTAAATGTTGTCTTTTTAATTTTTATTAATGTATTAATGACAAATTTAACATTTAAGTGTTAAAAAGTTTTCTCCAATGCAATGCCATTTTTAAAGCCAAATTTTGCTATATGCTACACTTTATGACAAATTTTATACAAAGTTTTGCATATAGCAAATTTGGCATTTAATTTCTATTGGTTAGTAGATTAGTTTTTTTGCTTTAATAATTACAACATTCTTATTTTTAATTATTTAAACATTAAAAGTTTACTTTTACAATTTTTGATGTTAAATAATGATAACAAAAGACAAATATGACATTTTAAATAGCATAATGCACTGGAGTATAAACTAAAATAACACATCAAATATGCTATTTTTACACTTTTGATGGTAAATATAACATTGACTTTGGCATTTGCATTGGAAATGGTCGTAGTATTAATTCCCTATCAAAGGAAATAAATATCATATTTACTTGCATGTCCAAATTCAAATGTTATTATTTAATAGCTATTAGTTATGTAAAAGGATATTTTAATAATTACATTGAATAAGATCTCCATTTAGGAGTGAACAAAAAATCTGAGAGTGTGACGAATCCGATTTAATCCACCCAATGAAATCCGACACAATTCAAATCTAACGAGTCCAAATAAAAATTTGCATTAACCAACCCAATCCGATTTTTCATTAGGTGAGTTTAGGTTGAGTTTTTCATAATCCGAGATATTCCAACTTTCCAATCCCACCCAATGTAATGTTATATAAAATATTTATTATATATATTGTAATTTTAATATAATCTAATACTTCAAAAAAAAAAAAACCTTTATAGTTTGTAGTACAGATTTTTTTTTGGTTTTAGACCTTTTTTTATTTTTTTATTTACTTTCTAGTACACACTACACAATCTTTTTTTTTTTTAAAGTCTTTCATTTGACCACTTTCTAGTACACATCCCGTTTCGGTCACGAGTCTCAGTCCTACCTATTTCTTTCTTCACTTTACTAAAAAAAACTGCCCTTTCTAGGATATAGAGGTTGCTTGACTAAAAATGCTTGGAGTCTGAGATTGACAAATGCAACATACATAGTTGTGGTTGATATTTATTAACTAAAAATATATTTGTTTTTTTAGTTTTTATTATAGTTTGTTTGTTAGTTTATGCATTGAGTATTTGAACTTATTTTGCAAATTTTTTTCTTTATGTTGACTTATGACTTTGCGATAATATTGAAACTTTATGAGATAACCAATGTATGATTTGAGTTTTAGTTTTTTTTTTTTCTTCATATCTATTTTATTCTGATAAACTATTATTTTAAATTTTTTTATAACATTTAATCCGATCAACCCACATCCAAATTTTTATTGGGTGTGTTGCTTTCAAAGTTTGGGCTCATTGAATGGATTAGATTTAAAATCAAGTCATTTGAACTTTAATTGGGTGGATTTAAGAATCCCTAATGCCAACAACATGTGGGATTGGATGGTAAGGAACCCATTCGCCCGTAAGCAAGGTATTAGGTTCGAGTCTTGTGTATGGAGAAGCATTGGTTGGGAGAGCTTCCTCCTACTGCAGGGTCCGACCTGGCTTGAATCCAGATTAGTCGGAACAACCCCTGCTAGAGTTGAGGGACCTTTTGTGTGGGTTTGTGTCTCTAGCAGTAAGTCCAGATAACGGCTGGTTTATACAAAAAAAAAAAAAAAAAGAATCCCTAAAACCTACGCAACTCACCCAATGTTTATCCCTTTCTTTATTCATAAGAAAATAAACACTAAAAAAAATACAAAAGTTTTTCATTACACTACAAAATAATTAAATAAACACTAAAACAAAAATAAATAATACTTACTTTTAATATTTTATTTTCCTTTTTAATGTCATTATCTTTTCTTTTTATATTTTTAATAAAAATGCCCATAACGTATTTTAGAATTGCGTGCATATCAAAACTGAATCTAGGTCCAAAAATTTAATAAAATAATGAAATTAATAAATGCTATCTAATCTATCCGCATCTTTACTATGCCTACTTTAATTTCAAAAGAAGAGAAAATCTTGAGGTTTATTTTACAAACGACTATGATATGACACCAGCGAGAATACAATTATCATACCTTACATGTATAGGAATCCAACTACAGCAATCATATAATACAATATAACTTCATTTGCTGTTACGCCGGAAACGATATAATATATTACATATATAATCAATGAATGATCTTGGGTTTCAGACTTTTACAAGTGACTCCTTATTAAATGTGGATAAATCATATTTCTTCACTTTATGAAAAAAAAAAAAAAAACCACACTCTCTAAGATATAGAAGTTGTTTGTGTTACGACCTTAACTTATGTGGTCGTTATTTAACAACATAATTATAAACTTAAACATATTTTAACGTAAAGTACTTAAATTGTAGAATAATTTTTTTTTACAAAACAAAATAATAATAATAATAATTTCTTAAAATAATTCTTCTAAGAAATAGTAATTATTTCTTAAGACTTAATTCTTTAAGTTTGACATAAAAATAATTTCCTAAACATAATGATAATAATTTCATTAACCTTTTGTTTTATAGGGTGTTTGGAAGAGTGGTTGAAACTATACACTGCAGCGTATGAGAGCTTTACTCTATTGCGCTTTAAGCTATGTAGTTGGAACCACTATTCAAAACAAAGCATTAGATGTAATATAATTATTTAAAACTATTTCTTTTTAAAACATTCCTCAATTTAAATTAAGAAACGTTTCTAAATTAAAACATTTTCTTATTGAACATAAAGATAATTGTCTAAAACCTTTTCCTTTAAACCTTTTCTTAAATTAAAATAAACTTTTAAAAACATTTCTAAAATTAGTTCTCGTTAAAACTTTCTTACTTGAACATTTACTTATATTTGTTGCACAATATGATGCAACATTTTAATTCTTAAAACATTCTAAACTAAGCTTAGTTTTCTAAAACATTCTTGCGCAATATCATTTAATTATTCTTACGTATTTAATAAAATAATAAATGCATAAATTATAGTTTTTACGTAAACAGTATCCACTTATATCTCCATCTTTCGTCCGCCACTCACTACAATCCATTAAATGTTGCTGACAGGTTCTTGTCCTACAGCGTGAACATACTTAATGAGTTTTTGCTCAGCAAGTAGGAAAATCAACTAGCAAAACATAATTGAAAAGCATTTCATGAAACCATAAATGACCATTGTATGCTGTCTTATTGCCTCGTTTTATGTTTAATTATTTAAGCTTTAACTTATCTTACTGATTGGGCTGGGGTGATCATACCAGCTGTGTGCGATCCTCAAGAAGTTAGAATTCTCGAGGTCCTCATGACACTAAGGTCATAACTGTATTGAACTATAGTAAAGCTCCTTGTAGGTCGAGAGATTGATATGACACTCTTAACTTGTCTTATTAGTTCACTTATCTTATTATATGTATGCAGTATGACATGTTACTACATAGCACCACATATCATAAATCATAAACATGTTTCACTAAAGATGAATAAGCAGTATAATTTAATGCAATACACTTCACTTACTGCACATAATATAATCATACCATAACAATACATGACATGACTTAAACTTAACAAATCAAACCCGTAACATAACACAACATATCATATTATGACTAAACATAATACAATAAATCATACATAGCATAGCAAAATGTATCACTAATCATACATTTTATAATTTTTATAAAAACATGAAAACATTTTACTTCAAAATTGTTCATGTTGTATGCGGGATCCTACTTACCTAGATAGCGAGTCTAGTTGTGTCCCGCTAATTGTACAATCTAAGAAGCTTTCTCGATAATAGTCCTAAAGGGACCATGGATGGCTAAAAATGTTTCTTGGAGATTTATAATTGCTGGAAACATCATTTTGGACTCTGATACTCCAGTCTATCTAGACTTGGTTTGAGTGTAGTCGGTACTAGATGATTTTTAACAAAGTAGAATTAGCTCGAACAAAGGGCACTATCATGTTAGAATGTTGAAATGAGTTAGGAGGTGATATTGGTTCGTCATTTAGAGGTCAAGATCATAAAATTCGATCTGCTGGAGCCTGACCACCCGCGACGGCGTGTAGGTTGTGTACGGCTTCTCCGGTGGTCGGTGGACAGCAACGCCTTATCTCTGAGCTATTCTTGACCTCCTTAGCTCATTTGTAGCTTCAATTTTACCAAATTTAGCCTCAAACGTAGAAGATTGAACTTGGAGATCTTGACCAAAAGGAATAATATGGGTGGTGGCTTTTCAGTCATGAGACCCTAAAATTAGCAGACCTTTTTAGGCTCTTCTTAATGATTTGGCATGGGTGGTATATCTCACCACTCTCAAAAACTACAAAAATGATGATGGTGGCAGCGGGTTTGCGATGGTGTCTTCAATCCTGACTGTTGTGAGGCAGAGACATGAAACTGACAGGGAAAAGATTCCCCGCCTTGCTCTGAGTGGTTTCCCTCTATTAATTTGGATCAAAGTTGCTAAAATCAATGAAGTCAGTGGTCTCCACAATGGTTGAAGGAGGCAGTCATGGAACTTCGACTGGCGGCTATGCTATGGTGAAATTGGGTAGGGTTCTCACTCCTCGTCACCATCTGAATCGAATAGGTGCAGTGGGGCACCTCACCGCTACCATAAACTATGAGATCAATGATGGCTTAAAAAGCAACAAGGGGTAACTCTGTTGAGCTTCTCTAGCTAAAATTGTCCCATAAATCTGGTACCATTTTCTTCCTCTTGTTCATCTGAATCTTTAGACACTAAAACCATGTCGATTGGTGCTGGGATGATGAAGTAATTGTGATAGAAAAAAGTGGTTTTTTTGCTCATTTTTCGACGATTGCGGGCTTCTCTGATGGCGTCACGATTGACACGACATGTCGTTGGACTCAGCTCGTCCTAATCTATCTAACGGTGTGGGAGATGTCAAAAACCAATGTTGTGATCTATACCGGAGTTAAAGGAGAGAGAGTAGAGAAAGAAAATCTAATTTTTTTTTCCATTGGCTGATTTTTTTGTCCATGCATTTATAGACATTTTCATGGGTCCACAATTTCTATTTTGTGTTGCAATTAGGTTGATCAAGTTTTGATCTATAAACTTTACTATTTTTGTGTACATAACTATATCTATTTTTTTTAAAAAAAGCTATAATATTACTTGTAAAAATAAATAAATAAATTCTAACTTTCTTATTGTATTATTGTTTTATTAGAATCTCCATACTACTATAAAATTATTTTCATGAATTTATCCATACTTTATGGATTTCACTATTTTATTTCTAAAAAGTTAAACTCTGACACTTTTGTCTTCAAATTCGATGATTAATTATTCTCACAACTATATATATATATATATATTCTAAGAAAATATTATGTATTTAAACTTTGATCAAATCTTAAAATTCAATTTCTTTGATCAAAATAATTTTTCATATTTTCTAAAATTTTAAAAATGCTAACTAGCAAGTAACACATATATTTCTCATTATAATTTTCTTCTTTTATTTGTTATATTTTTCATATTTAATATAAATACATATTATAGACTTCTAATTTTTAATCATAATTATAATAGTCATGATGTATAAAAACTTTTGTAAGTCAATTTAATTCAAATTCTGAAATTAACACAATTTCATGCTTTCTGGTAAAATTAAAACTACTTATAGTTAAAAGTCGTTTATTGGTACATATCCAATTTATGGATACTTTTGAACTTTCCTCAATCATCATATGGATTTGAAACTAACTCATTTGTGATATCACATTGTGTTATTGACTCGTGCAATGCTTGTGGACTCTATTAATGTTATTTTTTAAATTATTATTATTATTATTATTATTATTATTATTATTATTATTACTAGCACTACTACTACTACTATTGTCATTGTTGTTATTATTATTGTTGTTGTTGTTGTTATTATTGTAATAATAACAGTAAACTTTACTTAATTACTAATGCGTATAAATAGCTAACTATACACATATAGGATATTGAAATTCTTGAACTTCTAAAAATTCTTATGGCTTTATTGAAATTCTAATCATGTCTTGTGATCTCATAGAAATCGAGATCGATCTTGCATTCATGGATATTGTGCTCACTATTTTTAAATTATGATCACTTGATTTGAGCTAACATCATATAGGAATTCCATATAGTTAAGTATGTCAGAAATTCTTTTTTATTAATTAATCTCAATTTAGATATTCTAATTGAGATTCTTACGATGGTCACTACTTTGATCCATACATGAAATTATTGAATTATAAAAGCATAATTTAGCATTCTGAATAATTATTTTAATTATCCAAGTGTACTATCATAATATTTATTTTGTTATATATTTCACACATAGAGTATATAAAATTGTACATTTATAAAAAAATTTATTTTTGAAGTCTCATAGTTATTAAGACTTTATTAAGAAAATTCATAATCAAGAAAATTCATAATTATAAATCATGATTAAGTCATGATTTAAACTTTAAATTTTGTAAGCATTATGAGAGGTTTCTTACGTTAAACTGAATTCTTACAGTTCCTCTTAACACTTGCAGAACTGCATATTACTAAATTTAATCTAATTATAGAATTGTGGAATTTAAATTGTAACTCCACAAATATCTATGTATAAATAAATATTTGGGTTTCAAGGAAACCGTTGGCTTAAATACACAAGTTCTTAATCATTTCTTAAAGCCACATGTTCTCGTATGAACTTTTTTATAATTCTTATAGAACTCGGACTTATGGGTTCTAAACTTGTACACTCTTATGATCTTAAGAGCATAATTATGAAAAAATCCTTAATTAATCATACTTATTAAAATCTAGATTTTTCCTGTCATTACAGTTTGATTGGAGATGCTTGGAGTTGGAGATTAGCAAAAACAGTATGCATAGTTGTGGTTGATATTTATCAACTAAAAAGATATTTGTTTTCTTAGATTTTATTATAGTTTGTTTGCTAGTTTATGCCTTATGTTTTGTAAACTTTTAACTTTATGCTGGTTTATGATTTTGCGATAACACTAGAACTATGCGAGACAACCTATATATGATCTGAGTTTTAGTTTTTTTCTTAATATCTTTCTTATTTTGATAAGATATTATTTTATAGTATTTTTATAACATTCAATCCGATCAATCCATATCTAAATTTTTATTGGATGAGTTGCTTTTAAAGTTTGGGCTCATTGGGTGAATTAGATTTAAAATCAAGTTGTTCAAACTTTAATTGAGTTGGTTTAAAAATGTATAAAACCTACGCAACTCACTCGATGCTTACCCTTATCTTTACTCTTAAAAAAATAAACACTAAAAAAAAAAACCTGAAAAATAAATGATGCTTACTTCTATTATTTTATTTTCTTTTTTAATATCGTCGTCTTTTCCTTTATATTCTTAGTAAAAATGCCCATAAGCTAATTAAGAATTGTGCGCATATCAAAACCGAATCTAGGTTCAAAAATTTAATAAAATAACGAAAGTAATAAATGCTACCTAATCGATCTGTGTCTTTACCATGCCTACTTTAATTTCAAAAGAGGAAAAAATCTTGAGGTTTATTTTATAAACGACTATAATTGGACACCAGCAAGAATACAATTATCAGACCCTCGAACTGATACATATATGAGAATCCAACCGCAGCAACCATATAATACAATACAACTTCATTTACTGTTCTGTTACGTTGGAAATTGCATCATCAATTATCTAGACAGAATATATTTTACATATATAATCAATGAATGAACATGGGTTTCAGTCTTTTGCACATGCTTCTCATTAAATGTGGATAAATCATATCATTGACGCAACTTTTCTTTTAAAACACCCAAAAAGAAACATATTTCAACACTCATGTGCTTGCCTCCAAACCCATTATTGTACAAAGCTTGAGCGAGCTGAGAGGAGAGGGAGAGGGAGAGAGATTTATGGAGGGAAAAGAATTGGACGAAAGGGCAAGAGTTCAAGGAGAGATGTGGCAACTCTTGTACAGTCATATGGACTCCATGCTCCTGAAATGTACCGTCGAGCTCAGTATAGCCGACATTATTCACTCCCACGGTGAGCCCATCACTTTGTCCCAAATAGCTTCCTCTATTTCTGACTCAACCTCCCCAAACATCCACTACCTCAAACGCATCATGAGATTGCTTGTCCACAAAAAGATCTTCACCGCACACCATGATCATGACTCCTCATCCTCAGACGGCGTTCATCATCATCAAACTCGATATGGGCTGACCCCAAAATCCACAGCCCTATTGTGGGACTCAAAGCCAAGCTGGGCACCTCTTATAATGATTCATAACCGGAAATTGTTAGTTGAGGTGCTCTATAACCTCAGCGACTGCGCCAAAAACGACGTCAATCCGTATGAACAGGAAATTCAGTAACAGATCTGATAGAAACCAAAACAAACCAAAATTCTGCTAAGATCATTTATGTTAAATCATTGAGAGAAATAATTCCAAATTGCGGAAACGTACCTTGATTCATGATCTTAGATTGTTGTAGGTTATTGCCTTCCAATCCAATACGTACTCCTTGTGATTTTCTTGAAAATAGGATTTCAGAGAAAACAGGAAAAATAAACGTACGTCTGGATTGGGGACCATAACCAGAATAAATAACTTTAGTTATTTTGATGTATTTTTAGTTTTACCCATCATAAAATCTGAAAATTACAAATTGGTATCTACATATATATTATTAATAATAATGACCCATACTTTATATTAATACCCAAAAGCCTTCCAACTTTATCTTAATTATATCACTTTAATTTAGGCTTTACCTTAAGATAGCATTAAACAACACATTTAAATACATATGTAGGCCCACATGAAAAATTAATTTCCAACAATCTTTCACTTGGGCCACATATCACTTGGGCCACATATGTTTCTTTGCAAAAAAATGTGTTTACCTTAGTGAGCTCAACTTTTACTATCACAAATAAGGGCATTTCTGAACAATCTTGTTCATTAATCATACCAACATAGGACCAAAGTGGTCTTTGTCACAAATATAACGTGACTAGACCCATCTATGATCACACATATCGATATAATCAAATGACATAGATGAAGTATGGATGTGTAGCATGGAAATTACATGTAAAGTGATCTAAACATGTCTATTTCCAACTGGTCCTACATTATACCTTAATGAGATCAAAACCGTACCAAAATCAGAGTGTAAATAAACTGTATTCTTTATTTCTACATAAAACATATACAAACACACAATGTCTATATATAAAGAAAATTAGCATTCAAATACAACTCCCACTAAAACTGCATATCATCAAATAACTGAACACCCATGTGAGCAGTGTGCTCATGAAAGACCTTCGGTGGAAGCCCTTTTGTAAGCGGATCTGCTATCATGGAGTTTGTACCAATATGCTCTATAGACACTTGACCACTCTGAACTCTTTCTTTAACAACAAGAAACTTAATTTCTATATGCTTTGACTTTGAAGAGCTCTTGTTGTTGTTGGAATATAAGACTGCAGATTTATTGTCACAAAACAACTTAAGTGGTCTTTCTATACTTTTCACAATCCGCAGCCCAGTGACAAAGTTTTTGTCACGCCAGTTTTGCAGCCATATTCCATGATTAGATGCCTCATAACATTCTATAAATTCTGCCTCCATAGTAGAAGAAGCTATGAGTGACTGCTTGACACTCCTCCAAGAAATAGCTCCTCCAGTAAGCAAAAAAATATAGCCCGAAGTGGGTATCGATAACCAAATATATGTACATCAATACAATAACATAGAACGTACAATTTAACCAAAATTTTGAGAAAATATTTCTCAATAATTCAACATGAAATTGGCTCTGATGCCACTTGATAGAAATCAAAACAAACCAGAATTCTGCTAAGATCATTCATGTTAAATCATTGAGAGAAATAATTTCAAATTGCAGATGTGTACCTTGATTCATAATCTTAGATTGTTGTGGGTTATTGCCTTCCAATCCAATACGTACTCCTTGTGATTTTCTTGAAGATGAGATTTCAGAGTAAACAAGAAAAATAAACGTACGTCTGGATTGGGACCATAACCAGAATAAATAACTTTAGTTATTTTAATATATTTCTAGTTTTGCCCATCAGTAAATCTGAAAATTACAAATTGGTATCTACACATATATTATTAATAATAATGACCCATACTTTATATTAATACCCAAAAGCCTTCCAACTTTATCTTAATTAAATCACTTTAATTTAGGCTTTACCTTAAAATCACATTAAACAACACATTTAAATACATATGTAGGCCCACATGAAAAATTAATTTCCAACAAGATCCTCTTGAGTTCAGAATGATCTTTGAGTAAGAGAAGAAAAGAAACTGATTGCAATCGAAAGAATTGTGTAGAAAGCTTTCATGGAGAAAATGCTATTTTCTGAAAAATGAAGATCACGTGTTTCACCCTTGTACATTTGTTTTCTTATATCTGAGTATACAAAGCATTAATTAAATTACAACAGAAAAACTAACTCTCTAAACTAATTGGTACACGTCATCATGAGTCCAGATCAGAATGTAACTAACTAAACTAACAGTAAGTAGTGTTATCTTTGGAAGACCCCAACAACGACAAGTGGTTCAACGATGGCGTGGCTTCTTTGGCCAAGATTGTGGTGGATCAAGTCTTGTCTGCTTACAAAGATGGGTTCGACGACATCGGTTCATTGGTCGATGTGGCAGGTGGAATTGGTGCCGCCATTTACGAGATAGTGAAATCTCATCCGCATATCAAAGGTTTCCATTTTGATTTGCCAAATGTTATTGCTACAGCTCCTTCCTATGATGGTGTCACCCACATAACAGGCAGCATGTTTGAGGCTATTCCTAAAGCAGATGCCATTTTTATGAAGGTAAAAGTAATATGACCTTTTTTTAAAAAAAAAAAAAAGTGAAAGATCAAATTTGTGCTAGTCCATTCATTTTTTTTTATCTTATTCTTTTTGTGCTCTTAAATCTCCAATTCATTGGACCTGGTATACTGGATATTTTTCTTGAATGATATTTCTTTTCATTTATAAACATTATGGACAAATTCAAATACCATTTCTCATGGAATATTTAATAGTATGCGTTTTTTTTTTTTTTTTTTTTGCCATTATATTTTTTTTAAACGTGTTACTTACTCTTCCTGTAGACTCAAAAATTTTGCACCAAATTGTGTTTATCTCTGCTAAAGAATTGAACAACAAAAGGGTTAATATTTTAATGATTAAGCACATAAAAGGTGGAAACATAGTTGTGAGTTGTGTCAGTCTGCGGTAATTAGAGGATTGAAACTCTAATGATTAATTTACCCAAAAAAAACTATATCCATAAATATATATCCGTACATCTATATATGTTAATATATATACGCACTTACATATTCCATGCAGTTAGTACTTAATGGTTGGAGCGATGAAGAATGCGTCAAGATTCTAAAAAATTGTCGCAACTCAATACCGGAGAATACCGGTAAGGTAATTATTGTGGACATCGTTTTGGAGTCGTCGGAAAGCAATGACGACGTTGACGTCTTATTCGACGAGATGCGGCTAAAACATGATTTGACAATAATGGCAATTAGTGGTGCTGGAAGAGAGAGAACAGAGCTTGAGTGGAAGAAGCTGTTAAAGGAAGCAGGCTTCCCTCGCTATAAAATCACTAAGATTCCAGCTGTTCCCGCTATTATTGATGCCTATCCGGTTTAAGTCTTGTTATGATGAAAATGGGTCTCTGGTTCGGTGGTTGGTGAGTCATCGTTCGAGATTCGCACGAGGCTTTGGGCCTCTCAGCCTGTTAAGTTGTGTTTGGATTTAGTCAGTAATTGTGTGGTTGTACCGCTTTTTTTTGGTTCTCTTTGCGTTTTTTATGAGCAATCCTGTAACCCCGTAGCATTGCAACTTGCTACTTATAAATTACAAATCTCGGATTAAAAAATACATTATACAAAACTGGGACATACAGTTTATAAGTAGTAGGGTTTTAATGCGTGAGGATGAAAATGTTTTTTTTTTTTAATACTATTGATGCAAGAGCAGAGGTGTCAATCAATTTTGTTTGTGTCCCGCCCATCTAAAGGTGTATATTTTGGATCCGACATTTATGTCCCTTTTTTGATGTTTCCTATAGTCACATTAATTAAAATATTACGTTAATTAAAATGTCATGACACATCATTTAAAATGGCACATCATCTAAATTACAATGCCATGTTAGCTGTTTGTATTTCCTTAATTATTTATTTTTGTGTGAATTATTCAAGTAATTTTATTCTAAGGACGTTAAACGAGACATTTCCTTATTTCCAAGCATTTCAAACTCATTTTGTTTCAATTGCTCAAAACTCACGTATTGGTTACAAACGGCAAAGCACAATTCATCGACTCGGAGTCCAAACTCAGAGGCCCAAATAAATTATCATATCGCTTTTTTTAATTGTTTAATAACAAATTCCAATTTGTGTGTGTTGAATGTCAAATGATGCGTGCATCAATCATGAGGGTGTTCAGGTGGAAGAGAAAGTGAAATGCTTATACATAGGAGTGTTTATAGAATTTGTCTATCTATATAATTTGTTCAATTCAATCCAATCCACTAGATTGGATTAAATTATGAAAAATACAAATTAGTTTTAGAATAAGATTTTTTCAATTCGGTATATATAGATTGGATTACGAATTAAGTATCTCCTAATCCGTATAATCCGTGAATTATATATATACACACATATATAATATAAAAAATAAATTTTATTTATTAATATATACATATATATATATAAATTTCTAATATATCTACAGCTAGAATTTCTAAAAAACATGTTTTATTACCTTTAAAATGAGAAAGTGCTCCTTTTTTAGTACCTACATTAATTAAATGTTCATGTTTTTTGTTAAATTAAATTTTAGAAAATTGACTCTAGCGTTGATTGATTTTTGATAACTTATTGATTTATCTTGGTAAATTAATTGATCATTCATTCATCAAAAGCATGTAAACAACTTTTGAATGCTGAAACTAATAAACTAACATAAAAAACAATTGTAAAGCTTTTACCAATACAAAAACATTATTGAGATATAGAAACAAATTATTTTTTTAATGGTCTCTTTAAAATTATTCGCCATTGACTATTTAATAATGATGAAGACTTTCTTTTCTTTCTTTTTTTAGTATCATGAAGACATTTTTTCTTTTCTTTTCTTTTCTTTTTTGAAGGAAGACTTTCTTTTAATTTTTAATAAGTTTGTTTGTTGTAAAGGTATAATTTAGTTTATTATCCAACTTGCATTTAATTGAGTTGTAATTTCTTAGATTTTCATGAATTATGTCATGTTATATTAGGCTTTTTCTTTAATTAATTTAAACGAAATTCGTAGAACCCGTTGTTAGCAGATCGGATTAGATTAGATTAGGACTTTCACATATTGGTTTCAAATTGAAAATTATCCCGATCTGATATATATATATATATATATATATATATATATATTAGACTACAGCTTGACCCCTAATCCGTGTAATCTGATTTGTAAACACCCTTAAATACGACACAGGAAAATAAAAAGCAATAGATGAGATGCCAGAAAATAGCAACCCACATATGCGATCGTGACCATCCACAATGGCATCGGAGTTTCTATCACGATAGAATTGGGAGACAAGACAAAAGATTACAACGACTCTATCGTGCTCTAAGTGGCAACGTCGAATTGGCTGGAGCTTTGACGATAGCAAAAGGGTCATGATCTTAGGTGCTTAGAATGATCTCCAGGCGAGCGGCTCCGTCTCAAGCACTTCATGCAATCTCCAAACAGGTCGTTGTTCAACGATATGAAACTTTTCTTCAACAGATTCTCGCCGTCGTCGAGGGTCTATACATGATTTGGAAGAGACTAATGGAGAGAGACACGAGATAGATGGTGTAGGTCGGAGAGAGAAGCACTGAATTTGAGATGAATGAAATAAAAATTCAAGGGTAAAAAATAGAAAATAATTAGTTTAAAATAAAAGTTGCCTATAAACTACAGTTACACTCATTGTGTTTAAACCTAATTACAAAGACACGTATGCACCAAAACTAATCACACTGACACCTCTCACTTATAAAAAAAAAATTACAAGAGAGCCCCTATTAGTTGAGCGTTACAATTGACCATCATTTGACTGTTGTTTTGCTTAAGATGTCCAAGATGCCCCTATATAGAGCCAAAAACACTCTTTAATTAATTATGGACTTTGACATGACGTTTTTGCCCTCATTTAACATAAAAAATAGGTTTAATTTGTTTTTACACACTAGTAAGTATAAACTTCACTCTAATTATAGACAAAAATGTTGTTTTTTTCTCCTTTTTCTATTTCTTTGAAAATCTCCTTTTGACTATAATATTATTGAACAATAATGTTATAAATATTCTGCATCCATTGCAATGGCATAAAACATAAAAAGGTACCTAACACAAAGTAGCGTAAGTAGATCTTATTAAATTAGCTATTATCATCTAAATGCTTTATTTTTTCAAAAATTTAAAAAATTATAACAAATTTACAAAAAAAAAATTAAAAAGATAAAAATAACATAAAACATAAAAACATATCTTAGACAAAATAGCATTACATCACCAAATTAGATCATACAAAATTAATTGTTATCGTCTAAATGCTTTATTTTCTTATAAAAAATTTATCAATTATAACAAAATTAAAAAATAAAAAGATACTTTAAAAAAATGAAAACCAGATATTAGATTTTAAGCTCTTAAGATAAAAACAACAAACTAACAAAATAAAGTAGGGGCACTAATGAGGGGGCTCCAACAAGGTGGAGAGGGTGACAAGGTGACAAAAGTCGGTGAGGGACTGCAATTCGAAAGTGGGCGAGAAGATGGGCGACGACATGGGAGGAAGGGGTGGGTGATGGCATTTTGGGGCTTGGGGGTGGGCGATAGCATGGGAAAGGTAGGAGGGGATGGGCGACAGACTGGGCTAGATTAGGGGAGGGCAAGTGGGTGACGTTGTCAGTGTGATTAGTTTTAGTCTAGGAGGTGTCTTTGTAGTTTAGGTAAAACACAAAATGTGTCAGCGTAATTTACCCAAAATTGGTCTATTCTTTTACTAATTTTTTTAAAAGCTATTTATTTCATCAACTTACAAAATTGAGGTAAAACACAGAAAATGTTAGTGTAATTTACCCAAAATTAGCCTATTCTTTTACTAATTTTAGAAAAAATGTTATTTACTTCCTCAACTTACAAAATTTGACCTATTTAATGTAACTTCCTTCGTAATTGACATAATAAGACTGTGAGGCCTGCCAATTGAACCCTTATGCCTTTTCAGAATATTTCTTGCATCATAAAAAAAAAAAAATTTAATCACAAGAAATATTGGCTTGAAGTTAAAAAAATATCAATTATATGTTTTATTTAAAAAATTAAATATATGTGGACTGATTAAATTAACTATGTTTATATGCATACACAAGATGTAATTTTTTTAAGGGTTAATTTTGCATTTAGCTATTGAACTATTTAACTTGTCTTATTTTAACCCTCAAACTCTAAAAGTAACAAATCACACCTCAAAACTATGCAAGTTGTTCTATGTTTGCCCTTCCATTACTAAATCTGTTAAATATCATCAGATTTTGAGCCAATAATTTCACTTTTGACCCTTGAATTATGCAACTTGTCTAATTTTAACCCCTAAAATTTAAAACATAACAATTATACTTCTAAATTATTAATATTATCCCATTTTGATCATTTTGTTACTAAATCTATTAAATATTTACAAATTGAGACAAATTACCTTTCTGACCATTTGGGTCTATATATATTTTCAACATATATTTTGAAGGTAAAATCTCTAAATTCTATTTTTTTCATTATATAAGTTTTTTTTTATAATTTTTTATAAAAGGTTTATTGTTTTTTTAACTCATGAAGTTTTATCAAGTTATTTTTGAGGTTTGTATTGTTGTAAAATAAAATGGAAAAAAATGACCAAATAAAGAATAAAAAATACTTGGATATAAAGGTACGTCTACAAAGTAACAAAAACGACAAATAGAGACTACAATGTAATGTACTTATCTTTTTTTCTAACCAAATTTTAGGGTTAAAAATTACACAAATGACATAATAGTTGTTGATGGTAGTTTTAGTTCAACAACTATTTCACGAATCACTCACGATGAATAATGAAAATAAGAGAAGCAAAAGCGTGCAGAAAATAAAGAACACAAGGAATTATAGTGATTCACTCAATATGAGCTACGTCTACTTTAGGGTTTTCTCTCTTTATTTCTTCTGAATATATGAATGTGAAAGGGCCAAACAAAAAAGAATCCCTTCTCTGGGTTTCCTGCCCCTATTTATAGCTATAACTTCACATACAAAATCATAAAATTATAATAATTTAAATATAAATTTGAGAATATTCTTTTTTTGATTTTATTCCTACTTTCCACATGTTTGACCTTCCATGTATGCTACGTGGATCATGCTAATCTTTAATTTAATAGGGATTTGATCTCATATATTTGTAATTCAAGTATATGCCTCTAGTTCATTGAATTTAAACATTTGTTCAGCTCATCCTCCTGCCTTACCTAAGATATCTCAGCACCCAAGAGGACATTATCAGCTCGTCCTCCTATTAAGTTCCTGAGACTTGGGCTTTTTTTTTTCAATCTGAATACTAGACCTTAGGCTGTTGAGATTACCAACAATAATTGCCTCCCAATGTGGAGTGACTCTTCGAGTTGCTTTGTGCTCTTTGAGGTCGGGACTTTAATGAGACTCCCATTGCTTAGCCATTGAGGTTGCTTCAATTTAAGTGTTACTTTCTGGCAAAGTCTTTGACTACTGCCATGATTACTGCTTGTCACTTTGACTTCTCAGATTGCCAAATAGTCGTGTCGATTGTTACGACCATCACTTCATTGTGTCAGACATCGTTTTGGATTAAGGGGTTTCTAATTTGGGCTGTTGGATGGCTTTGGAAATTTGTCGTCTAAAATTTGAGCCGTAGGATGGTGACCTTTAGTTGCCTTAACACCTACCCTTTGGATTAATAGCTTCCTAATCTGACGGTTGGGATTTTAACCCATGAAGCATATATAAAACAAACTTCTTGAGTATGTTTTCGCCATTTAAACCATTTCAACTTCGAGTTCTTGCCTGCTATTTTGCAAAAAAAAAAAAAAACTTCATCCCTCTCACAATCCAAAATTCCTTCATAGTTGCTTTTTTCAAGCCTTTTATTGCATTGCATGCGTGCTTTTCCCCTTTCGAAGCGATTCTGCCAACTCCAAAGGCCTCAATAGAAACATTTACAAGCCATTAAGTTATTTTTGCACTCTTTGATACCTATCTTTGCTCTCTTTCTTGTCTTTATGTAGATTTCATGCAAAAAATTGGTTATTTTGCATAAGAATGGATGGAAAAACCTTGTTAGAATAATATTTTTATGGGTTTAGGGTATGGAAAGAACACATAGTTTTTCTGGAATTTTGCGTTACGTTGTGCACCATATGCATAGATACTTAGGTTGACTTTTTGGCTCATATTAGATCCTTGAGAAGCTTTCTTTAGGTCGACCTCTCGATATAGGTCAAGTCTTTGACACCCTTCTTGTTTCTTTCATATCAAGTTATGTCTTCTTTTAGGAACCCTCGAGAGGTCGAGTCTTCGCCTTGCATCCGCCTAAATAATGTGGAGGTTGTCAATCATCTGCAACACAGCAACGATCTCATCCTTGAGGATGATCTAATCTTCAAGGATATAGACAATTTTGACACTGTCCCTTCAGCAGACAGTGTCGATGAGCTAGTGGACAGTATGCCTATTCCTGTCGCCATGACAATTCCAAACCCTCAGTATCCTCAGCTGATACAAATACAGTTGGACTTTCAAAGGGATCTTTTGGTACAGCTGCCGATAAGGAAGAGCCTTTAGCTATGATTAAAGGCGAGACGTTATCGGAAAAGGCCAAGATGACAAAATTGCATTGTGGTCCTCATGATATTCATGGAGTCTTCGTCGGAGGTCACATCGACGGTCGATATTTTAAATTTGTTATTTCTAACGAATATCAAGATGCCGATGCTACAGCACTTGGACAACTCGTTGACTATAATCGATGCATGACGGCGGGCAGACCTTTACTCTCTATCCATTCATTAAAAGACTTTGCTGCAAGTTAGAGATGTCACCTATGTAGTGTTGCAAAGTGGAGCCAAATCAACCTAGCAAAAAAAGGGAGAAAAAATTTGCTGCCCAGGGAGGGCAGAGTTACAGCTCCGCGGCGCTCATCCGAGAATGAACCAGCGTCGCGGCGCCCAAAATGAGGGCTGCGGCGTCCGGAGTCTGGTTTGTTGCGAAACTTTGAGTTAGAGTCGAACTCAAACGCCCCAAAAAGGGGAAACCACTAGGGTTTCCCTTTAGTTGCTATTTTTCTCCTCCTTTGGTTATAAATAGACATAAGGTGGCTAGGGTTGTGTGTGTAAAAATTGTGAGTGGTATAATTTTGTGAGAGGCAAAATTCTTGAGAGCTCCATCCTTGAGAGAGAGAGAAAAATTCCCATTGGGTGTTAGATAGAAGAGAGTTTTGGTAAGCACAGTTTGTGAGTGTGTGAGAAACTGCTCTTGTAATCTGTAATCTCCTTCATCATAATGGAATCTACAAGCGGCAGAAACAGGACGTAGTCTCAATTTTGGACGAACCTGTATAAAAATTTGGTGTCTCTTTTTCTTCTTTTCTCCTATTTATTTTCTGCAATTGTTCGTTCTTGCGATCCTTGAAATTAGGAGTCGACTAATTCCCCAACAACTGGTATCAGAGCGGAGGTTTTGATCAAGAACGATGACTGGAGAAGAAGGTATGGCAGTCGACATCACCAAATTTGATGGTTCAGATTTTTCCTATTGGAGGATGCAAGTAGAGGACTACCTATACAGCAGGAAACTGCACTTGCCCTTGGGTAATAAGCCCGAAGGCATGAAGGATGAGGAGTGGAGTCTCCTTGATAGACAGGTACTCGGTGTGATCCGTTTGACTTTGTCAAAGAACGTTGCCCACAACGTTGGGTAAGGAGACCACTACAGCAGGGATGATGAAGGCTCTGTCAGAGATGTATGAGAAGCCCTCAGCCAATAACAAGGTACATCTCATGAAGAAGCTTTTCAATTTAAAGATGCCTGAAGGTGCCTCGGTGGTAGAGCACCTGAACAGTTTCAACACCGTCCTAAACCAATTGGTCTCGGTAGAGATTAAATTCGATGATGAGATCAATGCTCTAATCCTCTTGGCCTCGTTACCGAATAGCTGGGAACCCATGAGGGTGATCATTACAAATTCGCTTGGGAATGCCAAATTAAAGTTTGTTGATGTCAGAAATTCTATTCTGGCGGAAGAAGTTCGTAGGAAGGACTCAGGAGAAGCCTCTTCGTCGAACTCGGCCCTTAATGTTGATAATAGGGGCAGGAAACCTGACAGGCAATCCAACAGGGATAATGGCAGGAGAGGCAAGTCGAGAAATGGGAGAAGCAAGTCTAGGAATGGTAGGACCATTGAGTGTTGGAACTGTGGGAAGATGGGCCACTTGAAAAAGAACTGCAGGGCTCCAAGGAAGAACAAAGACAAGACCAATGACGCAGCCAACGCCGCCACTGAAGAGCAACAGGATGCCTTGATCTTGTCAGTTGACAGTTCTTTTGATTCATGGGTGATAGACTCAGGAGCATCATTCCACACCACAACACACCGTCATGTCCTAGAGAACTACATTGCTGGAAATCATGGTAAGGTTTATCTCGCTGATAGAGAACCTTTGGATATAGTTGGCATTGGAGATGTCAGTTTAAAAATGCCTAATGGGTCGATATGGAAGATTCATAAGGTGAGACATGTTCCTAAATTAATGCGCAACTTGATTTCGGTGGGGCAATTGGATGATGATGGACATAAAGTAACCTTCAATTGTGGAGGTTGGAAAGTCACGAAAGGAGCGATGGTTATTGCTTGGGGACGCAAGGCTGGAACTCTCTACATGAACTCTAGTTGCAGAGATACCCTAGCAGTTGTTGATTCTGCTGCGAATACCGAGCTATGGCATTATAGGCTCGGTCACATGAGTGAGAAGGGTATGAAGGTGCTTCACTGCAAAGGAAAACTGCCGGGTTTAAAAACTGTTGATCACAGTTTGTATGAAGCCTGCATCATTGGTAAACAGAAAAGAGTCAGTTTCTCAAAGATGGGTAGAGAGCCTAAGTCCAGGAGTTTGGAGCTAGTTCACACAGATGTGTGGGGGCCTGCGCCGGTGACTTCCCTTGGTGGCGCAAACTACTATGTGACGTTTATTGATGACTCAAGCAGGAAGGTATGGGTTTACTTTCTGAAAAACAAATCTGATGTGTTCGATGCTTTCAAGAGATGGAAACCCATGGTGGAGAACGAGACAGATTTGAAGGTGAAGTGCTTGCAGTCTGACAATGGGGGAGAGTACCTAGGTGAAGATTTCAGGCGGTACTGTGCTGAGAATGGGATAAAGATGAGAAAGACCATTCCAGGGAAACCACAACAGAATGGGGTAGTTGAGAGGATGAACAGGACTTTAAACGAGCGTGCCAGAAGCATGAGGTTGCATGCAGGGCTGCCAAAGATGTTTTGGGCTGAGGCAATTAACACAGCCGCTCATCTGATCAACAGAAGTCCATCCACACCGCTGAAGTTCAAGCTACCGAAAGAAGTCTGGAGCCATAAACAGGTTGATCTCTCTTACTTGAGAGTGTTTGGTTGTGTTTCCTATGCACACATTGATTCTGCTGCTAGAAGTAAACTGGATGCCAAGTCAAAGAAGTGTTTTCTGGTTGGCTATGGCAGACTTGAGTTTGGTTATCGTCTCTGGGATGACCAAAGCCGGAAGATTATCAGGAGCAAGGATGTGATCTTCAATGAAGGTGTTCTGTACAAGGACAGAGACAGCACTGACTCCAGGGGTTCAGGTTCTGAAGATAAGAAGCCTGAGGTGATTCCATTGAAGGATCTTCCTGAAGTGGAGGTACAAAATCCAGAGGTTGAAGACCAGGAAAACATGGCTCCAGAAGGAAGCCAGAGGACTCCTGCCACACCAGTTAGGAGGTCTAGCAGGACAATCAGACCGCCGCAGAGATACTCCCCAACTCTGCATTACATCTTGTTGACCGACAGAGGTAAGCCAGAGAGCTTTGATGAAGCCGTGGAGGCTGGAGATTCGGTCAAGTGGGAGTTAGCCATGAGGGACGAGTTGGATCGGACATGGCAACTGGCAAAGTTACCACAGGGTAAAAAGTCCTTGCACAACAAATGCAAAAGGGTATACCGGGTAAAAAATAAAAGTGCTGGCAGCAAACGGTATAAGGCAAGGTGGGTGGTAAAAGGATCCAGAGATATGCTCACCAAGATGGATCCGATTGAGAAACTGAAGTTGTGCGCAACTTCAGTTGGACTTCTCCAAGAGGCGTGAGAAGTCGTTGTCACTGCAGTGGGAGACATGGTGAATTGATTAGTCTCCAAGTGGGAGATTGTTGCAAAGTGGAGCCAAATCAACCTAGCAAAAAAAGGGAGAAAAAATTTGCTGCCCAGGGAGGGCAGAGTTACAGCTCCGCGGCGCCCAAAAACGAGAGCCGCGGCGCCCGAACCAGGGCCGCGGCGCCCAAAACAAGGGCTGCGGCGCTCATCCGAGAATGAACCAGCGCCGCGGCGCCCAAAATGAGGGCCGCGGCGCCCAGAGTCTGGTTTGTTGCGAAACTTTGAGTTAGAGTCGAACTCAAACGCCCCAAAAAGGGGAAACCACTAGGGTTTCCCATTAGTTGCTATTTTTCTCCTCCTTTGGTTATAAATAGACATAAGGTGGCTAGGGTTGTGTGTGAAAATTGTGAGTGGCATAATTTTGTGAGAGGCAAAATTCTTGAGAGCTCCATCCTTGAAAGAGAAAAATTCCCATAGGGTGATAGATAGAAGAGAGTTTTGGTAAGCACAGTTTGTGAGTGTGTGAGAAACTACTCTTGTAATCTGTAATCTTCTTCATCATAGTGGAATCTGCAAGCGGCAGAAACAGGACGTAGTCTCAATTTTGGACGAACCTGTATAAAAATTTGGTGTCTCTTTTTCTTCTTTTCTCCTATTTATTTTCTGCAATTGTTCGTTCTTGCGATCCTTGGAATTAGGAGTCGACTAATTCCCCAACATGTAGCTTTCTCCAAAATTTTGGTTCATCTTCTTCAAGATGTGGATTCCATGGTGGCTTTACTTTAGAACTTTGCTTCAATTGGATGAGTTTTGTACTGCTATGGCGTTAGTCAATCTCTGTCTAAGGGCTTCTAGTATACTGGAGCTTGTAGCTGAGCTAAGGATAAGGTCCTTCCCAATATCTTAGACCTTCCCACTTCCTGCCACGACTAGAAGAAAATGTTTTTTTATGTTAAAGGGAGACTTCGAAACTCATCCCAACCATATTACGGTCCAAGGAAGTACGAAGTTGACACTATCTAGAGGATTGCCAGTAAGCTTCCCATGCTAGATCGTCAATCTCTCCTTTCACATTTTTTTTCTTTCCCTCTATTTAGTTTTAATTAGTCATATTTTTTCTTCTTGTAGAGCTTGTCGAACATCCCATACTCACTGTGGCAAGACAAGTCAGGCTTAGGCAAATCTTCGAGCTTCTAGAAGACAAGAAAAGGATGGAAAATCTCTTCAAAGAAGAGAATGAAAGGTTATCATGTCTCATCGTCGAGCTCCATGAGCTTTCCTAGGTTATCCCAAAACAAGTTCCACAAGGGGCAAATGCAGAGGGTAGAGATTATAACTTTGAGCTGTCATGAAATATTTGTATATATATGTATTCTTGTCTATTCTTTTTTTTTTTTTTTTTTTTTTTAACGACTAACTCTAGTTTTCTTTGCAGACGTGCTGAACTTATAACTCCCAGACTTCAGCAAGAAGGGTTAGGCCTCTGTTGGGGACCTTATTCAAAAGTGGGTCTACGCCTAAGAAGGCTGACTCAAAGAAGGACAAGAGTCATCATTCTAAGGAGAGCCGTCAATCCAAGAAGCAGAGGATTGACGAGACTGTGTCGGCTCTTGAACGCCGACCTGAGAAGACACTCATGATTAATCGCTGATTTGCCCACTCCTCCACTAGAGAAACCTCTATGCCTACTCCTTGGGGGTCGAGTTAGTGAGCCGAACTTTCTTGTGGGCGACGTATTTGATGCCCAAGTGGGGAATGTGCTTAACCATTCTCCCTTGTTTGGACCCACCTTCTAGGCGATATACGAGTTCTTCTTTGAAAAGGACTAATGTACCACCGAAAAGTGTCATCTTCTCTTGTGCAACAAAGAGCAAATCCGTAGTCAAGTCAGGATAAGAAGAGAATTTTATGAAATTTTTTCTTATCCTCTACCACTTTGTGTATATGTTGCCTTTTTTTTAAACATCTCTCTCTTTTCAAGCTCTCATGATGGCTTTAATCTCGTACGGCGAAATTGAACTTATGAACAACCTTGAGGGACCTCGCCAAGAGATTGAGTCCTTAAGAGCTCTTCTTAAGGATGAAAAGATGACAGTCAAGGAGGCCAAGGACAAGGAAGTGAAGGTCCAAGCTCTCCTTCATATTAAGCAAGAGAATACCTCCAAGCTCTCTACAACCTACGAGCTGAAGTCAAAAAGTAAGAGGAGAAATTGCTCAAGGCCGAGGAAAGTTTTAAGGCTGCTGCCCTTGACACAAAGAAGAAAAAGGGGAAGGATAGCCTTCAGATTTCAGAAGGCCATCCTTATGTTGGCGGGTGAACAAATTGTAGAGCAGATTCATGTGGCTCACCTTGACTGGGACCTATCTTTTTTATATTCCTCAAATGCCTCAACTCCAACTGACAAGTCGACCGCGGCGGGGAAAGAGGTGGAAGGGGAGGACCCTGCGAGGAAAAACTAGTAGAGATTTTTTTCTAGGGCTTTAGCTACTTTTGTAATGACTGCATGGACTTTGGCCTTTTTAAAGTTTAAATGAATATAATATATATATTTTTTATGAGTATTTTCTTTTAATGTAAAAGACAGTAGACTTTATGCGTTTCGTTTTATTGTGTATTAGCACTAACTTAGAAGACTTAAGTCTACAATTGCTTTTATATCTAACATTGAACCTTTGATTCAATATTAGATAGACTTCTTTGAGTCTACGATCGCAAATGATCAATATTAGGTAGACTTTTTAAAGTCTACGATCACATAAGGGATATCAAGGGGTTAGACTCGGGTTTTTAACCTTACCTGTCTCATGCCCCATGTCAAAACATTGAATCTTTTGATTCAATTTTTTGGTATCTTTGATACAGTCGACATAACAACAGTAGAAAATATAATAAAAGTAGAAATAGTCAAAAACTGAGAATAAAATAACTCCTTTGGAGTTTTATTAACATCTTGTAGTCAATCATCCTAAAGGTATATATAACCAAGATAGGTAATATAATTACTGATAACAAGGATGCAAATGCTCTACATTCCAAGAATGCTCGATATGTCGACCTGCATTCCAAGAAAGTTTCAGTATATCAAAAAAAGAGATCCAGATGGTATTATGGTCTTAATTGTTTTTGTTGTTTTCAATCATCAATAAAGACTATTTTTATTATAGTTTTAATTTTGTGGTTATTTTTATAATAGGATTATCAAAATACCCTTAATTTGACAATTATTTGTCAATTTTTCGTTAAAATTTTAACAAAAGAACTTTTTTTTTTTTTATAACGATTCATATTTCAAGGGAAACGATTGTTACGTTTTGAAATTCGGGGGCAAAATGTTACAAAAACTATAGTTCGAGGATAATTTTTGTAATTAATCCTAATGGCATATATTTAGAAGAATCTCTCTCTTCTTTTCTCTCACTGTTTTTTTTTTTTTTTTTTCTTGTGCAAGTGTACTAGAATAAGTTTAATGAAAGCAAAAAAGAAAAGCGTGCTAGAATAATAGCCTGTTTAGTAAAGTTGGTCCTAACCAACTTTCAGTTAAGAATAGTGTAAAGCTCTTACATGCTACACTAAAAAGATAAAAATTGTTACAGTATAAAGCTCTCTAAGTTACAATATTTACAGTTTTAACTAATTATTCTAATTACCCTGCCAAACACCCTATAAGTTGTTAATGATAAACGTTTTGTTAATATAATTGTTCTGAAAAGTGAGTATTTTTCCCTATATAAAAAAAAAAAACCAGAAAAATGAGTTTTGGTGTGTTTCTGAAATCTTGACAAATAAAACTAAAGATTATTGGAACAATCCTTCAAACTATATGACCATTTTCCCGGTTGGCATGGTACTTGTTATGGAATCCGAAGGAAGGCAAATAAGTGATTACAACATAAACAATTTTTTATGATCACATAAGAAATCAATCCACCTTTTTTTATTATAAGAAATTAATCCACCTTAGTACGGTCTTTTTGTGTTGTCTTACTTTGACCAATGATTTCCTTTAAAGACGACGTCACAAATAAAACTAGTAGTTACAATTTAATTGTGCTTGCTTCTTGCCGATCGGTTGTTAAATATTTGTCATAAAATTTGGAGAAGCTTCGCTTCTAGAATCGCGGCAAAAGCTCCTTCGGGAAAAAAAAAATAATAATAATAAATGCAAAAGCCATTACTATTTCATGTCATTTTATGCATCTTGAACGTTACAAGTTTTTCGGTACTAGTTTTAAAGCACTGTTATGCATGTGTGCATTTGACTTGTTAAATTTTTTACACATGAATGTAAAATTTCCTTGAACTCTAGTTTTTTCGTTATTTTTTATTTATTTTAATTTAGTTTAGTAAAAAAATTACTCAAATAGACTACATTTAGAAAAAAAAATTGATAAGACAAATTACTTAAATAGACTACATTTAAAAAAAATTAATGAGACAAATTAAACCATACATTATTTGTGAGTTACAAATAAGAAAATAATAAGTTGCGGGAAAAAATGTTTAGATAAAAACACATTTTAGGAAAATAATTTCAACATAAATAGAAAAAAGAAGGGAGGATATATGCCTGAGTACTATACTTATAAAAAATATTATTCCAGAAAAGTTATTTTAACATGGGCATATTCAAAAGGAAAAAGAGAAAGGAAGAAATGATAAAGAAAGAAAAGAAAAACACAAGATTGTTTAAGAAAAAAAAAAGAGAAAAAATGAAAGAAGCGACACTTGGCACTTATTAAAAGTGGACTAAACCCTGCATTCTTTATAAAGATAATGATAAAAATCATCACCAATTACTTAGTGCCATTGTGTCCATTTTTCACTCTTTCTTTCTCACAATTGTCTTTTGTGCTCTGCTCTACCATTTTTATTTTTTATTTTTATGGGCACTCTACCGGTTTCTTTACGGAGAGTCGCTCCCCTGCAATATAACGTGCACGTGGTAATTTGATGATGGTATTTTGTTGATGGTGCATAACTTTAAAATACGTTTCTTTCAGTTTTTAAATCACAATTTAAATTATTTTATTATAATATTTTTTTATAAAAATTTAAATTTTTGTTTAATGCTATACTCAAAATTTTTATATATAATTTATATTATTTATCTTAGTTATATATAATATAAAATTTTTATATAATATAATAAAAAATTATAATAATTTTTTATATATTATAACAAAAATAATTTTAACTAATAATTTTTATCATTGTACGTTAAATATATTTGCTCTCCGCTCACCATCCTTGATATTATACGTGTATATATATATATATATATATATATATATATATATATCATAGTTAGTTGAGTACTTTACTGGACAAGGGTCGTATATTTGACTTCCTATTTGCTCTTTGTTTGCTCGAATGGAATCATGTTGTAATTTTTTTTATTTGATAAATTACTATATTGGTCCTAATTTTTTGTAAAAATAAGATTTTAATCCTTAATTTTTTATTTTTATTTTTTATATTTTAATCTTTCATTTTACTTTGATGGACCATTTTAACCGACGAATGTTAAGAAAAAATTCACGTAATGCTCGTATGACCTTTTTAGCAAAGACATTTTAATAAAATAACTAATATTTTTTAACAAATCAAAATATGAACATAAAAACCAATAAAATAAAACTAAAAAATACTGATTTAAATCAATAAAAAAAACAAATAGAAAAAACAAAAACAAAACTGATTTCCCTAATTCTCTCTCTCCTCTCTTTCTCTCTCTATATGCACACAGTTCCCTCTATCGGATCCATGGCAAGCGCAGCTCCGTCGTGGCCAGCTACCCGTCGCCAGCCCAGCACCGTCACGGCCTCCTTGATGCAAAGTCAACTCTGCTGGGGCCTCCACATCGCGAGAGAGATTTTGGCTCGAACCTTTTGGCTGCGACTTGAACTCGGCTCTGTGGCGAGCTTCGACCGATAAAATACTGAATCTGTGGCTTTGAATCTGGATCTTGCTCAAGTTGCTGACTTTGTCAAGGCATGTCTTGGAAAAGAGGCGATTGAGTTGTTATTGAGATTGATGAGTGGTAGCAAGGCACCGATAACAAATTTCATTGTTGAACCTTTGTTCCTCATGATCAAGACTATTACCTTTCAATAGTTTCTAAAAGGTTTGGTTCAACTATTAGCTTGTCAGAATGTGGGGACATTGAGATTGAAGAGAACTGAGCTTCTTTGGGTCTGATTTCTTTTTTACTTGTTGGCTGCTACTTGACTCGACTTTGAGTAATTGAATCAAATAGATTGATCAATTTTTTGTTTTTTTTTTTTGTGAAATTAAGATCTTTGGCATTTTAAATGATTTGGTGTTTTTTAATGTAAAAGAGATTGTTCTAGTGATTTAATATTAGTTGAATCTAAGTGTAAGGCAATCTTGATCTGGTTTTTGTTTGGTTCAATCCAAGCTAGCTGGCGTTCTTGTCGCGGGCCGGCCTCGAGGGTTCTCGATGGAGATGAGGAAGTCGTCGTCGATGGGGTCGCCGGCTGGGGTTGGGGAGGTTGGGCTCTGAGGAGGGGTCGCCGACGCGGGAGAGGGGCGATGGGTAGGGGTGGGCAACGGGTTTTGGTTTTAGTTTTGGTTTTTTTATTCTTTGGTTTTTTTTTTTTCTGATTTAAATTTTTTGCTAAAAATCAAACATATTTTAATAATTTTAATTAAAAAATAATATCTAACAATTTTTAACGGTTCAGTAACTAAAATAAAAATTAACAAATTAAAAGACTACAATCTTATTTTTATAAACAAGTTGACATCAATCCAGCAATTTACTTTTTTTATATTTTAAAAGAACTCACCAAACATTTAATTCCACATTCTTCAAGGTTCGTATAAGTAACATGCATTAATGTTTCACAACCCCACATATTATGAAACTTTGATATTGGACGTACGACGTCGTTAGGTATTACATGCAAATCAACTCAACTAATTATATTATATTCTTGCTTCTTCTTCTTTTTTTGTTCTAATCATAAGCTGTGCTATAAAACCTTTTAATAGTGCAAACATTAAGAATTGTCAAAATGACCTGGTCACTAGTGCACCTAGGGGTCTTGAACTGGCTCAAAGCAGCCCCATTTCCAATGAAGTATTCCAAAATTTTGTTAAAAGTCCCTGTTTCCACAATCCTTAACTCAAGAGGACCTATTGAGTTTGTTCTCCTAGAGACCACATACCCATGATCAACAAAAGATGCGTCCATTTCTCTGCAACATTCCTCCAAAACTCTCTTATCGGCGTCTCCCTTGATCTCCCAATAGATTACGTAGTGCCCCGGTTGGTTCGCCACGTCGGCATGGCTCGTGAAGTCGACGATCTCGGCTTTGGCCTTGCTCGCCAGCACCTCAGAGCCTCTCTCAACCACCATCTGGAGGTCTTTCTCTGTGTTCTTGTCTATATTTACGGTTAGTATTAGCTTTCTCCTGCATATGAAGTTGAGTTTTGGTGTCCCATTGTGGAAGCCGGCCACTTCCACTACATCCCCTAATCTGTACCTGTAAAGCCCTGGTTAACAAATGAAATTTCGCGCGGCGGATCATGAGTTAGTAAATAATTACCAAAAATAAAGGAAAAAGACATGACATGTGAAGATACAAAATCTTAGAGCAAAAGTTGCCATCTGTAATGGGTGGCGGCATTTTTTAAAATTTAGATTTTTATCTCTATTTTATAGTTTAAAATTTTAGTTATGTCTAAATTTTATAGGAAAATTATAACCCTTATTTATAAAATTATAGAAATATATTATTATACCTCTATAAAATAATTAACATATGTTGTTATAATTTGATTTTGTAAAATAAATTATACTTACACCTACTCAATCATTAAAATATATGATTACATAGTTTCATATATTAAATTACTGTTTCATTAAATCATTAAACTATACGTGGATATATAATGCCCTGATTAAGAAACAGTACTAAACAGGGTCAAATTGGAGGGGTTCCAATTATATGTGAGCGCTATTCTGGATGTTCCCCCACTAACTTTTTTTCCAAAATAACGCTAGTGGGTCATGTGTCATTAAAGGATATTAGCAAAACTGTCCCCAGAGACCTGCAAAACAAAATTGTCAATGGTTCACATCGATCTATGTCTAATTGCATTATGGCCCCATCTACTTGTTTCTTCTCTTCTTCTTCTTCTTCTTTTTCCTCCTTCATTTGTCTACTTTTGTTTTGGTTTTATCATGAGTCCTTGTTTGCTGTGAAATGATATAAGAAAGAAAAGGTCCGCAGACATATCAACTCCACTGTCCTTTTCTACATAGTTGGCACCATTTGCTTTTGTAAAAAAAAAAAAAAAAAAAAAACCTTCTAGGTATATACGTGTACATTAATTTAAGCATTCAAGTAGTCACGTGACTATATATATATGTGTGTGTATATATATATATATATATGCGTGTTAAAAAAAATTACCAAAAAAGCAACATTAGAAAAGTAGGAGACAACCGCATGTACGATAACTTACCTGTGAAAGTGGTGAGGACAATCTCATACTCTTGTCCAATCTTGACTTGGGAGAGTGGGATTGGCTTATCTTCTATGAAGTCATGATTACCGACTGTAGTGCAATTTTGCTTCCCTCTAAAGAGTGGTATGAACTCAAAGTAGGAAAAAGTAGGCACTACCGCAAAAGTGACACGCTCTGGAGGCAAACAAGGTTTTAAATTAACCCCTATCCAACTCTCCGTCGATCCGTAATCGGCACTGACTAATGGCAACTCCGCAGCGTAGTGCCTGAGCTTCTTCAAGTAAG
Source organism: Artocarpus heterophyllus (assembly GCA_025403435.1). Classification (NCBI taxonomy): domain Eukaryota; kingdom Viridiplantae; phylum Streptophyta; class Magnoliopsida; order Rosales; family Moraceae; genus Artocarpus; species Artocarpus heterophyllus. Next base: position 8,876,766 of record CM046347.1, on the reverse strand, counting down.
GCTGCATTGAACCTGTCATTATAGAGTACACATACTTGGCATTTGGCCAAAGCTTAGGAATCAAATCACACCAACCAAAATCCTCCAACTCCTTGCAAATCTTTTCGATTTTCAAAGCCAGACTGGGCCTCGGAGAGATGATATCTAAGACTGATTTTCTCAGCTTTGGCAAGGTGATTCTTCTGCTCAAAGAGCCTTCTTTTATATCAGTGCACAACTCCTCCCAAAGCTCTTCAAAGGCGGAAAATGCCTGCACTATGCTGTAGGCAAAAGTGGAGGTAATGAACTCTACTTGGTCAGAGAAGAAGAGGCCGAGTAAGAGATGGCAGTATGTTGATTGCTTGTAATCTCCACCAGAGATGACTTCTTGTGGGCTACAAGTGAATGACTTGGTCTTTTCTTGTTTGATTTTGAATTCTTGACTGTTGTAATAGTGGGTTGTGGCTGTTCCTACTGAAATATCCCCCTTGGTTTTGAACTGTTTGCTGCTGTATATGAACTCAAGGATTCTCCCTCCTTCTCTTGTTGGATAAGCCCTGTTCATAAAACATGGTGATTAAGACTTTTACCAAATACCCGTTGTAATGAATCATTAATTACTTTAATTGATTCATTAATTACCTTGATCTATAGGCTGCTGCCAACCTAAAAATTTGCAGTGTTGTTTGAGCACTGTGACGAGTAAAAGGTACATATTTCTGTCTTCCTTCTGTAGTTCCAGAGCTATATTTTCAAACAAATAAGTAAACAAAAGGGGACCCAAGAACAACATATATCAGATTCATCAAACAAGTTGAGCAAAAACTGGTTCCTTTTTCTTACCCTTTCTGATCAATATTGTAATAAGACAGGAGAAAAAGTTCATGAGACTAACCATATAAGATAAAAACCACATACAATGAAAGCAAAAGAGGAAGGAACAAAAGAAAAGGTAAAAGAATCTGCAAAGTAATCTTTTTTCATGATTTTGGTATGAAAATGAATCCCACAACTCAAAATTTTCTGTGCGCCATGATTTCAAATAGCAGAGTACCTCTTAAAGACTACTTTTTTTTTTTCCTTTTTTTTTAGAACAATGAAACAAGAACTCAACAGAACAAACCAAAATAATAATACTAATAATAACAGTAATAGTAATAATAAGAACCATAAAAGCATAAATAGTGAAGCTAAGTACCTTTACCTTAGAGAGAGAGTAGTAATAGGTTGCTGTGTGAGTATAGCACCTGTGTCCCCATCCGCAATTCTCTGTACCAATGGCTCAATATCTGCATGTGTTGAAAGAGGCACTAAACTCGTGTAAAGTGACTCCAATGCACCCGCCTCCATTTCTTGGACATGGATGTCCCCCAACCACTTCTTGAGGTACTCGACGCCACAATTCAGCTCGAGTATCCGGCGGAGCGTCTCGGTCTGAACGGAACCGGCGTCCTCCGAAACTCTCTCGAACCAGCCGGCGATGTCGTTTTGATCATTATGGAAGCTGCTGCCGTTGCTCTGCTGCTGCTGCTGTTTCGTTTCCATTCAACACACAAAAATTTGTTTCTCTTTTGGGTGTTTGCAGTGAGTGTTGTATCAGAAAGAGGTGCAAAACACTAATGTTTTTGTGTGTAGTAAGTGGGGGATCTTTCTATACATCTCACTCTTTTCTTTTTCTGTGTGGCATTAAGTGGAAAACAGAAAGGAACCCACAAATTAAAATATCTTTCTCTTAGGGGTTTATGGTAATGGTAATCTATCTACGGCCTTTGTTCCATGCTGAAAAGGTCAACAAAGCTCCTAATGCTTCAGAATTTAATCATAGAATAGTACGATAGTTTGTAAACCACAAGACATGGGGTTTATCATCTTGAGAAAGAGAGAGAAGGAGGGAGATTTCTTTGTCAACATGAGGGGACAAAAATTGTGGGCGTGGGGACCAAATTGAGGTCTAAAACCAACCAGCTAATATGAGGCTTTGACAGCAAGCGATTTCCCTCCAATTTGTTAAAAAGCTACGGTCCTTTTTTTTTCCTTTTCTTTTCTTTTCTTTTCTTTTCTTTTCTTTTCCTGTTGAAGTGTCGTATTCTCAATTATTTCTTAAAAAAATTATATAGTTTTTTTAACATACTAACAAGTAAGATTGCCTGAGTTCTAGAATCGATATGAAATTAAATTAGTTGAAAAGCTACGGTGGTGTATAATCCGATAAGTAGCAATTCTGTCTATTTGTGACTTGAACTCTTTTGCTACATCCTCATGGAACCCTGTGTCTAGCTCGTTTTGGGTTGAAAGAAACGCTTCTTGACTTATGCCTGATTTGTTTATGTTTGATCATGCGCCGGTATAATTGCCTATTTGCTGCTTAGTTTCTGGCAAATTCATGCGCTCTAATTTGGCTCTCTTGGCCTTTCTAGGGGACACATTATCCCATAATGATAGTATATAGATACTGAGGTAGAGAACAAACTTATTTAAGTTCATGCCAATAATATGTTACTAATTGTTTTTGGATGAATGGTATTTTTATTCCTCTAGAGCCTAAAGTCAAGCATGAAACACATTAGCATAAAACATCATCAAAACCCTAACTTTTTTATTAGGTTTTCATCAAGTGCATTCTTTTAAAAAAAATTAGAGAATTAATAAGTCAACTGTTAGATTATTAAGAAAGTTTATTGTCAAATAGTCTACAGAGTAATATGTTTAAATAGATTAGCTAATTTTGTACATATTCAATCAAAGCAGGATATATATAGTATCATGAGTTAGAGGTTAATCGCTTGTATTAGTCCCATGCAAACTACATGATCAAGCTTGTTATTATTGTTTGCCCTTGTGGCTTTGATTCTAACTATTGGTAAAAAGATAAATAAAAAAATAAAAAACAATAATTAAGATTAATTTCAATATTATAGGAGATTTGAGGTAGTCAATCAAATGCGGACTATTATGTGAGTTGTGAGGACAAAAAAAACATAAAGGCCCTTTAGAAAAAGAACTCATTTTTTGATTATATAATTCCACAACCAATAATTATCTTGTTTTGCAAATTATCATTTTTCAATGCAACTCTATGATGGAGCACATGAGCCAAACGTTTTTGTCTCTTAGGAAAATTAACAAAACCTTAGCTGCCTTGCTGGCTTAATTTACATCAGAAGGAGAATATTCTTACATGGATTCTCCTAGACCGCATACCTTTGAATGATGTATAGGTCTGATGTTAAAAATGATTGTGTTCTGCCTTCTAAAATTGTTTCTGTAGCAGTAGATTAATTTACGATGGTGGACAGAATGTACAGTATTACAAGGGATGTTGATTAATGAGTAAATCCAAATATGTTAAAACGGATAAAATTGAATTGTGGCATCTTTGTCTTAAACAGACCCCAGATTAAAAAAGGGACCAAATCGTTTGGAATAAGTGGCTGGAATCAATGGTACGTTGTTTTTGAGGTCCCCAACAACTGTGAAAGAGCACAACACGAGAACCATATGCAATGGAACCTTCGTAGGGTCACTTTCTCCGCTGTATGATCCGTCAAAAGATGTAGCCACAAGCCCACAACGTCAACGATCGTTTAGGTGCGTTCGTTGGCATAAGCTATGTTTTCAAAGAATAGGATAGTTGTTGTAATTTAACTAACTCAAATAAAAAAAAAAAAAAAAAGGTGGTTCTAACTTTTTAAATGCCTCGTGCGTAATTAAATGTTATTGCCCTGAAAAAAAAAAATCTTCATATAAATGACAATAAAGGGAAAAAGTTAAGTGACAGCCTTTATTTCCCTCAAGATACAGATACACATCCACATCCACATCTACGGCCACATAAAAATTACAATGTATTTATTCATATCACGCTTAAAAAAATTGTCACACTGTATTCATAGTATATGTTGAAGGGCATCTCCAATCTAATGCTATACTGATGTAACAATGTTAAATTTGAGTATTTTAGAATACAAAATACACTTCAATACGATAATATCATTAATGCCAAATTTACTATATATGTTCAAGTTGGTGGCAAATTTACAAATTCCAAGAGTTAATAATTATGACAAAAGAAAAATATGACATTTAAAATAACATAATATATTGGAGCACAAAATAGATAGCACTTTAAAAATATCATTTTCAAACTTTTTAATGGTAAATATAACAATAGCATTAACATTTGTATTGGAGATGGTTTACATGTGTGACATTCTTTAAAAAAATAGTAATAAGTTTAAAAGATTACATATGAAAATTTCTCTATGAATTGTTATTTTGAAACCTAGTGAACACGTTACTTAACATTCCGGGCAAGATTAAGGATGATGAAAAACATAGTTGGATCTTATAGAGATAAAAATTAGACCTAATTTGTTTCCTAAAAAAAGGGAAGAAAAACTTACTTATCTACGGCAAATTACACATTGTCAAGAAAAGAAAAAAGAAGGCTTTGTGAATGGTTTGTTTCATTAAAAGTGCAGGAAGGGTATTCTTCCAACATTTAAAAACTTGGTGTCGATGAAGGATTTGAGACTTATTATCATAAAAACACATGATTGTCATATTTTAATTAGCAATTACATTGCTTGTTTTGCAAGGAGTTCTAACAAAGAACAGAACCTTGAAGGAATACGGTGAACTCACTCAGGGATTTAGATATGATCTTTACACGACTTTCATGAAGGATTTTCTTAAAGAAGAGAGTGTGTAGACTTAGCCTCAGAAAGAGATAAAAAAACTACCCTTGTAATATTTGATGATGATTGGAAAAAATTTGTTAAGTATAAAGGATGTGCATAATTCCAATGTTTATCGAAAAAAAGGAATAAAATAAGAGGCCATAATGAATACCTATTAGCAGAAGGCCGAGTCGGATATAACAAAATCAAACAAAAAAAGGTATTTTTAATATATGTCTTTTATAATACATACATATGTTTTCAAAGAAATGTTTACTAACCCTTTTATGGTACATATGAAAGAGACCGGGATGCGACCAACAAGAGACGAGTTGTGGATCAAAATACGTCACCGTCCTAATGGACAATTTAAGCAACTGTTGTTTGAATCCATTATTGAATTAAAAGTAAGTTTATTAAGATTAACTTCTTAAATCATAGTAAATGTGTTAAGGCTTTGCTGGATAGGTTTGCTATGCTTTAACAGGATGACTACAAAATACAACAGTCTCAATGCACTTTTGAATCAATTGGCAACGTTGATGTACTAACCAAAGCTTTGGGGAAGCCAGAACACTCAGGACGTGTTCTTGGTCAATCTAAATTCATTAAGCAATGTCAATACTTTGAGACTAGTCACACCTTGGTTAATATCAATTTTGAAGTATATGATCTTCGATGCCAAGTGGAACAATTACAGAGTGTTGTACAGATCTGTATGCACAAGAAGGTGTTTCATTGATAGGTGAGGAGAATCGTCCACCAACCGTTGATCAACATAACAGCTTCAAGTCTATTTGTACTACACATGAGAAAGAAGCTGAAGCATCACCTCAGGTGGAGAGCCTATTGATTTTCAAGAATGCAGACTCTTTCTTGATGATAATATTAATCGTGGGTATATCCTTGTTGCGACTAGGAAGGTGTGGATGGAGACTTATGTGATCCATGGGACACCTGTTGGGGAGGAAAACATCCAAGTGTCAATGGAAAGGCCTGAAATCAAAACTACACTAGTACTTTTTCCGACAGACGAGGTGAAAACTGTGAATGAAGCTGTGGGAGGCTTCGTTGTGTGGCCAAAATGCTTAGTTGGGTCATCACAACAAATAAAGCTAGTCAAGCTCCTGGTTGCATTCCCACAACGATGTGGAAAGAAAGAAATGTCAAAAAACAGGAAAAAAAGGGAGAAAACTCCAGTGTCACAGCTTGAGGTACAATAAGGTCCCGTCATTCCGCAACAACCTGTTCAGAATGTACCCCTGCCTTTGTTTAACTTCAATGAGATTCCTGTTAGATTGAGGGCAACGACTTTTTATGTACAATCTTACTTGCGGGCGGTAATGTGTTAGAGTGCCTGATACCATTAAGCATTAGTGACAATGAGATGTCCATTTATGTAGGCTACGAAGACATTTACCATTTCATCAACTTTAATAAAATTAGGGCAAATATTACAATAAGGCAATAGATTTATTATTATTCCTTAAATATTTTTTATCGAGTTATTTTATATTGGAATTTATATACATTCAAAATTTTTTCTTATCTATTTGGCAGAATGTTGTCGATGTGATGGCCTTGATCAACAATTCGACTTCATCTCCCTAACTCTTACCTCAACAATTAGCATGCATGAAGACTGAAGAGTTCCTGAACGTGCAAATATGCTCCTCATCCTTTTATTGAACACACTACGACGGAAGGTATACTTCACGCCACTGGATGTTGGAACTTATTGATCCATAGAATAAAAAAGTGTTTTGGTTTGATCTTCTTGCACATGGACCATGCAAATATTTTAAATAAGTAATTTTTATGTAAGTATCATTTCTTGATTAACTTTTAAAGTATGATTTGAAAATTATTATGCTCAATCCATTTTCCTTAATTTTTTTGCATTTTGACTTTTATTTGGGCACTCAATCTAAGGAAGCTTCAAATGGTCGGACACAGTGTAAGAAGGCATCCTAAAGGCCAAACTCTTTTCAAGAGTTTCAAGTGTTTGAGACAAAAGGCAACATTGAGTGTGGCTTCTTTGTTTTGTGCTATATGCGGGACATAATTTTTAGTGGTAACAAACTAGACTCCCTCATGCAAAAGGATCATCATGTAAATGATGATATAGAAGTAGTTAGATTAGAATGGGTCACTTACCTAAACAATTTAATTAGATATTGATTATAGAGACTTATGTGTTGACTGTAATATATTTCTCGTATTTTTGTTTTCATTTTCTGGGCCTTGAATGCAGATCACAGGATTGGCCAACTATGGAAAATGTAATTTTTTAAGCCATGTTGAGAAAAAAAAAAAACAAAACATACCTCGATGGTTTAAAAAAAAACTGTTGTAGTAACTAGGTTTTACGTGACAATTTTTCAAAAAAAAAAAAAACTGTCGCGTAAAAGTCCTGCCTGGACCTCCCGCCAAACCAACTCCAGTTTCCATGGCGGTTAAAAACTATCATGTAAAATCACCACAGCGGTAAAAAAATTGTCATGGAATCTCTTCAGTTACCATGACAGTAGATTACACAACGGTTTTCTAACTATCATGGTATGTGAAATTTCTACTAGTGGCACCAGTTTTTAGAAGCAATTTGACAAAAGCATATTTTACCAAACACCCTGAATTGTTGTAAGTAATTATAGGCGGTTACATAAGCTAATAGAGTGTTTGAGAGTATTAATTAGAACTAATTGATCAAAATATTGTAGTGTATAAAAGCTTTATACTGTAGTTTACTTTTTCTTGACACTATAACATGTGAGAGCTTTATACTATAGCAATTAAAAGTTTTGGTTGAAACTGATAATATTAAACATCCTTTTAAAGCAGCCTCTAAAAACAATATCAAATGGGTGCTTTGTCTGACAATTTTTTTCTTCATGTTGAACATTTTTTAATCGGCAAGGTTGATGTGAAAAAGAGAGAGAGAAAAGAGAGAAAGAGAAGAGGGAATATAAAAAAATATCTATATAAAGGTGGGTGTGAAAATTTAATTAGAATAATAATTCCGCTTAAATAGTTATGGCTAATTTTAAAATTAATGGTACTTTGTAACAAATAAATTACAAGGGTGTTTGGTTAGTGGTGGGAACTGTTTTTATTGTAGCATATGAGAGCTTTACGTTATAGTTTTTTTTTTTTTTACTGTAACATACAAAAGTTTTACATTATTTATAACTAAATTTATAGTAAAAATAACCTATAGCCAAACAAGGGGTAAATTCTTTTAAAATTAAGTAGCAACTGTGTTTAGAAGAGATGTGTGAAAGTCAAGAGGGATGTCCTCTAAAAAATATATATAAAAAAGTGAAGAGTGATGTTTCAATAGAATACTCAAAACAAAATTGTCGCTGGAAGGTCCCCGCTTAATCAAGGTAAAAATGCACTTAATGACATATCAAAAGATAAGTTCCAGTGTTTCAAAAAAAAAAACAAAAGGATAAGTTGTAGTTAATGACAAACAAAAACGTGTACTTGTTTTGATTATAAGCCACTAAATCTGTATGGAGACAATCCTATTCTAGATTTTGTGGGGTCCATGCGTACCTTCATACCCTTTTCGGCCAATCAATATTGAATTTAATCAATTTTTCTATCTTCGTTCTACAGTTTGAATTATGTGATATTCTTCATAATTTTTATTTAAAAAAATATATATATATCTCAACAAACATGAAAAGGCAATACAAACGGCACTAATGCTTTACCCACCTTTTTAGTGTAGAAGCAACAGACAACCAGATCCACCAATTTATAATTTTGTGATATACTTTTTATCGACACCACATTAGTATATTATCAAAACAAATTGTGAAAAGTACTTACATTAATGCAATATTAAATAATGCGAGTATTTTCTCTCTCTACTATGATGTTTGCAGCCCCTTTTTTTACCCTTTCTGAAGGGCTTAAAAGTCTTTTTGCTGTCCAAAAAAAGGAAGTTGCATAAAAAACAAAAAAAAAAAAACCAGCGACATTTGTCGTTTCCTAATTTACTGAAAAAAATCGTGGGATGACTAATGGCCGTCCATAATTCCACAATATCTGAAGATCCGTTGCCATTTTCTATTTCTAACAATTGTGGGGTCACACATACACACACACACATATATATATATATAATTACTAATACAGTATAAAAAAACTATATGAACTGCATAGTATTTAATTTTTAACCTGATTTTGATTAGATCCAAATATTGCTAGTACAGTGTATAAAACTATTTGAACTGCGTAGTATTTTATTTTTAACATGATTGCGATTTGATCTAACACAAATACACCACTGATACAAAATCCTACAATAGAAAAAGAATGATATAGACTTCATGGGTTAGGCGACTTGTTAAAACGTTACGCAAGTTTATCCCCAGAATCTGGTACTAAAGTAGAATGAATGGTCCAGAATTCACCAATATTTGATCATCCACTTCCAACTTTGACAAAAGGGGCATGTGATTAAGCAACTTCAACTAACAGCTTATTAGTTCAAAGCAACTTTAGTATTGCTATTTTCTTTTACAAAACTTGAATTGTAAACACACTTTGGTAGAAACTTTTAGTTTGAACTGCATTCCGATGCGTCATGTAACAAGCATCACTGTACTTACAAATTAGGAATATCCATAACTAAACCGTTCCAATTTCTTCTTGAGCAAAAATGTCCCAGACCTGTCTTGTACTAACTAGACCAAAATGGAAAACCTGTCTAGAGCTTGCTAAGATATCACATCCATATACACTAAACCACCACTATTAACCATTTGATCCTTTATTTTCCACACAAAAAAAAAAAAAAAAGTACTTGAGAACTATTTCCTTAAAACAATTTTACCAAAGAGTATTAGTAAAAAGTACTTTCGAACCATGAAGGTCTTGGATTCACATTCTTCAACTTCATACGGATTACATATCCACACTGTCATAGGCCCATTGGCATGCCTTGTGTTCTGTGTTCCAATGTACTTGGACCAGAAATCCGTACGATCAATAATTCTCAAAAAACTTGGCAACATGCAAGCTTCTCAAAGGACAAACACGTCCTTCTATTCCGTACTAGTTCTGACTTCTCTCCTACATTGGTAAAAAAAATTTTGGAGTCAGTCAGACTTCTTCTGAAGTAATTAGTTGTAGGTGAATTCTGTTTGTCAGACTTCTCGTCGCTTTTACTGTTTTCCTCGACTTCTGAAGTTTTGTTTGGGCCTTTGGGGGGAATGAATGAAAAATCATAACCTTTTCGTCATCTTGGCTTCGTGACAATTTTCTTTCCCTGGGCTTTGAGACAGAGCTTGAGATGTAAGTTGATAGCTGAGGAAGTCCCAACACACATGTGCTTAGACTGCTGTTTCCTGCCAATTACATGCACACATTGTTAGTCCTCACATTGGCCTTTCTATTTTTATTGCACTGGTGATGCAGGAAAGGAAAACAAATGATATTGTAATTTGTTGAAAAGGTACCTAAATTTTATAGTCCAAGAATGGACAGGGACAGAATGCCACCAATGGGAAATGTCAATTTAGTGTTACACATACTAGAGCCAGAGCTGACTCCCTAAATGAGAAAAATCAAACTTTATTTGATTCATCCTTTCCCAGAAAACATCAGCAAAAGTAAATCACTAAATAAGAATGAAGTCAGAAGTGTAGGGGTACCAGACAATACGAGGAGGAGTGAGGAACAAGAATAGACCACTAGGAAGATCAATACAATACATAAGTATTAAATTTAGCTTCCTGATTGTTTTATTACTTGATACTAATTACAGTTTTAAATAAGTTTCCCAAGAGTATTTTTGCAAGTTTCCCATTTCTGATAGTTGGGCAGTTTCCATTATTTGTTAGTTTACTTTCCTATTGTGTTAGTTTTCCTTGCTTCTAATTTACTTCTCCAGAAACAGTTCAAGAGATTGTCATTGTAATTTATTAGACTTAACACGGGATTAATTAATTATTCAAATTTCCTCCCTATTGTTCATCTTCTCCTCTCTCTAAATTCTAAATTCTTCTCTCCGTTTTCTCTAATTTTTTCTCTATTTCATAAATCTCTTTCTCGTCATATTCTCTTACTTTCTCATTGCCCTACATCACTATAGTTTCCTGGGAAAGAAATGGCCCAATAGTAAAAGGACTACAAAAGGGTAGGTATCATTTCGTCAAAGAGTCTTTGCAAGGAAAAAGTATGGCAATAAGACTCAATCAAGAGAGTGAAAGATAACAGTACTATTTTGCACAGTAACCACTGTGAAGGCATCGTGCGTCTTGCAGGACCAAAAGCTGCTTGTGATGACGAACTGAACTAAGACTCAGCTGCAAACAAGCTCCCGGAACTTCACTCTTTTTTTGACACTACCCACTCGATCGTAACCAATGCCAATTTTGCTATGCATCAACTTAATGGCTAGATCTGCATTGCCTGCCTTCCTCAAGGCATTGATTAGAACAGTACGAATTCTCCCTGGTATTTCCCTTCCCCGATCCACAATGCCATCAGACAATTTGCAAGCCTCCTTGATCCGACCAGCTCTGCACAACACGTTGATCATATCTTCAAAAGCCGTTTCTGGAATTACACCCATTGGTGCTAAGTCATCCAAGATCTTGCAAGCCCTTGTAACTTTCCCCGAAAGACAGAGCCCAACAGAAAGAGCCCTGAAGGACGCTGCCGTAGGTGTGATGCCCTTGTCAATCATCATGTCCCATAGCTTTAGTGCCTCCTCGTTCTTGTGCTCCTTAAAGAGTCCATCAATAAGTATTGTGTATGTATAAACTGTCTGATCACAGCCTTCATCTTCCATCTTCTGAAACAGTGCTAATGCTTTGTTTGTGTTCCCAGACTTGGCCAAGGCATCAATTAGCGCATTATAGCAATATGAATCCCTCGGGCATCCTTTATCGACCATCTCTTCAAAAAGCCTTTGAGCTTCATCTATTTTCCCAGCCTTTCCATAACCATTAATAAGACTGGAATAAAACATAGAATTTACCGACATTCCCTTACTTCTACAAAACTCGAAATATTCCATGGCTTCCTCCATCCTCCCATGCCTACATAGTCCATTGATAATAACCCCATAAGTGACCTCATCTGGTTCAAACCCATCACTTTCCATCCTCGTAAAGAGCCTAACTGCCTTTTCCATGCTGCCACATTTTGAATATGAATCAATCAAAGCAGTATAGATCGCCACATTTGCTGCATAACCCTTCTGAATCATATTATTGAAAATGGCATATCCTTCCATACACTTGCCACGTTTACAAAGCCCGTTGATCACTAGAGTATAAGCATGAAGTGGAATTTCTACTTCCCTCTCCTCCATTTCATGGTAAAGACTCAGACAAGAATCAAAATCTTCTTTAGAGTAACACGCCTGCATTAGCGTCATATAAGTGATCTTATCAGGTTGCACATTCCTAGCTTCCATGGCTCTAAACTTCTCAAACGCTTTTTGTACTTTCCCTGCTTTACAATACCCCTTAATAAGAGTGTTATAAGTCACTATGTCTGGTGCAACAATCCCACTCTCCATAACTTCGAAAACCCGTTCCGCGGATTCAATAAACATCGAATTTACCAAACCATTCATGAGAAAATTGTAAGTATACAAACTTGGATCAATCCCATTCTCCTTCATTTGACGCCAAACCCACAACAATTCCTCAACCATCCCAATACTACCAAAGCTCTTAATCAACGAATTCGCCGAAGTGGCATTCATGAGGAAGCTCATTCCTTTAAGCTCAGAAAACACTCTCCGAATACAATCCAATTCCCCACACAATGATAAGAGTTCAATCAAAGAAACATAACACTCAAGCTTATGATTATACTTCTTTTGCTTACCAGCCCAATAAAAGAAACGCAAAGCGATGTCGGGTTTTCGCAATAGCTCACGGGAATTCAAAACAAAAGAGACAAAATTAGGCGACAATTTGATCAAGTATGTCTTACAGAAATTGTCCAGATTGGCTTCCATGTTAGGAGACCCGTCCAAGATGTCGAGAATATGGGGAACCCATGGCGATAATATGTGGTCTCGGGAGCTCGTGACTACTTCAGAGACATCGTTGAGCGGTTCTACCCATTCGGGAGGAGGGAGAGAGTTTGTGAAGACCCATCTTGGATTTGAGCTGGAACTGGATGTTGGGTGAGAATTTGAGGCGTTTGGTGAGGAACCACCATTGTTGTACGGACAAGAAGGTCTCGGAGGGTAAAGATGGGTCGCAGAGAAAGAGAAGCGAGATCTCAGAAGGGTTCTCCTCATCACGGCTACGTCTTTGGTTATGCGATGTTTCGCACTCTGTCGCTGCTATACTTGTGTTGCGTTTGCCAGAGAAAGTAATACTACAGAAATTAAAATCAGAAGTTTGTGATGAGTTCACAAATCACAGAACGGTCCCATGGTCTAGTGGTCAGGACATTGGACTCTGAATCCAGTAACCCGAGTTCAAATCTCGGTGGGACCTTCTGAGTTTGTTGTTTTTTATTTATTTATTATTTATTTCGCCTAAGAATATTTTGACTGATGAAATGTTAACAATGTCTTTCTTGTTATTAGCGGCGGGAGCAAAAAAAATTATATTGGGTTATCTATGAAGATAAAAATTTGAATGATGAAATCTTAAAATATTTAAAAAAATCATTATATTCCATTCTGTATAATTATAATTTGCATAAAGTGAAAAAAAAATCATCTTTAATCAATGTGAAAAATATTTGTTGAATAAAGATCAATCTAACTTTTTAAAATTATTTTTTTGGATAATTGCAAAACCAATAAAAAGAGACAACCATTATATTCAAAATCGATTATCAAGCCCCTAAAAAAAAATGGATTATTAAAGCTTTACTATATATCTTTGTTTGACATTTCAATTAAAACTAATAATATAAAACTCTCAGTACATACTCTAAAAAATAAAAAATTGCTTCTATTCATCTTATAATTTTGAAACCAAAATTTTTAGATTACCCGTCTCCCAAATACCTTATATATAAATACGATGGATTGATGGATAACTGCCAACAAAATCTAAAATTTATATACATGGTCAAAAAAGAAAAGTAGAGAGAGAAAGCGAGAGATTCAAAAAGGCTTAAACTTGATGACGTGAAAGAAAATTTACCCGCATATAAATGAGAGAGAAGCAACAGATCTAGGAGCGAGAGTGAGAGTGAGTCATCAAGGTAAAAGGAACAATTAGATTTGTGGACAAAGAAGCCAAAAGAGAGTTTAGACTGGTGGTGTGGTCGTGCGGTGGCTCACCTTGCACAGATGTATAATTTCATTTTTGTTTATACATATATTTTTTTGTTTCTATTTTTGCTAATAAATAGTTGAAGGTGAGAAATCCTTTCCAACCTAAAAATTTCAATGGTTACAGCGTAAAAATTTCAACGGTTATAGTGTAAAATTTTTACATACTATAATATTAAACAAAAATATACTATAATATAAGTTTTCACATGTTATAACATTTTGGTTCTAAATCTCACTTTTAACTGATTTTTCAAACAAACTATCAATAAATGCAAGAATAGGGTTTCCAATTGGTGAAATAGAGTTGAGGCACATTTAATTGATGATTGTTGACAATTCACATTGGATTGGGTGGGTTGAACTTCATAATAAAAATATAAGTAACAAATCACTTAATACATTATTCATATCAACGACAAATAAAAAATAAGCTAATTATATATTTATACTTCATAATTTTAATTATTTATTTATTTGTCTCTTTGTTCTAAGAAACTACAATGTTTTTTTTTTTAAATTTTAAAAACTTATTTCAATTCTATCTCTATAAATAAATAGAGTTAGACAAAACATCATAACTACCTTTAAATAGTTGTGAAAATATTTTATATATTAAAAAATAAAAATTGACTTTTTAAATTTATAAATATGTTTTAAAATTTTCTCAAGGAGAAATATATATTTTATAAACAAATTATGTTTAATTAATGGTATTTTTATCTTTACCTTCATATTTTTTCAATCGAAAAAGTCTATGAGGGACACAATTAAAACAATTTTTTCAAATTCAAATAATACCTTTATAGTTTATAAAAACAGATAGACAAATTGAAAAATAATAAAACAATGTATTAAACAATTATCAATCTCCATGTTTTACTTTATCTAATATAATATAATTAGACTAATACGTAATTTATAATTTTTTTTAGAAGTAGTATGTAAAGTGATAATAAAGATTGGCAAAGTAGTCGTAAAAATAGAAAATTACAAAAGTCGATCTTGATGTTTATAAACCAAGAATTAAAAAAAAAAATTGCAATTGGAAGAAGGAGTACTCTTGAATAGCATAAAAATTCTCAGTACGACAAGTCGTTGGTGGACATTTCTAGTAAATACAAATTTCTCTTTATATCCTTTGCATAGGCAAATGTATAAGCAATTCTATTTAATCTTAAAAGATTAAAACTTCGTTACTAATAAAACAAAAGACTTAGTTTAAAATTACACTATATTTTAAACTGGGCTCGTAATTTTATAAATAATAAAAAGACTTTTGCAGTTGTGTTGTTCCATGCTTACGAACCTACTAGGCACAGCTACATCCGGATAAAGCTTCTGCAAAGTCAAAATACTCGTTGTTGTCTTGCTGTTTCCATTTTATCACTCTTTGACCTAATTGGTGGCTTGACCATTAAGCTCATTCACCGCGACTCACCAGATTCACCCCTCCAACAACCCAGCCTCACCCGATCACAAAGAGCCCAAAAACTCGTTCTCCAATCCATAGCTTGATCCATTCATTTTGCGGGTGATCATCATGGTTCAAATAATTACACCTCTAAATAATTCAACACTTGTTATAATGCTGCTGCCTTGCATCCAAAAGTTGACTATTGACACAACTGCATATGGATGGCCCAAGTACCATTGGCACATTTGGGCCATCTTTAGGGCCCAACTCAGATATTCCTCACTTCCTACACTTGGACACAGGAAGTAGCCTTATATGGACCCAATGTGAAGGATGTAAATCTCCCGGTCACCATTGCTTTAACCAAAAGCAACCCATCTTCCCGGGTCAAAATCGTCATCTTATAAAAATCCTCCCTTGTCATCAACACCCTCTCTGTAGTCGTGACAAATGCATGGAAAGATTTTGCACTTACCATGTAAGTTACAATGATGGTGCCATATCCGATGGCTCTCTCGAGTCACAAAGCTTTACGTTTGACTCCAACATGCAACAAAAAGAAACCGTCCAACACATGGTTTTTAGGTGCGGTTTTGTCCAAGTAAACATGGTTGGTTATGGTGTTGATCAAGAAGGCAGTGTCGCCGGAATGTTGGGCCTGGGTTGGGGCCCACGTTCTCTCGTCAAGCAATTGGGCCCTCAAAGAATGGACCCCACATGCTTAATAATACGCTACTCTCATTTGATGCGGACATTCTCCAAAAAATTATAAAGGTGTCTAAATTATTTTTATGAAATTAAAATCTAACATAATATTTAAAATATCTTAAAAATATCTTTAATGATATAGTAATTATCTTAATGACATTACATAATGTACTATATAATTATATATATATTATTTTAATAATATTATTTTGAGACATTTGTAGAATTTTTACAAATTGAAATTATATTTTAATTCAATAAATTTAATTGGGTCAATTGTCTCGTTAACCCGGCATTCCCTACAGACCAAGTCTAGCAACCGTGGATTTGTTGCAGTATGTTCCATATGATCCTTACTTTGTGACATTACTGGACGTTAGTCTCTCCCGTTTGCGTCTTGAAATCCCGGTGAGATATTTCACTAGGACGAAGCGCAACCCTCATGGTGGGACGGTGATCGACTCGGGCACTGCTTACACGATCATTAGAAAACTGGCTTAGGAGCGAGCGGTGGAAAATTACTTCTCTAAGGTTCCTGAAGTGATGAAGATTCGAATAGCAGGGAGATTTGGTTTGTGCCACCAAAAGATGAGAAAAGAAGGGTATAACAATCTTCTAAACATGACGATTCATTTTAAGGGTGCTGATCTTTTGGTACAACCTCAGGGTGCATGTTATTTAGGTGGTACTAGGAGGGACTACTTTTGTTTGGCCATGGTGCCTTCTCGCTTGAATGATGGTGGCACGACCATCATAGGAGCGTACCAACAGACAAATCAACTGTTTATCTTTGACGTTGCCAGAAAGAAGTTGCAATTTGGTCAAGAAGATTTTACCTAATTAAAAATACATAACATAATATTTTAATAATTAGATCGCTCTACGACTAAAATTAAATAAAGCATGCCTTTTTGAGTCATGCAATAAGATTGACTATGAAAAATATTACTTTGGAAGATAAGGTTCAAAACTCACGAGTTTGAACGGCAAAGCTCTCATATGATATAGTCTAAAGTAAAAATGTGTTATATTATAAAGCTTTTATGCTAAAGTGTTTAAACTTATTTTTTAAATTGAAACCGTATTGTCATACACCCCTATTAGTTTTCTAAGCTTTAATTGTTAGATTGAAACAATAACTTATATTTATTAGGGATAATTATATAAAAAAAATCTCAATCGTCTTAGTGAAATACATATTTTCACCCTGTGTTTATGTAAAGAACAAAATCTCTTTTTAAAAATCACATGAATAAACCTCCCATTCAACATGGATTTTGTTCATCACCGTATAGCCACATTCCCCGTGATTAAGTGTTTTTTAGGGACCGGCCTTTAAGTATTCTTCGTTAATCTCCTTAATTTTTTCTAAAAGAAATTACATTAAAAAAAAAAAAAAAACCTTGAAACAACCTTAAGGAATAAGAAGGAGCACAAACCGCCGGCAACCACAGCCATGGATCTCCAGGGTGAGGGGGCAAACGACGACTGCAGACCACCTAAATAATTCAGATTTTTCATTTGTTACCTGTTTTGAACTTTTCACCGTGGTAGCTTATCATGTTCACTCATCCAGGGGCATATTTTGCTAGGAAGAGACGTGTTAGAGTTGTTCATATCGTTTCATAACATGTCGTTTCTTATATGACGAATTAACAAAGGTCATTAGGATATTGATACAGCATGTTATTTGTTCAAGACCAACGAAATGACCTTTAGGTTGCATAAAATATGGGACATATCCTTTCATACAGCAATTTTCTCCATTGGATTCGCAGTTAGCTAACTAAAAATTGAACGATCTCGCTGGTCAGATGAAACCACTTCTTCTTCTGTGCCCGTCGTCTTCCCACTTCACTAAGAAAGGGTCTTGACCAACCCAGTATTGACTTACTATATACAAGTTTTGGCTTTCCTATGACCGCTAGACGGAAGTTTCCTGCCTTCCTAGTAATACACAAAGATACCAGTAGAATACACAAGGATTCTCCACTCGTTATTTTATTTTATGTTGATTCAAAAACTATACTTATGTTTTTTATCTCATCAATTGTATGCCTTCATATTAAATTTATTATATAAATCTATATCTTACCACTTTAGTCAATAAATAATTTTAACATTTAAAATGACTAAATTATCTTTAAGTAAAAGAGAAAAAAAAATAAACCTTTAAAACAATAAAAAGAAAACAACAACACACAAAACGCTCATTTTTTAGGGTATTCTATTCGGCTTTAAAGTCACAAACCTTAGTAATAGTTTGAAGTTTTTTTAAGTTTTGAAAGTTATCTTATTTTTCAATTTGAGAGTATTTTGAATGATTTTTTATGTCAAATTTGAAGATTGATGGAGAACATATAAAACGTATTATATTAAATCTAATCTGAAAGTATACATTTGATGATATCAAAAATCAAAAGTATAGTATTTAAATAAACTTAAAATACAAAATATAAAAAGGTAAGTAACCTCATATTGAAAGGTTAATATAATAAGTGTATTTAAGAATTACATGCCGTTTTCCTTAAAAAACAAAAAACAAAAACAAAGCAATTACATATTGTTTCTCAAGAAAAGTACTACAAAACATGTAATTATGTGGTTCATGTCGTTTTACCAGGAAACACGGATTGCTCTCATCATTATTGGAAACGTAAAAACCACATGTCGGTCTTATGCATTTCCCTTTACTAGGGGTGAACATCGGTTGGGTTGGATAGGGTTTTAAAAATCTCAATCCACTCAATCAAAATTTAGGTGGACTGATTTTAAATTTAACTCATCTAATCAATCCCAAAGTTCAAAACTAACTCACCCAATTAAAGTTTGGATGGGTTAGGTGGGTTAGTCGTATTAAGTAATATAAAAAGAAAAAAAATAAAACTAACAATTCAACTCAAAGTAAATCAAAAGGCTAAAATTTATGAGATATTGATCTTATAAAGGTCCAAAATTATTTTAATAAAATAAAAAACAAGAATTTTGTTATGAATTCTCTTGCTCTAATTGCAACATAAATAAAGAACACAAAATTAACTTTTAGATTCAATCTCATTTTATATTATCTAAATCATATACTCCAATATATACACTTAAATTTTTACTCAAGATAAATTTCACTCTGAGAAAGCTTTTACAAGATCATATGACAATTCCTTATTCATATTTCTTATATTTATGAAACTTGAGAAGCAAAAAAAAAAGGTTGGGCGGGTACAAGTTATAATGGGTTGGGAAAATCCAACTCCAACCCACCGAGTGAAACATTGGTGTTGAGGGAAATCTTCATGATGAGAAAATCATCTGAAGTTCATACCCTCTTAAAACCGAGCACCCGAACAGGTTGGCTAAAATGACCAACCCGACCAGGACGGTATCTGTCCGACCAGGGACCTGTCCGACCAGGGACCCGTCCGACCAGGATCTGCCTGACCAGGATCCGTCCGACCAGGGACTTGTCCGACCAGGGACCCGTCCGACCAGAATTTGTCAGACTAGGGACCTGTCCGACCAGGATCTGCCTGACCAGGATCCGTCCGACCAGGGACCTGTCCGACCAGGATCAGCCCGACCAGGGACCTGTCCGACCAGGGACCTGTCCGATCAGGATCTGCCCGACCAGGATCCGTCCGACCAGGGACCTGCCCGACCAGGATCCGTCCGACCAGGACAAGATCTGTCTGACCAGAGACCTGTCCGACCAGGGACCCGTCCGACCAGGATCTGCCCGACCAGGGACCTGTCCGACCAGGGACCCGTCCGACCAGGATCTGTCCAACTTACCCAAAGACCACCACGTGGCACTATCTCAACCCTCCGTTGGGCAATCCTCCTTCTCCGGAGATCGTGACACCTATCGCTGGACACCTGGGTTACGGGCTAAACCGGTCCATACCCGGATCCAAGCTAAACTCTATAAATAGGAGCATCAACTCCACCACAAAGGGACGAGCATTCTTCCCTCGCCTACTCTGCCTTTCCTTAGCTCTTCCCAGTCAGAACACTGACTTGAGCGTCGGAGCGCCCTTGGCAGACACCAAACCGGTGTCCCCATACTCCGAGGCCTTCTCTCCTCTTGCAGATCCGACCAGACTAGGCCGAGCCGGGCAAAACAGGGAACCCGACCACCGTGCGTCCCCGCACGCGGTGTTGTGCCAAAATCAGGCATCAACATTTTGGCGCTAGAAGGAGGGCCCCGCGCCTTTCCAGCAGCCTCAGCTCTTCCCCCCAGACATTCCCTAGACGACTAACCGAGACCCAAGGTCCAGGACGAAGAGTCCGACCAGGTTCGAGAAGGTTACGCCGACCAGAGAGGCCAGGTCTGAGCTACGGCCGACCAGGTCCAGGACGAAGAGTCCATCCAGGCTACGACCGAGACCCAAGGTCCAGGACGAAGAGTCCGACCAGGTCTGAAAAGGTTACGCCGACCACCGAGGCCAGGTCCGAGCTACGGCCGACCAGGTCCAGGACAAAGAGTCCATCCAGGCTACGACCGAGACCCAAGGTCCAGGACGAAGAGTCCGACCAGGTCTGAGAAGGTTACGCCGACCACCGAGGCCAGGTCCGAGCTACGACCGACCAGGTCCAGGACGAAGAGTCCAACCAAGCTACGACCGAGACCCAAGGTCCAGGACGAAGAGTCCGACTAGGTCCGAGAAGGTTACGCCGACCACAGAGGCCAGGTCCGAGCTACGCCCTACAAGGTCCAGGACGAAGAGTCCGACTAGGTCCGAAAAGGTTACGCCGACCACCGAGGCCAGGTCCGAGCTATGGCCAACCAGGTCCAGGACAAAGAGTCCATCCAGGCTACGACCGAGACCCAAGGTCCAGGACGAAGAGTCCGACCAGGTCCGAAAAGGTTACGCCGACCACCGAGGCCAGGTCTGAGCTACGACCGACCAGGTCCAGGACGAAGAGTCCATCCAGGCTACGACCGAGACCCAAGGTCCAGGACGAAGAGTCCGACCAGGTCCGAAAAGGTTACGCCAACCACCGAGGCCAGGTCCGAGCTACGGCCGACCAGGTCCAGGACAAAGAGTCCATCCAGGCTACGACCGAGACCCAAGGTCTAGGACGAAGAGTCCGACCAGGTCCGAGAAGGTTACGCCGACCACCGAGGCCAGGTCTGAGCTACGACCGACCAGGTCCAGGACGAAGAGTCCAACCAGGCTACGACCGAGACCCAAGGTCCAGGACAAAGAGTCCGACCAGGTCCGAGAAGGTTACGCCGACCAAAGAGGCCAGGTCTAGGCTACGGCCGACCAGGTCCAGGACGAAGAGTCCATCCAAGCTACGACCGTGACCAATGGTCCAGGATGAAGTGTCCGACCAGGTCCAAGAAGGTTACGCCGACCACAGAGGCCAGGTCCGAGCTACGACCGACCAGGTCCAAGACAAAGAGTCCATCCAGGCTACGACCGAGACCCAATGTCCAGGCCGAAGAGTCCGACCAGGTCTGAGAAGGTTACGCCGACCACAGAGGCCAGGTCCGAGCTACGGCCGACCAGGTCCAGGACGAAGAGTCCATCCAGGCTACGACCGAGACCCAAGGTCTAGGACGAAGAGTCCGACCAGGTCCGAAAAGGTTACGCCGACCACCGAGGCCAGGTCTGAGCTACGACCGACCAGGTCCAGGACGAAGAGTCCATCCAGGCTACGACCGAGACCCAAGGTCCAGGACGAAGAGTCCGACCAGGTCCGAGAAGGTTACGCCGACCACCGAGGCCAGGTCCGAGCTACGACTGACCAGGTCCAAGAAGAAGAGTCCAACCAGGCTACGACCGAGACCCAAGGTCCAGGACGAAGAGTCCGACCAGGTCCGAGAAGGTTACGCCGACCACAGAGGCCAGGTCCGAGCTACGGCCGACTAGGTCCAGGACGAAGAGTCCGACCAGGTCCGAGAAGGTTACGCCGACCAGAGAGGCCAGGTCTAGGCTAAGGCCGACTAGGTCTAGGACGAAGAGTCCCGGCAGGATATGCTCACAAAAAATATTTCCCAACTACATCAAGACTTCGATGCTGATGACCTCCACCACCAAAGTCTTGGGGGGCTACTGTTGAGGGAAATCTTCATGATGAGAAAATCATCTGAAGTTCATACCCTCTTAAAACCGAGCACCCGAACAGGTTGGCTAAAATGACCAATCCGACCAGGACGGTATCTGTCCGACCAGGGACCTGTCCGACCAGGGATCCGTCCGACCAGGATCTGCCTGACCAGGATCCGTCCGACCAGGGACCTGTCCGACCAGGACAAGATCTGTCCGACCAGGGACCCGTCCGACCAGGATTTGTCCGACTAGGGACCTGTCCGACCAGGGACCCGTCCGACCAGGATCTGCCTGACCAGGATCCGTCCGACCAGGGACCTGTCCGACCAGGACAAGACTTGTCCGACCAGGATCTGCCCGACCAGGGACCTGTCCGACCAGGATCTGCCCGACCAGGATCCGTCCGACCAGGGACCTGCCCGACCAGGACAAGACCTGTCCGACCAGGGACCTGTCCGACCAGGATCTGCCCGACCAGGGACCTGTCCGACCAGGAACCCGTCCGACCAGGATCTGCCCGACCAGGGACCTGTCCGACTAGAGACCTGTCCGACCTGGACCTGTCCAACCAGGGACCCGTCTGACCAGGATCTGTCCGACTTACCCAAAGACCACCACGTGGCACTATCTCGACCCTCCGTTGGGCAATCCTCCTTCTCCGGATATCGTGACACCTGTCGCTGGACACCTGGGTTACGGGCTAAACCGGTCCATACCCGGATCCAAGCTAAACTCTATAAATAGGAGTATCAACTCCACCACAAAGGGACGAGCATTCTTCCCTCGCCTACTCTGCCTTTCCTTAGCTCTTCTCGGTCAGAACACTGACTTGAGCGTCGGAGCTCCCTTGACAGACACCAAACCGGTGTCCCCATACTCCGAGGCCTTCTCTCCTCTTGCAGATCCGACCAGACTAGGCCGAGCCGGGCAAAACAGGGAACCCGACCACCGTGCGTCCCCGCACGCGGTGTTGTGTCGAAATCAAGCATCAACAATTGGGTTGAGTTAAGTTGGGTTAGGTTAAATTACTCGTTGAAATTGAGTTATCTCAGATTAGGTTGAATGGGTTAATTGGATTGATCAAGTTGTCAAGTTGTCGTGTTTTTTTGTTCACCCTTATCTTTTACCTCGAATACCAGCAAATGGATTGCCAGAAATATAAACGATATGGCATTCGTCGCAAAATTAAAAGATACATCGTTCTGTGAATCTGTCGTTTGTATCATCTAACTAGAAAAAACGACTGTCTTTCACATAGAATCTTCGTCTGGTACCTCACGTTGCCGCATGTCCCTTTTTTCATTTTTTAATTATTTCTTCGTAACATTTACTCGTGGCATTAATTTATGGAATTAAAAATAGTTGTTATTCTAATCTTTAACCACATAGAAATCTTAAATGCTTTCATCGTTTTGGTCAGAAGTTGCTTTTTATTTTTGTCCTTTTTTTTTTTTTTCTCTTTTTTGCTTTGAGTCCTTCCTCTTCCTTTGTTTCTTTTTCTTCTGTTGTTTCCCCTAATATATTTCTTTTTCTTTTTTTTTTGTTTCCCCTAATAATTTAAATATTTTTAACTTGGCTTCGTTATATTGTTTTTAAAATTTGTCTATATTAAAGTATTTTTTTACAATATATTCCTGCTTAAAATTTTCTCTATTCTATAAAATAACTGTTATCTTAATCTTTATGTTTAACTATATAAAAATCTAAAAAGCTTTCCACGTTTTGGTCAAAAGTTTCTTTTCATGTTTTTGTCCTTCTTTGTTTTTCTTTTAGTCCTTCCTCTCCCTTTGTTTCTTTTTTTTTTTTTTGTTTCCTCTTAATATATTTCTTTTTGTTTTTGTTTGTCTTTGTTTCTCCTAATAATTTATATATTTTTAACTCTGCTTCATGTATTATTTTTTTAAAGTTGTCTATGTTAAAAGTATTTTTTTTACAATATATTTCCGCTTAAAATTTTCTCCTATGATGCTTTAAAATATTATTTATCAGTTACCTCAAAAAAATATTATTTTATCATTCTCATATGTTTTTGGAAGTGTGTCCTTATTTGAATATGTTTTTCATTCTCATATATACCTTAAAATAGTTTCTCAAATCCTTGATTCCCACTTAAACCCCATTTTAACTCAGCTCTTGTTTTATATTTTTAAATATTTGTAATTTTCTTTTTATTTGTTTCTAAGATTAATTTCATAAATAATCTCTAAATTTTATTGTCAATCCGACTTTAGTCTCTCACTTTTTGAAACATTCCAAACTTAACCCTGATCAATCAATTTATTTTAGTTTTACTCATTTTTATTAATTAATTGTTGAAAAATATAGATAATATCTAGTAAACATTTTGTTATATTTCTATATTCCATCAGCAAAATGTTATTTTTAAATAATATTTTTTTATACAAAAAGAGGAAGATATTATCATTATTATTAAGTAGGATCTAACTTGACTCAAACTTTCGACTTATAGTATAGTTAAGCAGAGAAAGTTACAACCTCACTCGTCCTTTTAAACTTTATAAACTAATATAAAATATATACAAAAATTCAACCAGCTAGAATTGCATATCCTGTGCACGTGAAAAAAAACACTGGACGGAATTAGGAGCATAAAAGATTTAAATAAAATCGATCTTTCCAGAGACTCCAAGTCCTACATGGAACATGTGTAAGAATAGTATCCATATAATCCCCTCTTCAATCAACCATTGGCTACCCTCTAATCTGTTCCCCTCGTTAATGGCGACTCTCAACACCGTCATCACTCATGGCCATTCCCACGGACTCCCTCCACTCACCAACAAATCCTTCCCAAAATCCCACAATTCCAATTTCACGATCTTCTCAACCGGAAAAAGAAGAAATTGGGTCGTCGTCGGTGCCGTCACGGAGGACCAAGAGGTGGCTCCGGTGAAGCCCAAACATGAGAAGCACAAAGAGAAGAGCTTATCGGTTAATGGGTCGAAACAATTTGACGCTTTTTCGACATTTTTGCCCCTTTTTGGTGAAGAGGGAGATGAACTAGATTTGGATAGGCTGACCAGCAGAGCTATAAACGCTGCAATTGTTCTTGGATTTGGGACCTTTGCTATTACTAAGTTGTTCACTATTGACCACGATTACTGGCATGTGAGTTAGTGTTTTTTTTTTTTTTGGGTCAATTTCTAGCAATCAATTTATATGGTTTCATGGATCTAAGAGATTGTTATATTGAGATTTACCATTTGCTGAAAATGTAAAAACAGAAATTTCTCTCTTTTTGTTTTCCCAAAAGTAAAATTTTTCTTATGTTGGGTTATATGCCTTTTAAGGTGGATAATTTCAAGCCAAATAGAATTTTGATCGAATTTGAATTTTTCATATTTTGCTGGGTTTCTCACCTCAAAAGGCAAAAAGTTTGTATTAATCTAATCTATTTAAGAACCTTACTTATCAAGAGAGATGTAATATTGGAATGACATCAAAGAGTGTGTCTTTTTGAAGATTTGAGCTCATCTTTTAAAAATTTGCTTTTCAGGGATGGACCCTTTACGAGGTTCTAAGATATGCACCTGAACACAATTGGATTGCCTATGAACAAGCTCTTAAAGCAAACCCCGTTTTGGCCAAAATGATGATAAGTGGAGTTGTCTACGCCATAGGAGATTGGGTTGCACAAGTAAGTTATTTGTATTACAACAATGAAATCATGTTAACAGTTTGTCATAACAATTACATCTCTCTCTCTTATGGTAATTTCTTATTTATCTTCCCTTGAATTGAATCTGCAGTGTTATGAAGGAAAGCCACTTTTTGAATTCGAAAGAACACGCGTGTTCAGATCAGGCCTTGTTGGGTTTGCTCTTCATGGCTCCCTTTCCCACTACTACTACCAATTTTGTGAGGTGATAATCACTTTCCACATTTGCTTGTGATGGTTTTCCTCCAATTGAGTGGCTTAAAATCGATTGCGTTTGTGTGCAGGCTCTTTTCCCCTTCGAGGATTGGTGGGTGGTACCTGCCAAAGTTGCCTTTGACCAAACGGTTTGGGCGGCTGTTTGGAACAGTATCTATTATTTTGTCTTGGGGCTCTTGCGTTTTGAATCCCCAACCAATATTTTGAGCGAGCTGAAGGCAACCTTTTGGCCCCTGTTGACTGTATGAAATTCGTCGATTCATTGATTTGGGTTTTATCAGTTGTTGAATTTTTATCCATATCTCAAAACCAATACTGAATGTAAACTTCTAACTCGACCCTCCGTATAGAATCATCTGCAGTCGTTGCAACTTATAAGAAATAGCAAGCAGGAATACAAGCAATAGCAGTCTATAGCTACTTGATTGAGCAATGCTGACATACTTCTCTTAATTACGACGTTGTTATTGGCTCGACAGGCAGGTTGGAAGCTTTGGCCATTTGCTCATCTGATTACCTACGGTGTTATCCCTATCGAACAAAGACTGCTTTGGGTGGACTGCGTGGAGCTCATCTGGGTAACCATACTTTCAACGTAAGCATCTTATATGTACCGTCAAAATGTAGATAATTTCCGCCATGGCACAAAAATCATACGTTTCCTTCTTTGAGAAGTTACAGCATTTTCTTCTTATTCTTCTTCACTTTATGTAGTTATTCAAATGAGAAGTCTGAGTCGAGAATATCTGAAGCATCAGCTACAACAAGTTCTGATTCTTCCTCTAAGCAAAAGAAATAGATCCAAGTTAACTAACTACAAAGTACTTGGAGCAAAAAAACAAAGGTAACTACAAAGTACAAACCAAACACCTTTCTGAGAATTCCATTGCATATTAATTCCCAGAGAATACTTAAGAAGTTTGTTTTTTATATCACTATATATGGTAACTTGGGATGCATTTTTGTGTGTCCAGCACTAAATTTATGGTACTTGTCACTTCAGCACTGGAAGTATGTTGCCCAAATATTCTGTAGATGGTGGGGGCTGCAAAGGATTGGATCATTCTCCATTTTTTGCAGATTTCTTTACGATTTTTCCAAGTTTTCTAGTAGGAGTTGGGATGGGATGGGCCAGAGGAGATCTTTTTGTGGTGAATCTATGATCTGTGAAGATATTTTAGTCACGATAACCAACAGTTTTCTCTCTCGGTAGAAGAGAGGATTTTTGGTAAGATTGTGTGTAAAGCCATGTATGTATATGTAGGTAAAGTTGCTCTGCCTATTCGACTTGCATGTATAATGAAGCAAAAGAAAAACACATCAATACATTTGTGATTATTTTTCATGTGTGGTATATATTTCCTTGCCACTCCTTTGAGGTGCCAGCCACGCCTAGCCTGTATATTTGTCAATGCCACTTTCTCCACCTTTTTTTTTTTTTCAACTACTCAAAATGACATTTAATTTTTAGAGCAAATTACCACGTTAGTTTACATTCTTTTGCAAAAGTATTATTTTGTTCTATAATCTTTTTTTTAGTTGCTCCAATCCTAACCTTTTATTTTAATTGTTGACGGATCAATTTAACCGAATTGACGTTAAATATGCATTACGTGAGTGGTACATGACCACTTTAGTTAGGGTATTTTAGTAAAATAATTAATATATTGTGAAAAAATTAAAATTAAAACATAAAAACAATAAAAAAAAAATGAAAACAATAAATATGTATTTTTAAAATTCAGAATCTCAAAAAAAAAAAAACAAAAATCATAAATCTTCTTTCAAAAAAAAAAAAAAAAGGAGAAGAACCAGTCATCCAATCACTTGCATTAAACTCAGGGCAATTTCGATGCTAGCATTATATAAGTATTGGTGCTCTGGCTCAAATTTGAATTCTAGAATCAAAATTTTTTTGAATATGTGTTTGTTTTTTCTAAAATTTAAATTCTTTGAGTATCAAGAATTTAAGTTTTCAGATTTTTGTCTCTTTAAACTTTTGATACTCATATATTTCTACTACAATAAAAACTGAAATTCTTTTTCTTATATTTGAGGAAAAAATATCATAACTTTTTTATTTAATATCTAATTAAAAAGACACTATTTTCATTATGTTCCTAGTGAATAGAGAAATAAATTAAGATTTATATTGCATATTTTTTAAGACCATTAACATTAAGATTTTATTAGATTTGTTAATAAATCAAAAACTATTTTCACTGCCTCTCGAAATACAAATTTCAATTTTATTCCATACTCAAACTAAAACTTAAATGTACATCCAAATGTCAATTTAGATAACAATTTAAATCACTCATTCAAATCCTAATTCAAATCATACTAACTCAAATCAAATCCCTAAATCGAATCCATTTACCAAGCAGACCCGTAACATATATTTATTGTGTTTCGTGTATTAGTGTTCTTGGTTGATTGAAGAGAAAGGGGTTTGATACTGATTAAGCTCTAGGATTTGCAGAAAAAATGCAAGCTTTGTTTTACCTTTGTCTTCGGATTTCAACCATCATATTACGCGGAGATTTCTTCTAAAAAAAAATTGAGGATTTCGGCAATAAGCTCAAAGTCTGTGGTTCCGAGAGCAAATTGAAGAATTTGAGGAACTGATTGCTAATTAGTTATTCTTTTTCTAAGTTGTCATTTATTGAGAACAGAGTTAGTTTTGTGACAAACTAGTCATTCATTCATTCTGCTCTATATATGGTAGAACTCTGTATTTACACTTTACCTACGTCAATGAGAATCAGTTTTTTGTCTATTATTTCAAACACGTTTCCCCGTAATATGGTATCAGTTGAGAGCTTTCGCTGCTTGCCTTTTTTTCTCGCGATCTGTGATTTCTGCGGGTTGTGTCCGATTTCTTCCTCACGATCTGTGATCTCTTCGGATCGTCTCCGGTCTCTCACGTTCTTCTTCGATTTGTCGGCTTCGTCTCTGTTCGAGGATTTTCAATGAATCAGTTTTTTGTCTTTTCTTTCAAGCACGTTTCTTATAATAAAAGAAGAAGAAGAGCTTAATTGGAATTTGCAAATTTGGTAGAAAAGGTTTTGATAATGATGATGATGAGGCGGAGGAGGAGGAGGAGGAGGAGGAAAATGAAGGGAAATTCTTCTGTTTGCACGAACGGTAGATCGCTGATTTGTGCTGAAGAGATATTTTAGGGTTTTGTTCTGAGTAAGAAGAAGAAGAAGATTTGAGGTCTAGTTTTTGTTCCTCAGGTCTGGGTTTTGTCTTCCATGATATGATGATGAAGAAAATCTAAGGAAGAATAAGAAGGAAGAGTTGGGTTTTGTTTTGTTTTGTTTTGTTTTTTTGGCTCATTTGTTTTAATTTTTTCGGATAAATTGTAAATAAACTAGGTTTTGTTCTCCTTAACATGATGATAAAGAAGCATATGTAAGGAAGAAGGGGGAAAATTTGGGGTTTTTTTTGGTTATTCGTTTATTTTTTTAGATTTTTTTAATAAACTAGGTTTTGTTCTCCTTAATATGACGATGAAGAAGAAGATTTGAGACAGACAACGAAGGAAGATTTCGGGTTTGTTCCTTTTTTTTTTTTTTTACTTATTTGTTTAATTTCAATTTTTAATAGATTTTTGTTTGATCCTTATTAGTTTTAAAGGGTA
This sequence comes from Artocarpus heterophyllus, assembly GCA_025403435.1. NCBI lineage: Eukaryota > Viridiplantae > Streptophyta > Magnoliopsida > Rosales > Moraceae > Artocarpus > Artocarpus heterophyllus. The sequence goes on along the minus strand of CM046347.1, from coordinate 8,847,118 downwards.
ATTTAGTAATTTTAATTAAAAATGATGTTCAACAATTTTAACTGTCAAACTTAACAGTTTGACAGTTAAAATAATTCCTTTGTAACTAAAATGAAATATTGGAGTCGGTTCAATAAAGAAAGCTTGGAGATCAAAGTAACACTTTCATAAAAGGATGGAAACCAACATTATAATTTACCTTAATTTTTATATTAAAGTGATTTGTCACTTTCTTCCTATACAACATGTAGTTTTTCTCCAATTTAAAACCTAAAACAACGTGTTGTTTTTAACTTTTGATGTGACAAAGTCTATTGTATTTCAAATAAATAACTAAAAACCGTGTACAAATCACACGACTTGTCGTTTTTTCATTTAGAGAGTGTTTGGAAACAAATTTTGTACTTAAAGTTTGAACTTAAACACTGTAGCATGTGAGAGCTTTATACTATAGCAAACTTTTGTTTTTTATTATAATATATAAGAGTTTTATATATAGCAAACTTTTGTTTTTTCATTTTGAAAGTGTTTAGAAGCAAATTTTGTACTTAAAGTTTAAACTTAAACACTGTAGTATGTAAGAGCTTTATACTATAACAAATTTTTATTTTTTATTATAATATATAAGAGTTTTATAGTGTAGCGAGTTAAAAATTAAAGTTTCAATTAACTTTTCAAACTAAGCCTTAAACGGCAGCAAAACTTTATAACACAAACTCATATGCATTCTCTTACGACATGACAATCGTCTTTCGTGCTTCAAATTTGCGACAACAAACCAGTACTCTTTAGGCGACGTGTCATTTTCTTCTTAAAACAACCCCACATGCTCATCTTCATAAGTTTTGGAGTTTGAAATGACAGCACGCTGGTGTCATGTGCTGTCTTCTGTTTCGTGAAATGCATGAGATTAGAGCAAAAGAACCCTCGACCTGGAAAAAAATCTTTGCTTGAGATTGAAAACCATACATGGAGGCAGCTGAAAATTGGGCAAAAATAGAATCAAAAATGGCGAAATTTTAACCACTCGACCGAGAACCCGACCACGACGACAAGGCGAGGCCGAAGCCGAAGCAGAACCATGGCTCGACAAAGTTTTTCGTTTTCCTGAGTTATCTTTTCCTTCTGGTTTTTCTCGGCTTCCTGTTTTACGTCCTCGTCAAGGTTGTCTCTCCTTGATTTGATTTCCTACCCACCCAGGCACATTACTCTCAATCAGGTCTCCTTCCCTAGTTATGGATCTTACATTTCTTTTTGTTTCTCCTTTATTTCATAAAGCGGATGCATTTGCTTATCTATCAAATGTAATGGTTATATATATATATATATATATGGTAGATTTCTACTGACAATATTACTGAATGTTTGTGAATAAAGTGTCAGTGCTGTGAGCACTATTAAGCACTTAATGCAAGTGATAAGTGCTCTAAACACTAAACACAAGTGCTTTGAGCACTTATTAATATTATAATTATGTAATTAATTAAGTGGCCCATAATGCTATTGTTTTGGCCGGATATAGTTTTGGCCGAATAGATTGTGTGATGGACACATTCTATATACAGAGAAAGAGTCTGGGTCCTCGGCTCGTTTCATTCTCCATTTTGTTGTTTTGCACCATCGTTGGCTGAGTTTGAGGAAGGATTGGAAGCTCCAAACAGGAGACATCAAGCTCCTAAACCAGAGGAACACAAACCTGCTTCAAGGTCGGATTGCAAAAACGATAGCAATGGCGGGAGATAATTAGATCACATTTCCGCTTTATGATCTTGTATGCTTATTGTTTATTGCATTTTAGATCGTATTTAAGTCTAATAGTTGGCATCAGAGCCCACCATACTTCTGTCTTGCGTTTTGGTAATCTGTAAAAATATTCAGTTCGTTGACCATGCGTAACAATTTAATTTCGATATATAGTTTTTAGAGTTTTGATAGAAACTAAGATTAGAAAATATTAAGATATTCAATTTATAACATTTCTACAATTTAAGCCATCAATTTTGGTGTCCAAAACATGGAGAAACCATTGGGTGTCATATTAAGTCTGCAACTGGGTTAGCATGACTCACTTTTGGAGGAAGAAGATGACTCGAAATGACAGGTCGCTTTGCCCCTTCCCCTTCAAAAAATGACATGTCATTTAGATTGGGTGAGACTCGTTTTTTAGACAAAAAAGACAAGTCATTTTGGGCCTTAATGCCCAAAATGACATGTCATTTTTATAGGCAGAAATTTTTTTAAAAAAAATCAAAATTAAAAAATTATTTTTATGGGTATTTTTTTTAGATTTGATAATTGAATATTTTTGGAAAAATTTTCATAAAAGTCACAGATATCTTGGGTGGATGGACATAGACTATGCTATTAGGAAAGACGAACCTGTTATTACAAACACTAGCAATGTAGATGAAAAGGCTCTTTATGAATGTTGGGAGCGATCTAATCGGTCAATATGATGTTCATAAAAACCAATATTTCTGCTAGTATTAGAAGTTTCATCGACCAGCATAAGAATGTCAAGGCATTGCTAAAAGTCATTGATGAGTAGTTTGCAACATTAGAGCACTTGCCAACACCCTCATAATGAAATTTTCATCCTTAAGGCTCACTGGTGTCAAAGGTGTGCATGAACACGTCATGGAGATGTGTTTGAATCTTTTCTTATGCACTGTATATTAAACACTCTTCTATAGCAATATGGACCCTTCAAAATCTTACAATACAGATAAGGATAAATGGTAAATTAATAAACTTATGACCTTGTGTGTTCAAGAAGAAGGGAGGTTGTCTATCGAAATAGGTGAAAATACGTTATTGGCAACACAAGAAAAGAATAAAAAACAAGCCAAACAAAAGAAGAAAGATAGAATACCTATTCAAGATGGAATAAAAAAAGAATCTAAGTGTTTCTTCTGTAAAAAAAAAAAAGAGACACATAAAGAAGGATTGCACTAAATTCCATAACTGGCTTGAAAAGAAAGGTAATTCAATCTCATTTGTTTGTTATGAATCTAATTTAGTTGGTGTTAATCATAACACATAATGGATTGATTCTGATTCTACAATTTATGTTTCGAATACCTGGTAGAGTATGCGAAACTTAAGGATACCACTGGAAAGTGAACAAAGCATCTATTCAAGAAACAAGATGCGTTCAAATATAGTGGCAATTGGGACATGCACTTTAATTTTAGGTAGTAGTTTTATTTTGAATTTGGAAAAGACCTTTTATATTCCTAGTTTCTCTAGGAATTTAATTTCAGTTTCAAGGCTTGTACCTTTAGGATATTCCTTTAGTTTTTCAAAAACATCTTTTAGTTTGTTATCTAAATTTGATCTTGTTGGGAATGATACGTTGTCTGATGGTCTTTTCTCTATTAATTTATAAAATGATACTGCTTATAAAGCTATGCATGTTCATACTAACATGAAACGTTATGTTATGAATGAAGATTTCTCTACATTGTGGCATCAAAGATTGGGACATATCTCTATAGAAAGAATTAAGAGATTAGTAAATGATAGAGTATTTAGTACTTTAGATTTTACTGATTTTAACACGTATGGACTGTATTAAGGAAAAGCAGACCAAAAAGTATAAGAAAGGTGTGAAGAGGACAGAGACATATAAAAATTATACATTTAGACATTTGTTGTCGAGACATGGATTCGTATGGTCAAAAATACTTCATCTCTTTCATAGATAATTACTCAGATACATGTATCTCTACTTGCTTCATAATAAGAACAAAACATTAGATACTCTTAAGATTTTTAAAGCTGAAGTAGAGAAATAATGTAGAAAGCAAATTAAGATCATGGGAACGGACAGAGGTGGAGAATATTATGGTAGATACATTGAGAATGGACAAGCACCAAGTCCATTTGCGAAGTTTCTTCAAGAACATAGGATAGTTGCTCAATACACCAAGCCTGATACTCTAGACCAGAATGGTGTAGTAGAAAGAAGAAACCAAACTTTAATGGATGTGGTGAGGCATATGCATAGTCACTCTAAACTACCTGAATCCTTATGGATTGAAGCTCTTAAAACGGCTGTGTATATATTAAACGGAGTTCCAACTTAGGCTGTCCTAAAGACGCCATTTGAATTATGGAAAGGTTGGAAACCGAGTTTGTGACATATATACATTTGTAGATGCTTGTTTAAAGTAAGAATTTATAATCTGCAAGAAAGGAAACTAGATCCAAGGACCATTAGTAGGTATTTCATTGGATATGCCGAAAGGTCTAAAGAATACAGATTCTATTATCCATCTCACAGCATTAAGATTATGGAATCAAGAAACGCAAAATTTCTTGAAAATAACTTGATCAATGGGAGTGATCTATTACATAACATTATTTCTAAAAAAGATCATTTTGATGCTTAACCTTCCTGCTTAAGCGATAGATTGGTTGTTGTTCACAATAATCCTCAAGTTCAAACAAGTGTTAGACAACTGATCATTGAAGTTCTATAAACTACTGAAAATAATCTAGTAGATCAAATTGTTCAAGAAATGCTTGAAATTGTTGAACAACCAGTTGAACACGTTCCTCAGGAAAATGTTGATACAACATTAAATGATCTACTAGACTAAAGAAATCAACAATTCCTAGTGACTATGTTGTGTATCTACAAGGGTTAAACTATAACATTGAAGTCGAAAGTGATCTTGAAATGTTTTCACAAGCCATGAATTGTAAAGAATCAAATTTGTGGTTCGACACCGTGAAAGATTTGATGAATTTTATGGTATCTAACAGAGTCCAAGATATTGTCAAGGTACTGAATGGTGTAAAAGCCTTAGGTTGTAAATGAGTCTTTAAGACAAAAAAAAGACTCGTTGGGTAACTTTGAAAAATATCAAGCAAGACTTCATCGCTAAAGGATTCATTTAAAGGGAAGGAATCAACTACAAGGAGATCTTTTCTCCTATATCTAAGAAAGATTCTTTTCGCACTATTGTGGCATTAGTTGCACATTTTCATTTAGAGTTGCAACAAATGGATGTGAAAACGATTTTTCTTAATGGAGATCTAAGGAAAGAGGTTTATATGAAACAACGAAAAGGATTTTCCTCTAGCGATAGCGAACATTTAGTATACAAGTTTAAGAAATCTATATATGAATTGAAAAAAGCATTCCGTCAGTGGTATCTGAAGTTTCATGATATTATCTTTTCATTTGGTTTTGTAGAAAATATTATGCATTAATGTATATACCAGAAGGTCAGTGGGAGCAATATTTATTTCCTTATTCAATATGTGGATGATATTTTACTTGCAACCAATAATAAGGGTTTGTAACATGATGCAAAACAATTTCTCTCTACACACTTTGATATGAAGGATATGGGTGATGCATCTTATGCTATTGGCATAATGATCTATAGAGACTATTTAAAGGAATTTTAAGTTGGTCATAAGAAATCTATATCAATGAAGTTTTAGAGAGGTTTCGGATGAAAGATTATTCACCAAGTATAGCTCCTATTGTAAAGGGTGATAAATTTAGTTTCAACTAGTGTCCTAAAAATGATTTTGAAAAGGAACAAATGAAGAACATCTCATATGCTTTAACTGTTGAAAGCCTAATGTATTCTCAGGTCTGCACAAGACCTAACATTGTATTTGCAGTGGGAATGTTAGGAAGATATCAGAATAATCCATGTATGGACCACTGGAGAGTTGGAAAGAAAGTGATGAGGTACCTTTAAGGGACAAAGACTACATGCTTACAAATAGACGAATTGAAAATCTGAAGGTGATTGGCTACTTTGTTTTAGACTTCGATGGCTGTGTTGGGTCACAAAAATCAACATCTAGGTACATTTTTATGTTTGCTGGTAGAGCTGTATCTTTGAGAATCGTAAAGCAAACTTTGACTGCTACTTCTACTAAGGAGACTGAGTTCGCATCTTATTTTGAGGCTACTTCACATGGTGTATGGATTCAGAGTTTCGTTTCTGGGCTTAGAATTGTGAATTTGATTTCTAGGCTATTGAGAATGTACTATGACAATTTAGCTGCAGTTTTTATAGCTAAAAACAACAAAAGCAGTAGTCGAAGCAAATATATCGACATTAAGTATTTAGCAATAAGATAACGTATTAAAGATATAACAATAGTCATTGAACACATTAACACTGAATTGATGATAGCTGATCCTTTGATCAAAGGCATGCCACCATTTAGATTTAAGGATCATGTAGAAAGAATGAGACTTAGTTCCTTTATGTAATTTTCGTTGTAAGAATGAATTTATTTTCAATGAAATTCTATTTCAGTTGTGATATTTTCTCATATTTGTTTTATGTACATACTTATTTATTTATTTTGAGAAATATCATTAAGTTTAGACCTAGAATAAATATAAGGTTTATTAATTAAGTATTAAAGGACATAATACATTGTGATACATGAAATATAATACTCGTTTTAGAGAACCTATCGTCATAATTCATGTGTTATGTTTCTTACTATGTTAAATAATAGAATTTATAGGCCAAGTGGGAGAATATTAGTGCGATGAGCATTATTAAGCACTTAATACAAGTGACAAGTGCTCTAAACACTAAACACAAATGCTCTGGGCACTTCTTAATATTATACATCTAATAATTAATTAAGTGGCCCATAATGCTATCGTTTTGGCTGGATATGGTTTTGGCCGAATGGATTGTGTGATGGATACATTCTATATACAGGGAAAGAGTTTGGGTCCCCGGTTCCCCTCGTTCTCTATTTTTCTGTTTTGCACAATTGTTGGCTGAGTTTAAGAAAGGACTGGAAGCTTCAAATAGGAGACAGCAAGCTCCTAAACCGGAAGAACACCAGCCTGCTTCAAGTTTGGATTGCAAAAACGACAGCAATAGCAGGAGGTAATTCCATCACGTTTCCGCTTTATGATCTTGTATGTTTATTGTTTATTACATATTAGATCGTATTTAAGTTGAACATGAAGTCGCTATCTTTGTTAATTCAAGTCTTTTCTTGACCTCTCTCCCTAAAAAAAAGAAATAAAAATGAAAATCTCTTCTTGATGAGTGAAAGATCTTTGTCTTTTTTTTTTTTTTTTTTTTACATGTGTAATGTTTATATTTGTGAGCCAAGTCTCACTGAATACATAAATTCCTTGTAAAAAAGAGTCGTTTGCTTGTATCTATCTCCATTTATTACGTGGCTGATGCATTTTAATTGAGTAACATCATGCCATTAACATCTCCATTTATACGCGTTAATGATCGCGGAATTCTTTCTTGAAACTCTTTTTAATGGTGTATTTTTCTGTAAGATTTGTTGATGTGTGTTTTGCTTTTGTGGATGGGAATGTTCATTATTAATTGATGTTTTTCAAGAACCAACGTTTGGTCTAAAGCTTGGTCCAATAATGACATTATGGCTGGCGGTGGTGATTCACACATGACATGTGACATTTGCCATAGCCATTATGTAACAAGACATGGTTTGATATTATTTATGATGATGGTTATTAACTAATAGGGACTGGTATTGGCATTATAATATCTACAGTCTAGACCAATTTTAAAGATGTTTGAGAAGTATGGTTAGAACTGAAATTTTTAAATTAAAACTTGTAACATGTGGGAGCTTTATACAAGAGCAGCCAAAAGTTTTGTTCAGAACTGATTTTGCCAGACCCTATATTTATTTTACCGAAATGTTTATTTAGCTATCAAACGTTTTTGTATTAAACCTTGGATCATGTACAAGCAAGATGGTTGCCTAATGCTATTAAGCTTGGTCCCTGAGTAGTTTGGTTGATGGGATGTACCATGTTTGAGTCTTATTTAAAGCGCTCAAGACTATTTTTTGACTATTGATTCAATGCACATTAGATTTTGGTAGGACTATGGCTTCGTTTCCTCGATACAAGTAGTTATAATTTAATTTAGATATTCTTTAGGGGTAGCTATGTCGCTGATCCCCATTTTTTAGCATTAAAAAATACTTGCCCATGTGAGGATAATGAAGTCCTGATTGTGTGGAAAATGATTTTGGCAAGTGATGAGGAACTTCAGTGAAGTAATACACCGATATTTTTTTTTAGATGAATTGTCTTCCATCATTAATACGCCTTTCCCACTTGGTTTGGTCTAAAAATGTATGGCTGTTACGTCATGTATCAGTCTTTGGTTGGTGATCTTTTTACTAGATTCATTTATTATATACCTAAGAATGCGGCAAATTGATGTTCTGTCTCATCTCTCCTATCTCTTTGTCTGTCCTTTTTTTCCCAAATACAATGAAGTTGATGTTTTATTCCTATGACCTTTATTGTCTTGCTGTTCTGTCCCCTTTTTAACTTTGTCTTTTCTTTATCTTCGGTGATGCTAGCGGCAGTAATGTCTTGTAACCATGTTAACTATATTCCTTTAAGCCAACAAAAGACCAACAAAGAAAAAAAAGAAAAAAAAAAAAAAAGCAAAGAAAGTTTTAATTTTTACGGAAGACAAAAAAACAAAGAAAGTTCTAATTTTAATGAAATTTCTGTTAAACCCCACAAGAGATAGCCAGGAATGGATTGGTCTAAAGCTGTCTTAAAACAATGTTAACTGAATTCTTTAAGCCAACAAAATACAAAAAAAAAAAAAAAGTTAGTTCTAATTTTTATAGAATTTCTGTTAAACCCCAGAAAAGATAGCCAGGAATGGATTGGTGCTATTACTTATATCTGTTCTCATTAAGCGAGGAAATCTCCCATGGGAAGATTTTTTAATTCCTGGTGCATCAGAGACAATGATATGAACAATTGAACTTGTATAAATTTGGTTATTAGGATTCCCTGTAATCTTTTATTATTATTCATGTTGTTGTTGTTGTTATTTATTTATTTATTGTTGTGTTTCATGCGCTTGCCTGTTCTTTCTAATCATGTTTAGTTTTGCTCTTTTCTTTTTCCCTCTCTCCAGAAAGGCTGCAGGCAGGATACAGGATAGTTTAAAAACTTGATTTGGAAGAATGTAGTATAGAGATGATTTGTTTATCCAGCACATACATGAATGCTGCCATTTTTAAGTAAGGCTCAGTATACTTACAATCAACTAGGCTGCTCTCACTCGTCTTTTTGGTCTCTTCCATTTATTTGTTTTTGGATATTCATGCTTTGTAGAGGAGGTCAATATCATTAATTATGTAAATTGAATTAAAAAAAAAAAACATATTACTGATGTATCTCTCACTAATTGAAGAGATTGTGGTTTGTCAGATTAATATACATATCAATCGTTTTGGTCAAGACACTTTTACTTGTTAGCAATAAACCTTCAACATCTTGTCTAATGTCAAATATCTAATCAATCGTTTTATTCAAGACACTTTTAAAAGCTAATAAAACTTCCACGTCTTGTCTATTCATCATAATCTTCTTTGATGGGCACAACTAAACCATAACCATGCATTTAATTGATGCTTTTTCTCTGCCGTCAATCCTTTGATTGCGATATAAAAACGCTATAATTTGTCACCCATTAGGCAAATTCGACATTTAAGACAAACCAATCAAAATCATTACATCCTATTTTCGTTATTTGGACTTGACATGTTCATTTATCTTCTCTTTCTCTTTTCAGGGTTGTCCAAAATTGCAGTCAGACCATTTTCTTGGTACGGTCTTTGTTTTGAAGTCCCAGTCCATTTTGCTTGCGTTTTTAAGATAGGTTGATGTAATGAAATAAGAGAAGAAGATCCAAAGTTGATAGTTCATAAATAAGAAAGACACTAAAAAAATTCATACTGCTTAAGAATTACATTACATGCCAGACCGAGGCTTTATTACTACACTACACTCAGACACAAACCTAGCTTGTTTATTCCAATTAAGAACTCGAGACTAACTCTTAACTCTACTATAATGACACTAACAAGGGCAATAAAAGCATAAATCTAGGAAGCAGAATAGTGGCTGGGGACAAATACTCTAGCATGGTTATGCAAACCTAGGAAGCAAAGTTTGCTTAACCAGCAGATTTAGGGACCACCAATCACTGGAATACCAATCACAGGAGGACCAAGTCCAGCCCTGCCCGGAATCGGGACCTCGAAGCCAGGGTTGGGGATGAATGTGTCGTCTCCGCCAGGAATGTAACCTCGAGGCGGCCTTCCTCCAACGCCACCGAAGAATGTAACCCTACCGGTGTCACCATAGGTTCCAGTGATTGGGTTATAATGCAAAAGGTCATGGCCATGATGTCCATGCAGCGGGGGCAGCAACACGCGCCCGAGGCCTGGAATGAGCACGCTGCCGTCGTGGTGGTCGATCAGAAACTCGGGTTGTTTTGTGTCAGCTTCCTCCTTCGGGACACTGCGTCCCGCAAACGCCTCATTGGCTATGGACAGAAGGATGCAGAGGGTGAAGAGGAAAGCAAGGACAAAGGAGTTTTTGAAGGCCATTGTTGGACAAGTATTGAAGAAAAGAGAATGAGTTGGTGGTGATGAGAAGATAGGTAGAGAAGAGCTCTTCTTATAGTGGAAGGATTGTAGCAAGTTGGGTGAAGTTTTGGCGGTGAGTTAAGAGATTCTTTCTCATGTGAGGCCAGTTGAAACGGCAGGATACAAGTGCATAGGAGGATGACAAAGACGGGGAAAAAGGTAAGTGAGGCTTCTCAAGTATACTCTTTCTTTGAGTAAATTAGTGCAAGCAAAAAAAGGGTACGTGCTTCTCGGTTCAGCATGGTTTGACTGATATCATGTGAGACGGTTTTGTGTGTTCACCTACTACTGTTGTATTTCTGTGCCCTTTGCCATTTGCTGCAGCCACTCTTACGGCTATTAATGAAACCTCATCTACGTGGCCAATTTGGGCTGCAGAAAACAAGAATTTTGAACAATGAAATCCCAAGTACTGTTTTAATTTGTTTCCTTTAATTTGCCTTTGGGTAGCTTCGCCACCATTTATTTCATCGGATAACAAAAATTTTGAATACAAATTTACAGTTCCATTTGATTTACTGGTTCGAACTAAAATTTGTATAAGAAAACCCCGCAACAAAACCGATTTAAACCAAAGCTATGTTATGGCTCATTAAGCTGGTGTTTGACAAACTCAATTCCAATGTAACAGTGTAAAGCTTTCACATGTTATAGCATAAACCTCTTAGAAAATCTCCAACGCAATGCTAAATTGATATGCCAATTGCAAATTTACCATTTAAGTGTGAAAAACTCATTTAAATGTAAAAAAAAAGCTCTCCAATGTAATGTTATTTTCAATGTTAAATTTGTTATATACTAAACTTTGTAGCTATAATGCCCCTATATGGGGTTAGCAATTTTTAATGAATTAAAATAAAGATCAGAAATAAAAGTAAAACTTCAAAAATAAAAATGCATGAGACTTAAATGAAAACTCTCAAATCAAAATAAAAACAAACAATAATTTAACCACAGTTTAATGTAGCACATTAAAATTTAATAATATAAAATTGTCAACATCATCATTTCAACCCTCAACATATCTTAATACAGTCACAGAAAGGAACAATCGATGCTTACTATATCATGAAGAGCATTCTTAACAATTGAAGCAATCCCCAACGTAAAATAACTACATAGTTTTCTCAACTATTTTTCTCATAGCCACCTCATACTTAGTGAATCCTGAAAAGATGAAACATAAGGGAATGAGCGATAACATGCTCAGTAAGGAAAACATTACTCACCTTTAGGTTTTTGTCCTTACCATATTAAAACCTGCATGATTAGTTAGTTCTCAACATTAATCATCAATATTATCATGTTCAATTTCAGTGGATTTCTTATGATCATTCTTACCAAGTTCCATCCATATATATATATATATATATATATATATATATATACATATTAATTCATGATTCAATTATGCTCATTTATATCCACCGTGTAATAGAACATCTTATCACTTAACTCAACGAAACCAAAATGAGCGCGCTTGATCACCCTTCAAACATTCCAAGGGTGTTCCGGTGAGGGGATATCAAGCCTCGAGTCCTCACCAAGTCGATTCTTGTACAATGCGTTCTGGGATTTTCGACCCAAAGGAGCGTCATCACCTCCCCCTATTTTACCTTTTAGGGTATTCGTGTCCAAGGACGTAACCGCCGCCCTCTTCACATCTTATCATTCCTCTATAATCAATCATTATTTATAGAGTCAATTATCATAACCATGCTTCTCAAGTTACAACAACATGTGTCAAATCATTATGTTCCTCGCTATACAATACAGGACGAGTTCCACATCATCATGTTATAGATATAATCATATACATTCAAAATATCATATATATATATATATATATATATATATATCTTGCAACATAAAACAACTAAAGTTTAATTTACCAAAACCTCACAAAAGATGAGTAATAGAATCCCTACCTCTTGGTGAATACCATGCTAATAACTTCTAGCTCACGATACCAAGCTCACTACGTAAGCTCTAAGTATTTCGTTATCCTACGACTCATAAAATTACCATACTTTAACTCAATTCCTAATCCATAGTCCTACTGATTGCCATATATTCTACTATTCTTATTAGTGTGTCATAATCATTTATACGAAATCCTTGTAATATTTTGTAACACAAAACGGTGAAAAACATATGAATTTGGACTGTCTGATCAGCCTGCCGATTGGCATAGTCCAACCTGCTGATCAAGGCAAAATCTAGAAAACTCCAGCTTTTTGTTTTTAAAGATTTTGAGCTTCAAAGCTCAGTTCGATTAGTTTTAACAAATCTCAGAACATGAAAAATACATAGAAACCATAGATTATCATACCAATAAAACATATAAATCTTTTTCCCCAAATTTTTATGTATAAAACATGTTTAAAATTCTCAAATATTGATTTTTATAGAACTTTACAAAAACATGATCTAAATAGGAAATTGTTCAAACCCAAAACAAACACAATTCAATTTGCATGCATATAAAAGCACAAGCCCAGATCACGAAATAAAGAACAATTGCAAAATCTGAACATAGTAACTTGGAATAAAAGGAAGGTAGAGAAGAATTTGGGTTTTTGGTTGGAAACTCTACCTTGTTTCCTTGAGAAATTGTTATTAGGCTTGACTTTTTGCTTGAGGAAAGAGATCCTGAGTTGAGATGGAACTTTTTAATCAGATTGAGAAGGTGAAGGAGAGAGACAAAATAGAAAGCGGGAGAGAAAGGGTGAGTGGTGTGAAATGTGGGGGGGGAATGAGTTATCTGATATGTTTTAGGAGTTGGTGGCTTTGGGCATGTGAATGAATAGTCTTATTGGGAGGCTCAGAAAAAGAAAGAAACGAAATGGGATAAGGCCTTTGTAGAGAACCAAAGCATGTGACTTATTTGATTCAAGTCTTATCTTTTATTTATTTATTTATTTATTTTCTTTTTAACCATTACATGTGAAAGACAATAAAAGAGGGTCTACCATGACATTTTGGTAAATATACTAAATAAGTATAGGAAATTTTCAAAAATTCTAAAAATAAGTAGAAATAAATATTGTGAAATAGATTTTAAATTAAACAAATTTTTGATTGGCATACTAAAAATTAATTTAATTACATTAATACCCGTTAAGAAAATAATGGGTGTCACAGTAGCAAATTTTCATATTGGCTGATAGATCGACTTTTTTGCTTTAATGATTACAAAATATTTACTTTTACAAGTTTCATTGTTTAATAATTATGATAAAAGACAAATATGATATTTTAAATAGTACTATGCATTGAAGCATAAAATCAAATAACACATCAAATACGTTATTTTTACACTTTTTTGTAACAAATATAATACTAACATTGACATTTGCATTAGAAATAATCTTACATGCTAAGTTTTAAGAATATTTCTTGTAATTCAGCTCTAGTAAATTCAACTCCGAGATCTGTCAGGAAAAGACAAACCACCTTCAACAACAACTATGTATTTATTTATTTATTTCATTCAATCCTCTCATGTTTATTCCTCAATGATGGCTTTGATTACGGAAGTTGGACCTAGTGGAGCTAAAATCATCATCTTTTTTATTTCCTCCTTTTTTCTCAACTTAATTGAATTAAGATTGGTTAATTATTGAAATCCATCAACCAAAATATCCCCACCACCCAAGAAAGACAATGAATGAAATGAGCCCCCGTGCAACACGTCGAGTCGAATCCCAGGCTTTTTCACCATTGCAAAGTAGAGAAGAATTAACGAGCATGCAGAGAAGCAAACGGGTTTTAGAGCTGTACCCTGATGAAGAATGCTAAATAGAAACAGAGATTTGAGAATCTACGTACAATGTAGAAACATATGAACAGATATATAGTGAGTAGCTAGCTTCTCCTGACATGAACCGTTCTCACTACTTTTGTGCAATAGAACAAACAAATTGATTTGTTAACCATGGACCTGAACAAACCTTGGAACATTCTCCAATCAGTCAGAAAAATTTCCTTCCTGTTGGATTGAATGAGGCTCAAAAGGAACGCATAATACAGTTAGAGCAAACCCCATTTCATTTGTACAACAATCTGACCCAAAAAAAAAAAAAAAAAAGAAAAAGAAAATTTAAGCACTAGGCCTTTCCTCGGAAAATCTCGGTAGCTGAACCAGAGAGTTGACTCTCGTGACACCTTCCAAGCCCGACCAGTTTTGATCTTCGCCCGCCGAAACCTCTCCACTCCCTTCGTGCTCAAACGGCAGTCTTCCATAACTTTCGCTTTCTTCCGAGGATCTCACAGTGAAGTTCCTCTGCAGCGATGGCTCCGACTTCTGGCCATCATCAGATTCAACTACATTGCCCGAATGGTTGCTTTGAAGGGTTGCAGAAGAGAAGCATTGCTCTTCATAGTCAGATTCAGAGTCCATTTTCCCGTCCAAAAACAAGCAAACGACCGCACAGTCATCCATTTTTGAAGTTGGGTATTTGAGTTTCCATTCACGGGCTGCTGATTCCACCAATATCCTTGCAGCCGAAGAACGGGTTGGAGCCGAGGATACAATCTCTACCACCTCTTCATTGCTCAAGACATCCCAGACCTGTAAAAAACTCAAGTTCAAATAAATCAAGCGCAAAGTAACTCAAAAGTAATCCAATTTCTCATCTATATTCCCAAAAGAACCAAACATTTGATTTCATTTTTGTTAAGCAATCCAAAATTGTACTCTAGCCCCTGGATGTACACAAAACTCACAGCTTCTAAACATTTTGTATTCACTTAAATGCACACATAAAAAGGGCAAGAACCTTTTAGTAGAACACAAGCTTTTCATTGTCTGTTTTCATGTGGAAGGTGTAGGTGATTTATCCCCAAATACTAAGCATGTGTGCTTGCACATGTGAACAAGCTTGCATGTTTTGGATATGTATTTTTTCCTTCCAAACACCCGACCCAGAATTTTGGTGGAACCCAACAATCACATGCATTATCTTAACTCAGTGAGGTAGCTAGTTTTGGACTTAACCTCACTCGCTTGACCCCACAAACAAAGCAATCAGAACAATAATTAATAAACATCGTTTGAATGTCACAAATGGCCTACTTACAGGCATGTTGGTCATTTCAAGTTACCATTAAAATATTCTCAGTTCCTTCAATAGGTCCAGTTTGTAAACTGGATTAAGCAACTAAATCCCAAACCAATGCGTACAAGGGACTCAATTGATGTAGCAAAAAACGAAGTGGAAGGATATGTGAAACGGCCGGGAAAATACGATGAAAGGAATGAAAGGAACATGTCATTTTCTGAATTGTGTTTGAAAAAACTTGACAACAAGAGCATATACAAGTCCAATCACAAACCCCATTAAAATATAGGGTTAAATACGTAACTATACCTTCTAGTTTTCATTATTTCTCAATGCTTTGTTTTTAGATACTACAAAGGTATCCTTTAAATTTCAAAAACTTATTTCAATTCTATCTCTCATAGACTTTTCCAACTAAAAAAAAAGAGAGATAAGATAAAAATACCTTTAATTAAATCTAATTTGTTTATAAAATATGTTTCTTTTTGAAAAAATTTGTTAAAAAAATATTAAAACTTAAAAAGTCATAAAACTTGAGAATTTTTTTTTTATATTTAATATTTTGTTTTAGGATTTTTTTTAGTGTTTTTAATATATAAAATATTATGCAAAACTATTTAAGGATAATCATGTTGTTTTGCTCAATTTTTTCTATTCATTAAAATAAGTTTTTAAAATTTAAAGGGTACCTTTGTAGTTTCTAAAAACAGATAGACAAATTAAGAAAATGTTAAAACCAGGGATACAATTATGTAATTAACCCTTAAAACATATCCTCATTCTTTGCACCTGCAAATACCGTGAGTGTACTACTTCCATGTTTTCCTTTATTTGTACTCCTACGATGTGCTTATACGGGTCATTTTGGAAAGAAACTTCTCAAGAAAACAGCTGTATCTAGGCTTGAAAGCAATATAAGAAAGCCAGTTATTTATTATTATTTAAAAAAAAACGAAACAAAAAGTTGTAAGTTCTGAAACAAGTACACCAATTAAAAGAAATGGACAGATGGAATTTTGGAGAAGTAGGTTTTACCCCATCTGAAGCGAGGACAATGAACTGATCTTTCTCGGTAAGTATTCGATGTGAGAATTCTGGAATTGAGATAACTCCATATTCCTTCAAACAAAAATCCCCAAACGCCCGAGCCATTGCTAATCCAGGGGCATCATCAAACGGCAACCACACTCTAGAAACTTCAGGTTCATCCTGCAAAGCAAAGACCCGACCCTTGCAGCGTTTAATCCTTTCGGCTTCCCCTGTAAAAATCAACACCAAATCAACAAATCCACACAAAATGAGCAGACACTCAAAAACACTAACAAAACAAAGCATCTGTCGTACTTGGCAGATCCGGCTTCAAATCAACCGTCAACTGAACGGCTACCATGGAATCGCTGCTATCCTTTGATCCCATGATTGCTCGAGAATCCCCTATGTACCCCATGAAAAGATTTGATCCCTGGAAAGGGAGGGAGTTAAAGCAAGAACAAAAATGGAAAACTAAAAAGAAGAGTGTAAACTTTCTTGATTTACCTGTTTGACTATAGTAACAGCAGTGCTACCACTGCAGAAGCAATCCAAATTTGGATGGGATCTCAGCTCCTTGTCCATGGCCTTATATGACTTCAGGAAAGATTCTCTCCACGACGAAATAAGTTTATCCTCCGCTGAGCCATCTTTCTCGGAATCTCCATCCAATTTGTTTGCATTCCCTCTAAAGCAGGTCTTGCTTGAACCATTTTCCCTTGACTGCTGAGAATGCAAGAAAGACATGAGCTTTATTGGCAGGGTATCTCTCACCCTGCGGGCAACAAGGTGGCCGTGTGGACCATGGCCGTCGAATACGCCACAAAAGATCGTGTCCTCCGACATAAAATCCTACAAATAACAAATCAAGCACTTTAAGCAATGATGAACCAAAACAACATATACAAATAACATTCACAATAAATAAGAAATAAATAAACTTACCTCCCAAACAATCATGGCATCCTGGTTAATGCCCTTCCGACCCTGCTGTGTGAATATGCAAGAAGTTCGGCTCTTTCCATTCATGAAGATCCGGTTCGGTATGGAAGGCAAATGCTGGAGGCCGGTGACGTGATCAGAGAAGGTCCCCTTCGTTCTCCTTTGCCCAAGAAATCCAATGTCCCAGCAAGACGGAGAAAATGTATCTCCATTGCTTTTGCTACAACAAGTGCTCTTGCTACTAGTGGAAACACAACCTCCCATTTGCTCAGCTCCAGAAAGAAGACATCCGGGTGTGAATAAAAATGACAAGATTCCTTCTTTTTGCTCAAATAGATCTCACATGAAATTTTGCTAGAATGGTCAACGAAGCAACAAATAAGAAATTATATACTTGTATCATTGAGCAAAACAAAGGAAACTTTCCAAAGACCAAAGATTCCCCACAGGTTAATCAGAAGCCACTTTACAACTAGATATATAAAGAAAATATGGTCATTCAGTGTTGGTCAAATAAAATTATCCGTCGTTACGACGGTACATGATTCTATAAGGAAACCGGCTTAAGAAAGTAAGAAAGATATTAGTTTTAAATAAACTATTTAATAAGATGGTCTTCACGAAACCCAGAACCGGATGCATCTACAGAAACCAAAAAATTAAAAATTTAAAAAACATTATTTAACAATGTCCAACATGTGAACAAGGGATAGAATATGCTTAAAAAGAGGTTGTCTTGATCAGGACTCACATTGATACAGATCAAGTGGTGAGGTTTTTGCCATTTCAATGGGACAAAATACGCATATAAAAATTGGAACTGGTGAAAGACGGAAAACCCCAAAAAGTTCTTTAACTTCGATGAGAATATAAACTATTAATGGAACAAATTCAAGGATCCCTCAGAAAACCCATCATCGTCGATTAGACAGAAAAATTAAAATAAAATAAAAACAAAAACCTTCATAAAATGGGCAATTTTTTTATCTTGTTCATAACAATAAAAACACAACAAGACAAAATTCCGGCCAAGAGAATCTCCAATGACGCAACACAGGCGATTCAACTCATCTAGAAAGAGTTCAAACAAACTAATTTTATAGGATTCCAGTCTTTTCTAAACAAACATTTGCAAAGAAAATGAAAAGAGGAAAAAGCTTGGGGCTTGGTTTATAAAAAAATAAAAAATAAAAAGCTATTTTTCTCTCTCTCTTATTGTATCCACGCACTTGAATGAATTTGCAGGGCGATAAAAGAGAAAACCTTGTCGTTTGAGCTTCAATAAACAGATCAAATGAAGAAAAAGAATTTCCTGAGAAACCCAATTTGAGGCTATCACTTCTTCAACATTTTTGGTTGCTAAAAGAAAGAGCCATGACTCTTCAAGCCTATTTTGACTTATTAATGGAGTTTCACAAACCCAATGAGAAGAAGACTCACAGAGTTGAATATCTTCTTCTTTTTCCTTCGCTTTCTCAGCAACCAAACAAAGAATAGACTTTGGCAAGCAGACGCTTGCAGAGGGAGAGCAAGAAAGAAGAATTTTGGGTTTTGAAAGTGGAACGAACAAAGTAGCAATAAAAAATAATAATAAAGTGTGCAACGAGAAAACGAAACCGTGTTAAGAGCTTCTCCTTTTCCCACTCGGAGAGAAAACCAAGAAGAGTAAAAGCGAAAACGGGAAAAAGCAGGAAAAAGACGAAAGGTATGATTTTGTCAAAAACAGAATCAAGTAAATATTACGTAATTATCATACAAAGGACAAAACAAATAAAAGTAGAAGACAATTCTGATGTTCTGTTTCGGATCGAGAAAGTGCAGAAAAAATCCCACAGAAAAAATATTAAAAAAAACTACTCAATGCTCTATTTTGGTAGTTAAAACATACACGACAGACCCCCAAAAAACAAAAATAATAAAACTCCAAATCTAGAATTAAAAGCCAAGAGCAAAGCATGAAACCCAAAAAAACTTTAGCTTGAAAAAAAACAGTGAGGACATTAACAATTTAACATGCATATCTTATAATCAAATTACACAAAGCAAAGACATAAACAATACAACAAACCAGGAATTAAGTCAAGAGAACATAGGATTGGATAAAAAATGGGCTTAATACCCAATTACCTTATTGTGTTGAGAGCCAACAAATCCAAAGGAAAGGAGATCAGAGAAGGGAGAACATGGGAAAGGGTAAAAGAGGGGTTGAGGAGTATTATTAATAATATTGGGAGGGAGGTGGCGGTGCATTAATTGCAACAGCAAGGGAAGAAAAGTTAACAAAGAGCAAGTGTTAGAGGGGAGAGAGAAGGGAGGAGGAGGAGAGAGATTTGATTGAATTTGGGCACAGCAGTTACCATGGCAAGTGGGGTTGGCTTTTTTGCCACTCTCCTCTGCCCAAAATGATTATCCACATCAATTTCACTTCCCAACTTCACGCCCCTCTCCTGGCGCGTTTATTGAGTGATCGTGTGAAAGCATTGAGAAAGTTTCACGAGAATTTTGGATGGGGATTAAAAGAGGTTGGTTAATAATTTTGGTTGTCCCTCAAATTTTATAATATTATATTTTAACCCCATCCTATTTGATTGTTTCAATAATAACCCTTCCATTACAAAATCATAAAGAAATTATCAAACAAACAAGAGTATGTTTGACAATGCAGTTAGAACTTAAAGTTGAAATGATTTATTGTAATATATAAAAGCTTCACATTATAGACTATTTTTGTTTATATTGTAACATATGAGAGTTTTATATTATAGCAGTTTTAACTATATAATTAAAACGCGATTACCAGACACACCTTAAAAAATCTGAACGAAATTGACCACATGGGCATCATGTGCTTGATTGTTGACACATGTGAGGATGATTACCACTCACACCATTACCCTTGTGTATTATTTTGGTGGGAAAATTCCTAATATATTGGGAATTGTTGAGAAAGAAAAAATATATATATGTAATGATCGAAATTTTTGTTACAGATTTCTTGACAATGGGAATTAATTGTTAAAATTTATGTGGTTTTGACGTTGGTTTTGAAAGTTTTCAAAGTGTCGTTAAAATTGACATTTGATTGCCATTGATGTGGCAAAAAGGTGATTGTAGAACGAAAATAGCAAATTTTCCAAACGGTACGATCCACTTTATACGTGATCGATGGAGAAGTTTCGTGCTTAGATTGTTGAGGAGCATGGACTCGAAAGAAATGACAAATTCAATTGGAAGAGAAAAGTACCATGAAGTTGACTGAAAAATACAAGGCCACTAGAAGAAAAAATATGAAACCGGGGTGAGGAAAAAAGTACACTAGGCAACTAAATGAAATTAAATGAACAAAATATGCAAGCATTAAAAGTTTCTCAAAGAAGATGTTTGGGACTACTAATGGGTGGAGATTGAGTATTGTGGCTTGGGTATTATGTGCGTGCTGCAATTGAGTAGTATGGGGTATTACTTTTGATTATGCATTATTGCAGACAAATACACTAATTTGACATCAATCATTGCAAAAATTCTTAAATTCAAACAGTTCATACCTTAAATGAAGGATTTATATCTTAAATAATAAGATCAAATGGTTACAGGCAAAGCCTAACAGTAAATCTACACCCGATTCTATCTAAAGATAAAGAATTCAGATCCATCACCTTTAAACTCAAAAAAAAAAATCCATAAGGATCAAGAAATCACACTTTAAGTTCTATCTTTAGGCTTTAATCCTTTTTGAGTTACAATTTAATTTAGATACATGTTTAGAACCAAAAAAAAAAAAGACGTGGAAGAAGTAAAAAATTATGCTTGTTGTAACGACAAAGGTGCATTTAAGTGTTACTGTGTAACTGTACAACAAGTTTAAAACATATTAGAATAGTTTTTTTAAGGGAATATTATAATAGTTTTTGTTCAAAAGAAATCACAATATATGGTTATTAACGGCAATTATTACCTGTACCCTGCTGTATGGGATGGACGAGATATAGCCCTTAGTGGGAAGTTCCTTTTCCTACTTATACTATTTCAAGACCTTTTTATCGGGTTTGGTATCGTCATTGGTAGAGGTACCGGGTGGGCCGGCCGGTCCGGTTAATAAGAAAAGAGGCCCAGTTTGGCCCAAAGCTTGCATGGACTTAGGGACAAGGCGGGTTGCCCGAATTTTTATAAGAAAATCTTACAAAATAAATGAATTGCATTAAATATTTATAATTTTAATTCTGAAATAAACAAATAGCAGACTTTTAAAAATATTTAAGTATATAGTATTTTTAAAATTACTTGTTCTTTTCAAAACATTTACATATTTAATTTTGGCTCCTTTTTTTTTCTTCTTCTTTTTCTTTTCTTTCTTTTTATTTTTATTTTTTGTTATCTGTCTTCCCCTTCATATTTCTTTCTAAATCATTTTATACAAAAATATCTTTTTTTAATCTAAGTAGACTATTTATTAAACACTGTTACATTTTGATCTATTTATTTTTTATTCTTAATTAATAATGGTCGAATTCCCTCATTCTCTCTATAAAAATTTATCTAATCAGACCGACCTAATTTTATTTTGGGCCTAAATTTTCAGTCTGGCTTGGGCCCAGCCGAAGTTGACAGCTTTACCTTCTTTGAGAGGGAGTTTTTCCATTGTATGTGAATTTTTTTTATAGATATTATTATTTTGGTATCTTGTATTGTAGAGAAACATCATATCGATACCCTGTTATTTAGAAAATATTAAAACTATACCCTATAGTTTTCAAAAATATTATTTTGATACTCTAAGTTCATATCATTTGACATTAAATTTCTTTTTTTCCTCTTTTATTAATAATTCTCAAATTAATTTTGTAAAAATATAATGGAAAATAAAAAAAAATAAACAATACGCATCAAAGAAAAAATATATATGTAGACTTATTTATTTTTTGACATTATTTGTATTTATTTTATTTTATAGTTTTCACCAAACAATTTGGGGATCATTAATAAAAGGGTAAAATTAAAAATTTCACTTAAAAAAACATAGACTTAGGATACCAAAATGATATTTCCAAAACTTATAGGGTACTATTTTGATATTTTCTAAAGAGCAAAATATCAATGGGATGTTTCTTTAAAATACAAGGTACCAAAATGATAAAAACACATTTATTGTATGTTAAATTCTTAATTGAAGTTCATGGTTTGTTCCAATGTTTTCTACTTATGAATCTAGTCTTTCATCCCTTTTCAACCATTGTATGTGAAAGTGGGAAAGATTTGTTTTTAGGAACGAAGAGAAAAGAAATTTACAGTTTAAAAATATATTAACCACTATCTTCTATGTATGAAAATATAAATTAATAAACTCTTTGTAACAAAGAGAATATTGTTTTATCCATCAAAATTTGAGTGAAAAATAGACTCATATACCTTTTTATACCATTTATTGTTTTTATTTAGAAAATATACTACGTATTTTAAAGTCTTGCGTTTTTATGCCATCAGTTTACATATATTATACAAGTTCATATTTTTTTTCTTTGTCAACACTCTTTTTTTACCTTAAAAATACCTAAAATATCTTTGTAAAGGAAAAAAAAAAAGGAAAAGAAATACTACAAATTTTTAAAAAAGAGATTTTTTGAAACAGAAAAGTTTAGTGCATTCATGTGCTCTTTTCTTTTAGTTTTTTTTTTCACTTTTCAAGGTTACTTGGGCAATTTTTACAGCAAAATCAAGTATTAACTGAGAAAATGTTTAAATTTGTGTATTAAATATAATTTTATGGGTAAAAAATGCAAAACGTGAAAATGTAGAGTATACTTTGTAAATAAAAGGAATATGAGAAGTATAAAATGGTTTTTAAAAAAAAAAACAAATGTCAAAAAGTTTGTAAAAATAGAGTGCAGGCATTTGATGACATCCTATCGAAGTATAAGACTTTATACCCCATTGCCTTTAATATTCTCACGCCGTTGCTAATTAGTCCCTAAGAAAATTTTGGCAATAAACGATTGAATTAAAAAACGTGTTATCCTTTTGATCACGTATATATCTTGAATAATTTTAAATACGTGATTCTCACAAAAGGGCCAATAGGGGAGTCAAAAAATATTTTCAGTAAGGACACTATAAAAAACATAGGAATCCAATTTTTATTTTATAAGGATACAATAATATGTTTCAACTGTTGAGTGGGGCACAATTATAACTTTTCTTATAAAAGGAGAGGCAAAATTAAAATTAAAAAAGATATGACTAAAATTTTACACAAAATAAAAGGTAAAAGTTTAAATTTTAAAATATAAACAGGGCACGTACTTCCGTTCACTTCCATAACCTCAGCCATTGATGAGGGCCTTGGTGGTTTTTCTTTAACATTTATCTGTAAATTTTTTTGTCAAAAATAATAGACTATACCCAAACTAAGAGGCCAAGATTTAACAATAATACTCTGTACCATAATGAAATTATAATTACTATTTATCGAAGATAATACTTGAATTTAAAAAAAAAAAAAAAAAAAAAAGAGGAACGATTCTAGGTTGGTATTGTACATCGAGCTTTTTGGTATGTTTTCCATCAGTTTTTTTTTTTTTTTTTGTGGTTGGGGTGGGAGGGAATTTCCATTGCTGCTTAAATTCTTCTATTTCAAGTAGATAAAATCACAAAATTTTTATTGAAATTCTTCTATTCATACAGCTTGCAACAGTAATTTAATTGATGAGGTTAAATTGTGACTTATTCAACATTTGCATGATAAAGTGAAAGCTTTTGAAAATTAAGGGACAAAGTGAAAATAATATGCACAAAATTCAAAGGGCACCAAAAAAAAAAAAAACTGAAACAACAAAATACTGGAAAGGCCACGCGCTGTTAGGCAAAGTCGAAATACCGTTCCACAAAAAATTTTAAAAGACAAAAAAGCACGCTGAACGGACACATACTTCAGATCTCATGACGTGGCACTCATAACAAAATTAACAAATGTCCCACCACCCATTCCCCAAAGAAGAACAAAAATAAAAAAAAATAAAAAAAGAAAAGAAAAGAAAAGAAATTAGCAAACTTCAATCTCATAGACAGTCACCGCCAATCCGTGTTATGTTTTGCTGTCTTTCTTCTTTTTTGTGATTTTTTTTCCTTATTTCTTATTTTTATTTCCCTGCTTCTATGATATATATATATTTATTTATTTTATTTTTTTTGCTAAGGATTCTTTTTTCTTATTTGGTTATTCACGATAAAGATGGAGTGTAGGTCTCTTGCTATTGTCTATTCAACGGGGGGAAATAGCCACCAAGACATGTCATCCGAACCAACCGTAATCGGTCTCCCTCGATAGCCAAATCACAATTCTTGCGGTGCCCTCGCCCCTCACTCCGTGGGTTGCATGCACAGGCGTCCTCACTATGCCCTATGTCAGGACTAGAAGTGGCAATTCATGTTCAACCTGTTTATTAATTGTGTTAGAAAATATCAACCCAAACATAATCCATTTATCAAATATGTCAAAAAATGTCAACCTAGACATGACTCATTTAATAATGTGTCAACTTGCATAACCCGTTTAAATTTATACATTGAATAAGTAATTGATATAATTATCACTTATTTAACATGATTATGAAAAGTATAATAGATTTATTCGTCAATTTATCATTTAATTTTAAAGGGTGTTTGGCAAAAGTAGTCTAAACTACTTTCTCAGTTACAAATAATGTAAAGCTATCACATGTTCGAGTAACAATTAAAAAAAATTGCTACAATGTAAAGCTCTCACATGCTACTCTAAAAACAGTTCTAACCACTATGCCAAACACCTTATTAGTTTACTACAGATTTTAAAATTCATAATATTTATATCTAATAAAAACAAGTGAAGTTTCTTTAGGCATCATATAAACTTTTATATTATATCATATATAATTAAGTTTCAAATCATACATGCACTTAATCATGTCATTTTGCGTGAATTGTGTTTGGATGGTCAACCATAACCCAACCCATTTAATAATTGTGTCAATCGTGTCAACTCGTTATTAACCTAACCCATTTATAGTAAAGCCAATCCTTTAACTTCGTACGGATTTCGTGTCGTGTTGTCATGTCTGTTGGGGTGCAATTTAGTCAGTCCAAATTGCTGACAAGCCCAGTCGGCTCAATGTTGAAGCTAATCGAATGAATTGAATAAAATCAACTCAAGTCCGACCGATTGACTCGTTTAGTTCGATTAGTTCGATTGTCTTGCTTGGTTGGAGGCATTCATTTCCCCTGATTCTTCAGGATAATTTGCACTCATTTCAGAAGTCTTCGTTCTACTGGATCGATTGCGACGAGTTGTCGGTTATTAGCACGAACTGATGGTTATAACACGTCTAGTTATGGACCAAAACGTGGGGAGGCGTGATTCTTGCAGCCTATCATCAATTGACATGTGTCCCACTATTGCAGTTACTTATAATGCACTATCTCACTCCATCAGACGGTTGGGAGCCACAATTCTTCCTCATTCTCTATATAAAGGGATGGTTGTTTCATTGTACAACACACTATCCCACTCCCCATTTGCTTTCTCATCTCTTTTTGCTCTCTTGTAATCTTTACCAAGAACATTTTAGTGAATTACAGTGGACGTAGCTCTTCGTTAACAGAGTGAATCACTATAAATCTCGTGTGTTATCTTTATTTCAACATTTTTTATTTTGCTTTTTTCACTCTAATCTTGCATTTTAATATGAGCTAATAGGTCCATTTAACGGTGATTTGAGAACCCAAATTCCTTAACATCTAATCCAGAATTCCAACATTTGATTGTAGATCCACCGTCTACAATGTCATGATTGAAATTACCACCCCTAGTCATGACCCTTTCCGCATCACACATTCATAAAGCCACTCATCTCCTAGGTTCTGTAGAATGAAACAATGTTGTTTTACTCTATCTATAGGACCAAAAAAAAAAGGAGAACATATGGAAAACAAACACTAAGCAGCAACCCCGAAGCCCTAGTTTACCTATAATCCTTTCACTATCCATTTCTCCTCTCTCTTTTTCTGTCTTCGTCACCTTACCATGTCTCGTCCCATTGTTGGTCCTCTGTCACTCTACTCCACCTCAAGGAACCAACAAGGCGCTCGTTGCTTTCCATCTCATCCAATCCAGCCATACGTCTCTCCATGCTACTAGTAGCAGGAACTCCGGTCGTTTTAAATAGACTATCAAGACCTGGTTAACCATAAATCTAGCCAGGTTATCTCAAAATGAAATATATATATATATATATATATATATATATATATATATATATATATATACAAGACTAACATTATTCAAATACACATTAAAACGCATATGTACCGGTAAATACCATAAAAATCCCATTTTGTACTCCGCGTTCGATCAAAACCAAACATATCATATTATATTTCGAAGCAATAGAGAAAAGTAAGGCTTACCCTACAATAGAACTTCCCAAAAGTTTGACATTAATTTTCATAGAGGGAGAAGACAAATTTCAAGGGCCTAGCTGGGCCTAGTCGAATATAACATTGAATATCTTTACCCCAACTACAAACATGCCACAACGCCACCACCATTTGTGCCCCATGCACCCTTTTATTTAGACATATTATTGTTTCCTTTCTTTTCTTTATTTTTTTTTTAAAAAAACCTTTCTTTTCTTCTTTATTTTTAACCAACCTCCAGAGGGTATGTATTATTTTATAGAGAAAGTTTTACGTTTTTCTGATTTTTTTAAATTTTTTCTAAATTTTTTTTTTTAGCGAGATGGTTGTGATAGCAAGAGTCGGTGAGCAACCACAAGATTAATATATGTTATGCCTTTACAATAAAACATGTTTGTATGCGCATCATGCATGCCATGTGTTAAATGAATTGCCCATTCACCAATCGCCATAGACAAAGAAAAAAAAATTGTAAATTGCATATATTGTTAATTAGGAAAAAAAAAATATTTTGTTATAATTGAAGGGGCAAAAATTATGATGTTTATGCATGAGACACTCATATGGTCGACAAACATTTGTTATTTTTTTTTTTTCGTGTGATAAAGCATATGTTGAGTTAGTATTTAGTAAGAAGTTATTGGATCAAGCTTCATCCTATGCAGTATGATGGTAAAAGAGGAAACCTTTTTAACGTTGTTTTTGAGGTTTTCAGGGCTATTGTAGTAGGCAGCAGTATTTTTCTTAGGCTATCAATTGAATCCTCAGAGACTGCACATGTGTGCATGATCTTCTTTTTTGTCATCCCTAGAACTAATCATCCGCTCCAGCTATATATCCAAACAAAGAATGCAATATTGTTCAGAGACCTCTCCTAGTGGAATAGACATTTTAGCCCTATCATTTTTATCTTTGAATTAACTTTTCAACTTTACA
This sequence comes from Artocarpus heterophyllus, assembly GCA_025403435.1. Classification (NCBI taxonomy): domain Eukaryota; kingdom Viridiplantae; phylum Streptophyta; class Magnoliopsida; order Rosales; family Moraceae; genus Artocarpus; species Artocarpus heterophyllus. The sequence goes on along the minus strand of CM046347.1, from coordinate 8,819,267 downwards.
ACGTAGGAAGTAAAACTATTTCCAATCATAGCCGTTGAAAACTTAATCAATGGAGGGGTGAACAAAAAATTTAAGAATTTGACGAATCTGATTTAATCAACTAAATAAAATATAAGATAATCTGAATTCGATGAATCCGAATAAGGTTTTACATTAACCCATCTAATTTGATTTTTTATTAGATAAGTTTATGTTGAGTTTTTTATAATCAAAGACCACCAAATGTACCACACACACACATATATAAATATATATATATATGCATATCTATAAAACATATAAAACACTTATTATATATATTGACATGTTAATATAATATTATATTTTTTAAAAAAAATCTTTGTAATTTATACGCATGTTAATATAATATTATATTTTTTTAAAAAAATCTTTATAATTTATACGGACTTCTTTAGTTTGAGACTTCTTTCTAGTTTTTAGTACACCTTGAACAATCCTTTAAACAAAGACATTTGCTATCTTAGTTTTTATTATAGTTTGTTTGTTAGTTTAAGGCTTACATATTTGAGTTTGTTTCGCAAACTTTTTTCTTTATTGCTGGTTTATGATTTGAAGTTATATTAAAACTTGGAGCTTTATGAGACAACCAATATGTGATGAAGTTTAGTTTTTTTCTTTATTTATTTCTTATTTTTGTAAACTGTTAGTTTATTTTTTTATTTTTTTTTATAATGTGTAATCCGATCAACCTACCCATTCCTCCCAAATTTTCATTAGGTGAGTTGCTTTTAAAGTCTAGGTTCATTGAGTGAATTAGATTTAAAATCAATCAACCCGAACTTTAATTGTGTGGATTGAAAAATCTCTAAAATTCATCCAACCTACCCGATGTTTAACCATAGTCCAATGATTATAATAACATGACCAACCAATAGGATAAAAATACACTTCCTACCACAAGCCCTGCAATATTGTTTATATTATTTAAATTTGAAGGACTTTACAGCTTAAGAAAAGCAAATAACCCAACAGAAAAAAAATATCCAACCTAACACAAAGTGATTAAGATCCCAATTTATGGCACAAGCTTAGGACTAATTACCACCAACACATTTCTATCAAAGCTTTGTGTTATTGTTTAATTCTATGGTGTTGCGAATGATTGCTACGACAAGCATCATACCAATTATGAACATGAAAACCGCCAAATACGTCATGTTATAAAAGGTAGTTAATGGTGCATATCATAGCAATAATCACTTTCGTGGAGACCCTTAATGATGACTTTCTCTTCATTGATTTATGCAAATTAATTATTTATATGTTTTAAGTGAGATCCATATTGAAACCTATGTCCATGTATCAATGGACTATATGATTAACCTTCCATGGTGCCCAAGATGTGATTATTTTCATAATCATTCATTTATTTTGTACCAGCACTTCTGACATGGAAGTTTAAGGGTTGACCTTTTTTTTTTTGTCTGGAATTTCCCCAAAGAGGAAAAAAATAGTTTTTTTTTTCTTCCATATAAATGCTAAGTATACAGATTAACAAATACAAAAATCATGATATGTAAGCCATCACGCTTTTTGTGACTAAAGTCCTACGAAAACTCGATTTTTGATTTAAATACCATTCTTAGACATGGATTCTTGATCATTTGCTTCGCCATATACCTAGTCCGCCTTTGGCATTAAGTTACCAATAAATAAATAAACACATATATTCACATTTCTAAAGCCTAATAAGCCATTTGAAGTTTTATATTATATTTATTTTTTACTTTTTACTGTAGCTGTTGAGAGTTTTACATTATTCATGGCTAAAACTGATAAGTTAGAACAAATGTTTCAAACGAAAGACAAATATTGTATCACACTCTTACATTTGTAAATGTCGAAAAGTAGAATAGATTTCTAAAATAATCTTATTATTAAACTACTGTTAGCATATATTCTCCCCCTCGAAAAGAAAAAAAAAAAAAAAACTGTTGTGAGCACATAAATTTTGTATTTCTTATTCAATCGGATTCTTTTACAACCACGCTAAGTAAAAATATTATTGTAACTTACAACTCTGCCAAGTGATAATGCGCACCTTAGTATATGATCTGCGGGGGAAGATAACACTTTTAGTAATTTAGGGTAAGTTGTGCCAATGCATCCATTCTGAACTTTTGTCTCTTGTAAGTTGAATTTTAAACTTTTGATTTTGACATTTAAGAGTCTAAATTTGACAATCCTAAACTAAACAGTTTAATCAATAACGGATGTTAATTAATAGACAATTCAGGTCTTAAATGCTAAATTAAAAGTTAGGATTTAACTTGCAAAAAATTGTGGGTGCTTTTATGCAAAAATCTTGGGATATTTTTATCTTTTAATTAAAGTCCATTTAACTTTAACTATTGGACCATAATTGCAACATTCTTGTAAATATAAGATCTCATTTGCCAAATTAGAAGTGTTGAATCCAAGTTATAAAACACCGATTTCAGAGTGTACTATGCCCCTAATTTTTAAAAATATCAGCTTAAAATTAAAAAGTTTTATTCCTTAAATTAATTTTTTTTATGGAGTTTTATACTTAAGGAATTGGAACTTGGAAGGGTTGTCTACGTGTGTATTCATGTATTATGTACATATATACACGTAGGAACCAGGGAACATTTCTAAATTGAAAATCTCTTCTTCTACAAGTATATATATTGATAGAAAATTCATGTTTGAAAGTTCTAAATTTTGAAACATATCTTATTCTTTTCACAATGAAAAAAGGTGGAAAAACAATCACGGATATCCACTAGCTTTTTGAAGGTGTGTGTAACGTCCCGAAATTTATTTAACATTAATGTAATGTAAATGATGAATTAGTGTGCCATAATTAAAGTTTTAACTTTAATTAGATTATTTGGTTGGATTTTGAATTTTGGTTGTTTTGTTAAACTGATGTATTCAAATGATTTCTCATTTGTTTTAAAATGATGTTTTGAGTTTTAAAACACAACAATTTGTAAAATGTTAAAAATACTCTGTTTTACAAAACCGTGGGCGGCACATGGTTTTCGCACAGTAAAACCGCCCACCGATTTTCTCTATTTATTTTCCTTTCCTCTCTCTCTCTCCTCACTCTCACGAACTCTCTCTCTCTCTCTCTTCACTCTCCCTCTCGGCAGCCTCTCTCTCTCTCTAATTTCTTCAAAAAATTTTGGTTTCCATTCGAATCCAAGCTTCGGAACAGCAAGGAGGAAGCTCGGGGACGTGATTCGGCGACCGAGAACGCGGATTGAAGCTTCGATTCGAGGTTAGATTCGAAATTTCTAAACTTTTTTCAAAATTTTCGATTTTGTGTGTTTTTGAAATCTAAGCTTGTTTAAGCTTAGAAAACCGTGGATTTGTGTTAAATGAGCTTAGAACAACTAGAATCTAAACCTAGATTGAAGAAAAACGGATTGGATTCAAGATTTTCATTTTTCTCCTCTTTTTCTCATTTTCGGATTTTTGAGGATTTCGAGTTCAAATGTTGTTTAAATGATTCCAAATATGTTTTAGAATGTTTTTCTATCAACTATAGTTGTTTTTCATGCCTGGGATTTGAGAAAAACAGGTTGGAATTCAGATTTGGATTTTGGGGATCGAGAAACCCGTGGCTGGGATTTCTGGATTTTCCCAGTTCGGCAGGCCGAAGTTCATGTTCGGCAGGCCGGAGTGATGATCGGCAGGCCGGTGTTCTTCCGATCGGCAGGCCGAATCTGGGGACATGTTCGGCAGGCCGAACTTTGCTTCCGGCAGGCCGAACTGTACAGTTCGGTAGGCCGAAGCAGGGTGTCCGGCAGGCCGACCGAGGCATGGAAAATTTTGTGATTTTTACCCGATTTCACTGTTTTGAACCCTGATTTAAATCCCAACCTTATAGGATGATTTTAATGATACAAATGGCACACTAGGACATCATGAAATGATTTAGTAACATAGAATGTCTCGAACTAGATATTGATCGGCTTAGTTTGTATCTAGGATTGTTCGTGGTTCCGTGGAGCTAACGTATAGTGGACCGGGATTACGGTGTGGGGTACCGGCACGAGTACTGAGGTAGGACTTCTATCCTATTTCTTTGGTAGCCTGGTTTTGAAATGATTTGGCTTTGAAAAAGATTTCTATCAAAATGTTTTCAACGGTTGTTTGAAAATGATTTTATCGGTTATATTTTAATATACTGTGACATGAAATGGATTTCATAATGAATGTAATTGACAACACTCGGTAATTGGGTTTTGAATGATAATGATAATAAACACATGGGCATGATGCCATATCAGAGATCGGGTCGTGATCGACCTTGGGGGCAGGTCCCGAAACCCAGCTGGGCCACTACGGTGGTGATATCATGGTTTGCCTAGGTAAAAGTAAATTGGTGTTTTGATTTGAAGAGTAGACTGTTCTGTGTCAGAACGGTTCTACTCAATTTATTTATTTATTTATTTATCTAACGTTTTATTTCTGTATACTCCTGATAATGTTTTGTTTCTTTGCATCAAATTATTTTATAAAACCTAGTCCTACTGAGCCTTTCGCTCACGTTTTATTGTTTTAAATTCCCCCCCTTCTAGGTGGTTTTCCATATAGGTTTGGAGGAGATTCTTCAGACCGGACTCAGGAGCACTAGGAGAATTTATTTATATTCAGTATTATTATTAATCAAGGCATGTAAGGCTCAACTTTATTTGTACTTGGACTGTAATTGTATTTGTGATATTGTCAGATCCATGTGTGTGCACAAGTTGTGGGTTGTGGAACCCATATTCGCGGTTTTTATTCAATTATTGTTATTTGTTTAATGATTTTAAATTCCTTTATAAAAATGTGGTGGAAAAATCTTCTTTATTTCTTGCTTAATGGGATTTTTTTTAAAACCCTTAATTTCAATTAAACTCTCATTTAATTAACCTAAATATTCTGCCACGTCACCTCCCGTACTCCGGGGCGTGACAGAATGGTATCAGAGCTCAAGGTTATGAACCTTGGGAATTGTGCACACATAGGTTTGACAATGAAATACATCTGACAGTCCAAATTTTGTTTTCAGAAGTGAGAGAATGGCACCTAGACGTCATTCGACAGCTGACGCCGAGTTCGGAAATGATGAGGGCCTGATGAGGTCTATGATGGCAGCTTTCCGGCAGATGGCAGCCAGGACTAGACCGGAAGACTCCAGTGTTGGTAGTCGGCATGCCTTCTTTAAGGAATTTCGGCGGGCGTCTATTCCGACTTTTGATGGCAATGGGGATCCGCAGTTAGCAGAGTATTGGTTGGATTCGATTTTGAAGCATCTTGATACCCTTGGTGTGCCTGAGGAGTATCGTGTGGAGTTTGCGGCGTATAAGCTCGAGGGTGGCGCTAACACCTGGTGGAAACAAACTAAGCGTCTGGAGCGCGGTGGCAATATCAGTTGGGACAAGTTCGAGGAGCTGTTCTATGATCGGTATTTTCCGCAGGGATATAGAGACCAGAAAGCAGCTGAGTTTTATAGATTGCAGCAGGGTGATATGTCAGTTCGGGAGTATGAGGCAAGGTTTAACGAGTTGGCTAGGTTTGCTCCATCAGCTGTGGCATCGGAGCGTGAGAAATGCATCAAGTTTCAGGAGGGACTCAAGGCTCCTATTCGGCGGCAGTTGGTTGCTCTACGGCTTAGGAGTTTCGGAGAGCTTGTGTCGTCGGCGATCTCCGTGGAGAATGATTACGTGCAGTATTGTGAAGATCGAGCCAAGGCTTCAGGAGGACCGCAGAGGAGTGGCAGGAAGAGCACCAGTAGTCGTCCAACTCCGGGGAAAGGCAAGCAAGGCGGTGCGACCAGTGGCAGTAGCAGTTCGTCTGGCAGCGGGCGCAGCAATCCCTACAGCTTTCATTGTCATTTCTGTCAGCAGCCCGGACACATCAAGAGGAATTGCCCAATCAGGAGTGCTCGTCTTGGATCGCAGACCGGGGAGGATGCCAGTCGTTCATCTCAGCCTCAGCCTCAGACCCTACCTCCGCCTCCGCAGTACCCGCAGTTGCAGTATCCGCAGTTTTCTCCTCAGCAATTCACATATCCGGCACGGGGACAGCAGCAGCAGTATTTCCAGCGCAGTGTTCCTCAGTATAGAGCTCCGAGTGCAGGTAGTGTGCAGTTGTCTCCATCTCAGCAGTATCGACCGAATAATGCAGGACCCAGCAATGTCGGTAGAGGAAAAGGAAAAGCGCCAGTGCAGGTTCATGCGATGGCATCTGGAGGGTCAGATTCTCAGACTGGTAACGCAGTTGTTGACGGTATGATCTTGGTTTCCAGATCTCTAGCACGCGTTCTATTTGATACCGGTGCATCTCATTCTCTCATTTCGAGTTCTTTTGTACATGCCTTGGGATTAGAGATAGAAGAGTTTAATGAACCCCTAGCTATAATTTCTCCCTTGGGGCGGGTGTGTGTAAATCATATGTGTAAATCTTGTAAAATAAAGATTGGGGATGAGATTTTGAAAAGTGATTTGATTATACTCCCCATGAGTTCCTATGATGTGATTCTAGGAATGGACTGGTTGTCCAGGTATAGTGCAGTTGTGGACTGCCAACTTAGAAAAGTGACCCTAGTGTCTGATAGGGGGACGGTAATCACTTACCAGGGTGGTGGTGATTGGCTAATGAGTGAGCGTCTCATGAAGTCATGTCTAGGAGGGCGAAGGAATCTAGATTGTTTTGCTTTTCTTGCCAATCTAGATTGCGAGCCCTATGTTTCGAGTAGTAGTGTAGCGATTCCGGTGGTTGGTGAGTTCGAGGATGTTTTCCCCGACGAGTTGCCAGGATTGCCACCGTATCGGGAAATTGAGTTTGGTATCGAGTTGTTTCCAGGGACATCACCGATTTCTATGGCACCTTATCGGATGGCGCCGGCAGAAATGAAGGAACTGAGGAAGCAACTTCAGGAGCTTGCTGATAAAGGATATATTCGGAATAGCACATCTCCGTGGGGAGCACCAGTTTTGTTTGCTAAGAAGCACGATGGGACTCTCAGGTTATGTGTGGATTATCGGCAGCTGAACCGTGTTACGGTGAAGAACAAGTATCCTTTGCCTAGGATTGATGAGCTATTTGATCAGTTGGGAGGTTCGCGATACTTCTCGAAGATTGATTTGCGGTCAGGTTATCATCAGCTCAGAATCAAGGAAGAGGACATTCCCAAGACAGCTTTTAGGACTCGGTATGGGCACTTCGAGTTTCTGGTTATGTCTTTCGGGTTGACGAATGCTCCAGCAGCTTTTATGGACTTGATGAACAGGATATTTAGGCCGTATCTGGATCAGTTTGTGATCGTGTTCATCGATGATATTCTTGTGTATTCTAAGACATGGGAGGAGCATGAGCAGCATCTTCGGGTCGTGCTTCAGACTCTGCGGGAGCACCAGTTGTATGCTAAGAGGGAAAAATGTGAGTTCTGGTTGACTGAGGTCAAATTTCTGGGTCATGTCATCTCGGAGCATGGTATTTCAGTGGATCCATCCAAGATTGAAGCTATATTGGAGTGGGAACGACCAAGGAATGTAGCGGAGATTCGCAGCTTCTTAGGTCTTGCTGGATATTACAGGAAATTTGTAAAGGACTTTTCGAAGATTGCAGCTCCGTTGACGAGGTTGACCAAGAAAAACGTCAGGTTTGAGTGGGATGAAGATTGTGAGTCTGCTTTTCAGGAATTGAAGAACCGGTTGACTTCAGCTCCAGTGTTGATTATTCCTAGCAGTGACGAGCCGTATGAGGTTTATGCTGATGCTTCAGGGCGTGGACTTGGATGCGTGTTGATGCAGCATGGACGTGTGGTTGCGTACGGATCGAGACAGCTACGACCTCACGAGCGGAATTATCCTACTCACGATTTAGAGCTTGCAGCGGTGATCTACGCGCTGAAGATTTGGAGGTGTTACTTGTATGGAGCATCGTTTCAGGTCTTCTCCGATCATAAGAGTTTGAGGCATTTGTTCACTCAGAGGGATCTCAACTTGAGGCAGCGCAGATGGGTGGAGTACATGGAGGATTATGATTTCGCGTTGCAGTATCATCCCGGGAAAGCTAATGTGGTCGCGGACGCGCTTAGCAGGAGGTCTTCAGGGATTCTCGCTTGTTTGATTTTTGAGGACTGGAGCAGGGATGCGACAGTGAGTGAGTATCGGCTACAGTATCATGAAGACGGTGATCGAGTTTTGTTGTATCATGTGGAAGCGACTCCAGCTCTTGTTCGGATGGTGAAGCAAGGTCAGTGGCAGGATCGACATTTGCAGGGGATTTGGTCGCGGATTCAGAACGGGGAGCAGTTTGAAGAATGGATCGTGCATGCAGATGGATCGTTGTACTTCCGGGAGCGTCTTGCAGTTCCAGTTATCGCCGAGGTGACGAAAGCCGTTCTAGATGAAGCTCATAGGTCTCAGTTCGCTATTCATCCGGGGAGCACCAAGATGTATCGTGATTTGAAGAGGCACTATTGGTGGAGAGGCATGAAGAAAGATGTTCGCGAGTACGTGGCCAAGTGTTCGACGTGTCTTCAGGTGAAAGCCGAGCATCAGAAGCCTGCAGGTCAGCTTCAGCCGCTTCCTATTCCAGGGTGGAAATGGGAGCATGTGACGATGGATTTTCTCACAGGTTTGCCGAGGACGGAGCAGCGGCATGATGCAGTTTGGGTTGTGGTCGACAGGTTGACGAAATCGGCGCATTTCATTCCGTTTAGGTCGACGTGTTCCAGGAAGATTCTTGGGGAGCTGTATATGCAGAACATTGTGAGGTTGCATGGAGTTCCTTTGTCCATCACCTCTGATCGAGACACCAGGTTTAATGCTAAGTACTGGAGGAGTTTTCAGGAGGCTTTGGGTACAGATTTGAACTTCAGTACGGCGTTTCATCCTCAGACTGATGGGCAGTCTGAGCGGGTCATTCAGGTTCTCGAGGATATGTTGCGTGCTTGTGCGTTGGACTTCGGCGGGAATTGGAAGCAATATTTGCATTTGGCGGAGTTCGCGTACAACAACAGTTATCAGGCGAGTATCGGTATGGCACCATTTGAGGCGTTGTATGGGCGACCGTGTCGGTCACCTGTGTGTTGGGCCGAGCCGGAAGATAGAGTTATTCTTGGGCCGGAAGAGATTCGTGATAGCAACGAGAAAGTCGCGATGATTCGAGATTGGTTGAGGGCAGCTCAGAGTCGGCAGAAGAGCTACGCGGATAGGAGACGTAGACCCTTAGAATTCGCGGTTGGAGATTTTGTTCTCTTGAGGGTGTCACCTCGTAAGGGAACTATGCGGTTCGGAGTGAGTGGGAAGCTCGCGCCGAGGTATATCGGACCGTTCGAGATCACTCAGCGTGTTGGTGTGGTCGCTTATCGGCTTGATCTTCCGCCCGAACTTTCTCATGTGCATGATGTGTTTCATGTGTCGATGCTTAGGAAGTGTCCACCTGAGCAGGATAAGATAGTTTCGTTTCGCGATGTGCAGGTTCAGGAGGATACGACGTACGAAGAAGTGCCGATTCAGATCATCGACCGGAAAGTGATTAGCTTGCGTCGTCGTGAGATACCGTTGGTAAAGGTCGTGTGGCAGCATCACGGGGTTGATGAAGCCACTTGGGAACTAGAATCGAATATGCGGGAATTGTATCCGCATTTGTTTTGTTTCTGAAATGAGTTGTAAATTTCGTGGACGAAATTTCTTTTAGGGGTGGAGAGCTGTAACGTCCCGAAATTTATTTAACATTAATGTAATGTAAATGATGAATTAGTGTGCCATAATTAAAGTTTTAACTTTAATTAGATTATTTGGTTGGATTTTGAATTTTGGTTGTTTTGTTAAACTGATGTATTCAAATGATTTCTCATTTGTTTTAAAATGATGTTTTGAGTTTTAAAACACAACAATTTGTAAAATGTTAAAAATACTCTGTTTTACAAAACCGTGGGCGGCACATGGTTTTCGCACAGTAAAACCGCCCACCGATTTTCTCTATTTATTTTCCTTTCCTCTCTCTCTCTCCTCACTCTCACGAACTCTCTCTCTCTCTCTCTTCACTCTCCCTCTCGGCAGCCTCTCTCTCTCTCTAATTTCTTCAAAAAATTTTGGTTTCCATTCGAATCCAAGCTTCGGAACAGCAAGGAGGAAGCTCGGGGACGTGATTCGGCGACCGAGAACGCGGATTGAAGCTTCGATTCGAGGTTAGATTCGAAATTTCTAAACTTTTTTCAAAATTTTCGATTTTGTGTGTTTTTGAAATCTAAGCTTGTTTAAGCTTAGAAAACCGTGGATTTGTGTTAAATGAGCTTAGAACAACTAGAATCTAAACCTAGATTGAAGAAAAACGGATTGGATTCAAGATTTTCATTTTTCTCCTCTTTTTCTCATTTTCGGATTTTTGAGGATTTCGAGTTCAAATGTTGTTTAAATGATTCCAAATATGTTTTAGAATGTTTTTCTATCAACTATAGTTGTTTTTCATGCCTGGGATTTGAGAAAAACAGGTTGGAATTCAGATTTGGATTTTGGGGATCGAGAAACCCGTGGCTGGGATTTCTGGATTTTCCCAGTTCGGCAGGCCGAAGTTCATGTTCGGCAGGCCGGAGTGATGATCGGCAGGCCGGTGTTCTTCCGATCGGCAGGCCGAATCTGGGGACATGTTCGGCAGGCCGAACTTTGCTTCCGGCAGGCCGAACTGTACAGTTCGGCAGGCCGAAGCAGGGTGTCCGGCAGGCCGACCGAGGCATGGAAAATTTTGTGATTTTTACCCGATTTCACTGTTTTGAACCCTGATTTAAATCCCAACCTTATAGGATGATTTTAATGATACAAATGGCACACTAGGACATCATGAAATGATTTAGTAACATAGAATGTCTCGAACTAGATATTGATCGGCTTAGTTTGTATCTAGGATTGTTCGTGGTTCCGTGGAGCTAACGTATAGCGGACCGGGATTACGGTGTGGGGTACCGGCACGAGTACTGAGGTAGGACTTCTATCCTATTTCTTTGGTAGCCTGGTTTTGAAATGATTTGGCTTTGAAAAAGATTTCTATCAAAATGTTTTCAACGGTTGTTTGAAAATGATTTTATCGGTTATATTTTAATATACTGTGACATGAAATGGATTTCATAATGAATGTAATTGACAACACTCGGTAATTGGGTTTTGAATGACAATGATAATAAACACATGGGCATGATGCCATATCAGAGATCGGGTCGTGATCGACCTTGGGGGCAGGTCCCGAAACCCAGCTGGGCCACTACGGTGGTGATATCATGGTTTGCCTAGGTAAAAGTAAATTGGTGTTTTGATTTGAAGAGTAGACTGTTCTGTGTCAGAACGGTTCTACTCAATTTATTTATTTATTTATTTATCTAACGTTTTATTTCTGTATACTCCTGATAATGTTTTGTTTCTTTGCATCAAATTATTTTATAAAACCTAGTCCTACTGAGCCTTTCGCTCACGTTTTATTGTTTTAAATTCCCCCCCTTCTAGGTGGTTTTCCATATAGGTTTGGAGGAGATTCTTCAGACCGGACTCAGGAGCACTAGGAGAATTTATTTATATTCTACTTTATTATTAATCAAGGCATGTAAGGCTCAACTTTATTTGTACTTGGACTGTAATTGTATTTGTGATATTGTCAGATCCATGTGTGTGCACAAGTTGTGGGTTGTGGAACCCATATTCGCGGTTTTTATTCAATTATTGTTATTTGATTAATGATTTTAAATTCCTTTATAAAAATGTGGTGGAAAAATCTTCTTTATTTCTTGCTTAATGGGATTTTTTTTAAAACCCTTAATTTCAATTAAACTCTCATTTAATTAACCTAAATATTCCGCCACGTCACCTCCCGTACTCCGGGGCGTGACAGTGTGTCTCAAAGCTTTTTAATATTTTTATCGTAGAAATCCAGCTAAACCAATTACTCAACCATTGATTTTTTTTTTTTCCTTCCCCGGAGTTGATTGGAAGAATCAATATCTTTTCCACAACCTTTTGGTAATGGGCTTTTACTAATGCTCTCTTTCTTTACATCAATTTGTCAAAAAGAGTAGGTCCTTCCCCATTGTTTTGTTATGTTCTGTACCTGTCTATAGTCTACTAAAGATATCCTGTGCGTGTGTTTCTCTGTGATCTCTTTTCCAAATGAGATATGATTATTTGCACATAATAACGAATCATAACTGTATGAAGAAACATTAATAAATGGGCACTCCCTAATGTGTTATTACAATTTAATTAATTTCACTTTTTGACCTATAAGGAATAGTAGTTATTTCAATTTGGTTCTTGAACTTTTAATCAACATATTAATAGCCCCCAAGCTTTTCAAACGTTATGATAATGATAGCTCTCTAATATAACCATTAAAAATTGAACAGATTTCATCATATGAGGTACACATGATTTGTTAAAAATAAGTAATTTAGTAAAATTAATTTTAAGTGGTATAATTTAGATGGATATTTAAACGAGATCACGTGCACCTCATTTAATGAAATTTTGTCAATTTATAACGTTTCTATGGTAGAAATATCACTCGTGCAACGTTTAAAAAGCTCAAAAGACAAGTAACGTGTCAATTATATTTCTCAAGAACCAAAGGTGAAATTAAGACAACAATTTATTCCTTTAGAGTTGAGTCAAATATTAATATAACTCTGAAAACATAGTCCCGCTTAAGTTAGGTTGCAAAGAGACTATTATACTCTTAGTAAATGAAACACTCGTGCGTTTCACTGAAAAGTTATGTCCTCATAAACTTTACCCAAACAAGGATGGGATGACAACAAAACCAACATTACTCTTGTGTCCCTTAAGTCACAAGTACCCTCAAACTACTGCTTGATTACTTCATTAACCTAAAGAACCAATCACAGTTATTATTAACACAAAGAACCAATCACAGTCATTGATAATATTCTACTTATTTGATGTTTGTTTCAATGGTTTGAACTGAAAAAATTTATTTTTGAACTAGTTTTACTTCAATATTTTTTTCTCACATAATTTGAATAGCTATAACCGGCGGTTCAAACCGCGATTCAAACATAATATAAATTTGTTTTGGGGAGAATTTGGAAGTGATGATTGGATGCATGTTTATATAAGGGGAAAGAAGTGGTGTTTGGATGCGCGTTTAAATATTATTTGGTATTTGGATAATAGACAAACACTTGTATATGATTTTAATTAACTGTTGAACGCCTCTGTTTTAATTTTAATGGTATTATTGGGGTTTCAAAGTTAATTTCCCTGTCCATGCACGCCCAAATGGTCATGGGGTGAATTTTTCAACATTATTCCAAATATGAGAACTAAGTTATGAGACCTTTTTCATATAATATTTAGGAATCCATGGGTTACATTTAATAGCCGCCATACCTACATCGCCAACAAATCCCCAATGTCAATAGGTGTAATGTTCAAGCAGGGAATGAGCTGTGGTTCAGGCGGCCATTAGAGGCGAGAGAAGGAGCATGTTTTAGGGTATCAGGGGACCAGGATTTTTATTATTTATTTACTTTATTTTCTTTAGGTTGAGTTTTGTCTTTAATTCTTGTTGACAATATCTCTACTAAAAACCAAAAAAAATACCCATCGGTGAGTGTTTATTTTTCAACCATCATATTTATATTAAAAAAAGTAATTTTGACCGAATTTAACAATTTTAAACCATGCATTTTAGAGAAATTTCCTATTTGGTAAATTTATTTTAGGGAAAATGAGTGAATTAGGTAATTATTAATTGGGAATAAAAATAAATACACTAAAATGTAACAGTATTTAGTAAATAGCCCACTTAAATTAAAACAAAATTTATTTTTGTATAGAATTACGTAGAGAGAAACACGAAGAAGCAAACAAATAACAAATATGAAAAGAAAGAGAAGAAGAGAAAGAAGAAAAAAGAGGAGGTAAAATTAGAAATTCAAGTGTTTAAAATGAGCAAGTGATTGCAAAAATGCTATGTACTTAAATATTTTTAAAAGTATGCTATTTGTTTAATTAAGAATTGAAACTGTGCTTTTTTGTGCAATTTTCCTTTATTTTATATTTAGTTATATATATATATATATACATATGTGTTAATCTTTTTAAAGGTTTGTTATTGGTTGAAGGGATTGCACAAGGACTTAAATTTAGAGGTTGATTTCTATTTCTTAAGACACTAAATTACCAAATCATGAATGGGCTAGGGGCATCAGTGCCAAAAAGCCTTGCATAAATAATAAACCGAAGAACAAATGTCGTAGATTTTACAGTGTGTTTGATTGGAGAGAGATAGAGAGACAAAGAGGGATGAAAGAAGAGGTCGAGGGAGAGATGTAATCCCTTGTTTGGTGGAAGGAAAGAGATGAATTGATGACCTCTCTCACCAGACCATGAAAATTATTCTTTTTAATGATAGAATAATCCACCAAATCTTTTTATTTTTAATAGGGTGGGGAATTTGAATTCTATGTAGAATTACTACCGCCTATGTTTATAACTACAAACCCATGAAATTTAATTTTGTTTGAAAAAAATTCATACATAAAAAATATTAACAAATACTAAAGAAGACAGAATGAGGGTGTTTAGAAACGTAGTTAGAATTATAAGTACTATAGCATATGAGATCTTTACATTATAACATACTTTTACATTATAGTGTAGCATGTAAGAGCTTTAGAATGCTCACAGTTGGAACTCATAGGTCGCCAAACACCCTCAATAATGATTAGATAAATAACTACTATCGATCCTTTCAATTTTCTCTTTCTTCTACTGAACAACTTAAAGAGTTGTTATAATTCTTTCTATCCTTTACAGTCTTAATCTCTCCAACTTTCTCCATTCTTGCTCTCTATTCCTCCAATCAGGTTCGGAGCTACATTAGACTGAGAGGGGACAACCCCCTTGCGCGACCCTAATGACTCTTTTTAATTTTACACATCTAAAAAAATATTTCACTATTTTTTTACTATTCACCCCTCGAAATCTTATAAATTACACTATTGAGGTAGAATGTTTAAAAATATTTCAATTAGGTTCTAAACTTTTACTATAAAATATACCTGTATTACAAACTTAAAATTCCAAACAATTTAAAAACAAGCTACATTACTATAAAACTTATATTTTCAGGGCTTTAAGTTTCAAAAGTGATATAAATTCTATTACATGCACAGTTCATTTTGAAAAAGTTCAAAATAGATAAAATAAAGATGTAATTTTAGTTCAAAATTTTTGTTCTCACGCCCGGGAAAAAAATTCCAGCTCCATTACCACCTTCAATCGAATGGAGCCTTAAAAGTCGGATAAACTTAAAAAACGAAAATGAAATATATATACGGACATACACACACACTTGTTTCTTTGTATTTTAATTTTTAGTCAAAAAGTTGCGACACACGTTCTTTATTGAACGAGTGCAAGCTAACGTGATAAAAAGGGGCGGCGAATTTTATTACAAAGTTCTTTATAATAAAAAGGGGTGGCGAATCTTTTGTTTATGGGTTATTAATTTATTTTTAACTTCTTTATGAAGAATCTACCCATTTGCATTTTCGCGTTCAATATTTTTAAGCAGCGTTTAATGGGTTTGCTTAGATTTGTCGCCTATAAAGTGCCAAATTGAAACTAATACCGAGGTTGACTTGGACCTGAATATGACAAAGCAATTCTATTTGCGAAAAATATTTCATACCACCTATTGCAGGCACAAATGATCCTCGATAAAGTTGGATCCGTCAATAAAACACAAATAAAACATAAGAACAAAAGACGACACGGAGAACTAGAGGAAAAAAAAAACCTGTTTGATACTTAAAATAAAGCTCATCAACGGCACGTTATAATAAATTATTATTGTCGATAGATAAAATCAATCCAATAAAATCAAATCTACCTTAACGAGGGCACATACAACCTGATAGAGATTTAGATCTAGCCGCAGTTATTATGCAACTTTGCTAATCAATAGGCGTGAAATACAACTAGAGACTAGAGGCATGAAAACCACCACCTTTATTGCACACTGAAAATAAACCAAAACAAATCCCAGGAAACTAAAAAATGGAGCATCTTGTCAAAAAAGACTCCATGTCTCCATCGTCGATCCTGCTCCCGACGATCCGCAATCTAAGCCAAAACTTTGACGATCCCGCCCTCCTACCTCGAAGCCAGTCAACTCCAATTTTAGATCTAGAACAATAAGAGCATTCAACTCAGAGCACTCTACCAGAGACAACTTCGACTCTCCACTACCTTCCGCCTCTATCCTCAATGCTCTACCGGTTTCCTTGTCATTCCACCATGCCAGAGATTACCCTTGCCTCAACACCCCCTTCCAAACCGACCACCATAACCTCTCCTTGAACATATCAACCTTTAGATCTACCACAACCGGCCGCAGTTCTCTCACCCTGACCTTGCCGACACCAATCTCTGTTAGCCTCCACGCCACCTGATCCACGCAGTGCAACACCTCCTTAATGCCTGAGATTACCTCCATTCCCAGCCAAAACCCACTCATCCACCCTCTCTCATAAGTCAGAGACCTGACAGCCAGCCTGAAGGCAGCGTCGGCCTTTGATTCGAGAAGGAGAGGAGGCAACACACCTAACAAATTAGCATACCCTAGTAGAGCACTGATAGAAAGATAAAGAAGAGAGATATCGACGGCTGAGAATAGTTGCCACAGTTAATTTATATGGCAGAGCAATATTAGTAATTTTGTTCCCTTCAGTTTGGGAGGCATTGAGAAATTAAATTTTGTAATACTAAATTCAATTTATGCATTGTTTTTTGTAACAAAGCACAAAAATTTTTCTTTGTTAATTTTTTTTTTGTTAACCAAACTAACCAATCAAGTATTAAAATTTAATAATCTATATTAATTAGCGTTAAGTTGGTTTATCATTTTCAATAATAGTGAAACATAAGATGTATAATTAAAGTGAATGACATTTAACAATTTCAAAAAAATATGATAAGTCAATTGCTATACCATCTAGCATTTGAAATTTGATGAACAACATTGCTGTTGTACGATGTCGTGTTGATTAACTCAATGGATGATGAGGCGATTGTCTCATCGATGCAATGCATTAATCACTCTAGATAAGACGACATTGAGCTGGATTGCAAGATGACAATGACGAGCGGCTGTGGTGAGTTCCCGAGTTTCATGCACTTGAAAGAAGCTAGCTCATGCCTTCACATGCATGGTCGCCTTTTTGAGTCACATCACCTTACCACCAAAATGATCTCACTTCGTCTAAGTTTGCGTGGTTGTAACATCAGTACAGTTGGGAGATCATAATCTTGCATCATATTTCAAAATATATGGCAATATTGTGATTTTGCAACTTGATACATGAGGATGGCTAGATCTAGTCGTGTGGGTTAGCATTAACGAGGCTCATTACAAAATTTTTAATTGACGACGGTTCAACCAACTCGACCAGTGGTCAAGACCATCAAATTGGCCACTCGACTTGATTTGCTATGTCTTGACCATCAAGTCGACCCTGCCCAAACTGGTTTTTGAGACTTGATCACTAGATCGAGTACGTATTGACTCTTAGCCGAGCTGTCGATTGGATGTCGAGCCACAGGCAACTCACACAAAACGTCAACATTTGATTTTTAGTTGTTTGTTCAAATGATGATTAAAAAAAAAATCTTTCTTGTTTGTATTTGTTGAACAAGCAACCAACATGTTGTCTTCAACTTGACAATTTCCCGGGTTAGTAAACCCTGCTCAAATTGACCGAATATAATGGCCTGTACAATTTTCTATGCAGCCCAAGACTGATAGTTTGTTTGGTATGCTGGTTTGAACTGATATGATTTTGAACTTTATAGTTTTAATTAGGATTTTAAACCTATGTGGTTTAAAATTGACGTTTGGAATATAAATGTTTGAAAAGGGAATAAAATATCATATCAAAGAATTGGTGTTTGTAAAACTATAGTATATGAATGAAAATGATAATGAGTAGGGGGTGTCAAGTTCTCAAACTGATCGTTTGGTTTGTTTTATGTGGTGTTTGGTGCATAGGTTTATGTCAATTCAAACCATAGAGGCAGCTCAACTTGGCATTTGGCAGAGTAATAACTGAGACTAATTCAAACTACGAAGACAGTTTTAAGCTGGCCAAAACACCTACAATCTAAACTTTGCCCCCTCCCCCACTCAAATTGACACGGTTTGAATCATATTCTATAATAAAAACTATTATGATTCTCGTTTTTCTTCGTAAATTATAGTTTTTCAAACACCAGTTTTTGTTTTAAACTTGATATGATGTTTTACTTTTATTTTAAATATTTACATTACAAACGTCATTTTAAAACTGCTATTTAAACTATACAGTTTAAAACTCATGGTTCAACACATCAAATGAACCCTAAACTATACTCATCATTTTAAACTGTTTCTTTATTCCAGGTACCAGAAGCATGTTTTTTGAGGGCTCGTACGTTGAAAACCACTCAGATCGTTTTTGTTGCCTTAGCTCAAAAGACAAAAAAGTTGACAATATAGATGGAAATTATGGTAGACCGTACTTTCTTTCATGCCCAATTCAGATTTTAACCACGCATTGCGCATATAAAAACTAGCCCGCGCTATCTTGAGTCAGTTTAACACGCTCTGGCAGCCAATAAAGTGCTGGCCGATTGATTGGTTCAGATGAATATTTGAATGCACTTTTTTCCGTAGCCCATTTGAAGAAGTCTGCTGTAAAAAGAAGCAGTCAAGTGGAAGAGAGTTTCGTTATCCATTGCAACTTGTTTTCAAGCCCAATGTTGCTATTTCTATTCTATTCCTCCCAGCCTTCGTTTGATGAAAAATTTCATGTTACATTTCCCGTGGAATTTCTTTGTTCAACCCTTGTTAAAAAAAAACAAAAAAAGGTTAATCTTATTGGCACCCTCTATCAGGGTCATTCTTAAGTTGCCCTCTAAACTTAAAAAACTCCTAATTTGTCCCATGAATTTTGATTTTAATCATATTTAATCCCTTTGTTGGAATTTATGTTAAATCAGACTACAAAAAGAAAACTAAGGATGGTCACTTTGTCTTTTTCTATTAAATTTTAATAGAATTTCTAGTGGAAATATCGGGTGATCGCTGTATACCCTGTTTTAGTATGATTTTAACAGAAATTCTAACCAAAAGAGGGTGAAACAAGACTAAAATAAAAATTCAAAGAACAAAGTGAGAGTTTTTAAAATATAGGGAGCAAACTAAGAATAACTTTATAGTTTGAGGGACGCTGATGAGATTAATCCTAAGAAAAATTATGGTTTTAACTTTTTATCCTTCAAATCCTGTTTGTAAGATTAGACTCGTCAAAACGTTTTATTGGCATAATAAATTTTTAAAAAGTAAATTTATAAATAACTTCGGAACAATCCCGTGTGATCTCGAAAGTTAGAGCAACCTCACACGGCCTTATAATTGTTGGGTTGAAAACAAATGAGGTTATTTTGTTAGTTTCACATTTTGGAATAATCATTTCAACAAATTCTTCCAATTTTTCGCCCGTCTCAAACTTCCACTATCTCGTAACTAAACTTCACAAACACACTTAACAAGGAAAAAAAATAAAAATAAAAAAATAAAAGCCTGCACAAACTTACTTTTGCTAGGGCCTGGAGACCAGACTCTCTCAAAGGGTTTCAAAGTAAACCTCAAACTCAGGAAAACGAAGGGCACTAGGCAGATCTATATCTGGGATTCTATTGGGTCCTCTCTCATCCATTACACCAAAAAACTAGATAAGGTGATAAGCACACGTGGCACAAACCCAGAATGCCGCTTCCATGCTTCAACTTCTACAATCTTACTTTCTCTCTCTCTCCAATCTCCACACCCCAAAACCCAACACCATGGCCTCACCAACTCTCCTAACTCTCACTTCTCACCCCAAACCCATCCCTCCTTTCAAGTCCAAATCCAACGCCGCTGCAGCCGCCGCCGCCGCCAATGCTGCTACAGCCGGTGCCGGAGCTCAGATGACCCGCCGCCGGGAGTTCTTGTCTCTCGCAGCCGTCGTGACACTATCACTGGCGTGGCTCTTGCCGGCCCGACCGGCGATGGCGGCAGAGGACGAAGAGTACGTGAAGGAGACGACGGAGGTGATCAACAAGGTCCGAACGACAATCAGCATGGGCAAAAACAACCCCAATGTGGCCGCCGCGGTTTGCGATCTTAGAGAGACGTCTAATTCTTGGGTCGCCAAGTACAGGAGAGAGAAGGCTTTGTTGGGCCGGGCCGAGTACGGGCCTCGTTCAGGGACATGTACTCGGCCCTTAATGCTGTTTCTGGACATTACATCAGCTTCGGCCCAACTACTCCGATTCCTGCCAAGAGGAAGGCCCGGATCTTGGAAGCGATGGACACCGCTGAGAAGGCCTTGTCAAGAGGAAGATAATTTTGATTATTGTGAAAAGGCGAGCAATGTTATTTTTAAATTTTGAAATTATAAAAACCGACTTTGTATTTAAATTTATTCTCTTCGGGTTTGAGGACCTAGGATATTCACTTCATTTGGTGAATTTACGAGGGAAATATATATGGTGAAAACCTTGTTTGAGAATTCCTCAAAAAAAAAAAAAAAAAAAAACTGTTTTAGATATACCACCATAACAATGCATATTGCCAACTACAAATATACAAAAATTATTTAATTTCTGAATTTTACATTGTATTGGAAGATGAGATTAGAGACTTATATACGTAATTTCGTGAATTAGTTTTTGTAGTTTTGGAATTTTAGCTGAATATCTCATAAAACTTGCTTGTATGTCAGTATATTAGGGACAATGTCAATGTACCATGTGTTTGGAATTTAAATATGACACACAGCGGCAAAATAGAATAAAAATTTATTAAAAATTTTGTTTATCGAAAATAGCTATATAATTTTAACTAAACATTAAAAGCATAAAAAAATTTATTCCAAATCTTTTGAAGATCTATCAAGGTTTCATAATTTTTCTCTTTGACACCACGATCTTTCAAGTCAAGCCTCTACACCAATAGAATAACGAGTGGGCGTCAAACTGCAAGGATAAATTATCTCACACTTTTATAGTTCTACTATGTATTCAACACATGAAATAATACAGCCTTTTTTCAAAGAAAAAACTCAATTTTTCTCTCTAGAAACTTAGAAAATATCACGTATATGAAAAACTTATATATTTTTTCTTTTTATAACTAAAAAATTAGTTATTAATTAAATTAATTTTAAATTTAAAAATATTTTTTTTCCTTTTAGTAGGAAATTACACGCCCACACCAGGAGATAATATCTCCTTAGCTGGCGTGGTGGAATAAGTGGAAAAATTTACTAAAAGTTCCTTCACCACAACTCCCACATATATATTCATTGATATATGTCATATATATATTTAATTTAAATTTATATAAATCATATTTATTTAAACATACTTTTAGATTAATTAATTTAATTTTGTGTCCATGTTGACACAGACATAGTGTGGTCTCCCTATATATGTGTTGCACACAAAAAATAAAATATGTTCAAATAATCTTATTATATAAATATTATCAATTAAATTCAAAACATATTTAATTAATTCTATTAACTAAATATAATTAATTAACTAATGCTCAGTTAAATATGACAATATTTTGTCACATTATATTATGTATCACAAAAAACATTTTATATGTTATATTAATATCTTTAGTGTGAAATAATTAATTCAGAATTCAATAATTTCAAATTAAATATGTATAATTTATTCTATGCGCTAATCTAATACAATGTTATAAAGTTGGCATTGGGGACCTATAATTCAAGCTCCAATAAATTTAACAATTAATTAAACTCTTTAATTAATGTGCCAAATTTATTAGTTTTAGTGTTACTTCACTAAAATCCTAAAACTACACTTTTTGAAATTAAAGTGATAATTATTAAAAAAATTAACGAGTAGTCTATTGATATAATCATCGCATATAAGTCAATCATTCTTAAATAGCTCATAATAAGAGAGGTTAAATTTCCTTTCACCTCTCTTGTTATATTTGTATTTTTTAGTTCCATTGATTCTTTAATAAATAGTTAATTCATAACCTTATTATGAACGAGCACTCTATTGTTCAAATCTTACATCATCACTTAAGAGAACTATTTTTATAACTTCCATAAGTAAGGAATGGATTCCATATCTGTATAATATTATTCGCGGTCATTTTATTCTATCATGTTTCTAAGATGTCAAGTTATGATCTGTCTTAAGATAGATCTTACCATATAAGTCAAGAAACACAATGTCATAAACAATAGTCTAATAAATAATCATGATTAAGACTGCCATATACATGTTTATCATAGTGATAAATTTAAATACTCTATCTATAACGAACGATTATTAGAGATTCATAATTTATCTGATCCAGTCATATATAATCTTATGATATAAAGTACCTCCGATCTAATGTTTGTACATTAATAGCCTTGATAAGACTATTTCATTCTCAACGAGATTGGACCACACTCGTAATAATTAAAGATCCCAAACTTTAATTTATTATTACAGATTATTATTTATACATTTTATACTTAAGCAAATAACAATTATATGTTAAATTTATAGTCATATTAATAATCATGAAATTTTCTTGATGTTTATTAAAGTATTATAATACACATAAACAATCAAAATAATTATAAATGTCATTTTATTTATTTATTAATAATATATATAATGTCAAAGTTTATAGAGCATTAACCCCAACACTATGTTACGCTGTCCTAATTATATGAGGTCTAGATTAAAACATACACGTATGTTATTCTCCACTTACACATAAAAATGCAACATGTAATAACTTGTAACTGGTGATAGATTCATGATTTTGTTGTAGGAGACACAAGCTAAGAACATAAAAAAAATTACAAAAAACTATTAATTTATCAACTTACAATACTATAAAATAGTTGGAAGGACATGTAATTCAATTTGTTGAATTTTTTGTTATGTGAATATAAAAGTTTGTTAAAAGTTTAGTTGTTGTTGTTTTTTTTTTTTTTTCTTTTGAGTTTAGTTTAGTAAAAAAAAAAAAGTAGAACATTTTTAGAAAGATGATTTTGATGGGACAAAATTGACAATAAATTATTAGAGAGTACAAAAGAAAATAAAAAGTTGGATAGAAAAAAAAAGGTTCAAGCAAAAACACATGCAAGAAAAATTATTTCAATTTGGCAATCAGGGAAATATATTTTTGAAGGCTACATTGATTAAAAAAATTATATTTGAGAAACATTAATGTAAAGGGGAAATTGAGTGACTTACATAAGTGTCTAATTGTAGGACTTTGAATTTAGAATTGTCTACAAACTATTTTAATTAAAAAACTATCTACTATGTTACATGTAGCCTAAAATTATTAGAGGAAATGATTAACCTCTATAATTTCCTCTTTGGAACGTAATAAATAAAAAAAATTGATATTTCATAATAAATAGATAATTATACCAATTAGAGTTAAAATGGGGAAAAAAAGGCAATACATTCAAGATTTTTACCTTTTCTTGAAAGTCAAATAAACTTCATTATTATTATTATTATTATTATTATTATTATTTTTAAAAAAGCTCATTATCTTATTAAATAAAATAAATGGATGTTGCATAAGGCCAAATTGTACTAAAAATAGTGAGAAAAAAGAAGGAAAGATTTATTCAAATTGAAAATACTTTATTATTTTCAAAATAAGAAAAAAATCTTCATTATCAGAACCAAAATAGGAGCTACACAATTTAAATGTAAAAGTAGAAAAAAAAAGGGAAACTATAAGCGTAATAAATAATGAAAAGGTTTGAAAACTTGTCAATGCTTTTTATTATTGAAATGAAATTATAATTATAATAACTAATAAAAATGTTTAAGAGCCTACCAATTTCATTATTGAAATGAAATAATTATTATAATAAAAAAATAAAAAATAATTAAAACCCGCCATTACTTTTTCAATATTGAAATGAAACTATAATTATAATAAATAATAAAACATGTTTAAAAACATGTCAATACTTTACAATATTGAAATGAAATTATAATGATAATAAATAATGAAAAATGTTTAACAATGTGCCAATACTTTTCGTTATTGAAATGAAACTATAACTATAATAAATAATGAAAAATGTTTAATAATTTACCAATAATTTTCTTTCTTTTTTTTAAAGCCAATACTTTTCATTGTTGGAATGAAACTAATTAATGTTATTAAATTAATAATTAATTACATGAACAAATGCAACTCACAAAACAATATTTTTCATTTTTTGAAAGAAAAACCTCCTTTTTTTTTAAAGCCAATACTTTTCATTATATAAAGTAAATATTGCAACATAATAAATAATAAAAATATGTTATATAAAGTAAATATTTGCGATCTGATATGAATCGAGTGTGCAATTAATCAATAAAGCAAAAAAAGCCCATAAAATTTTAGTGAAAGAAGTTAAGGTGCAATTAATAGTAACGAAGCAAAAGAAGAAAAAAAACAAATTAATTGACCCTGGTATATAAAAAGATAGAGTCAACATATCATTTAATATAATACCAATATAGTAATGAATTAAAAACATTAAAAATTGTTTAATCTTACAAAAATAAACACTAGAGTATAATGGGCATTCCAAATCATCAAAATTTAAAAAGTAAATGGTATTGTAATATTGTTTATAAGTGACAAATATAGATTCAATAGACTCAAAATAGATACTTTGTATAAATACTTCAAGGGGAAATTTAGAAACAAAAAGTTAATAGGACACATATAAAAATAAGGGTTAATTACATAATTATACTTTCTAATTTTAATTATTTTTCAAATTATTCATTTGTTTTAAGAAATTATAAAGCTATCATTTAAATTTAAAAAACTTGTTTCAATTTTATGTCTTGCAGACTTTTTGGACAAAAAAATATAGAGACAAGACAAAGATACCCTTAATTAGATCAAATTTGTTTCTAAGATATAGTTTTCTTCTTGAGAAAATTTTTTAAAAAATATATTAATATTCAAAAAACCATATAACTTAAAATCTTTTTTTTTTTTAAATTTGATGCTTTGTTTCGGAATTCGGAAGAGACACTCATTATACAGATATCTCAACAAATTACCAGATCGCCCATTCACTGTGCCTACCTATCATCAATCACACAAGAATGTTCTTACATCTATAAGTTATTTTTTATAACTGCTTCAAGGTAATTATATCATTTTACCCAATATTTTTATATTATAGTGATGAAATTGAAACAAGTTTTTAAATTCAAATGATTTGTTTGTAGTTTCTAAAAACAGAGCGATAGATTGAGAAATAGTTAAAATTAAGAGGTATAATTATGTAATTAACTTTAAAAGATAATTTAATAGGAATAAATCAGAGAAAAAGTTTTTTAATGAGGGGTGTTTATAAAATTTTGTGAAAGAGGGGGCATAAAGGTAATTATATACTTTTGCCTGATTTTTTTATTTATAATGATAAAATTGATAGCATGTTTGGCATTAATTGGTTCAAACTAATTTTTCAGTTAAATATAGTATAAACTTTCACGTACTACAGTAAAAACAAAAAAGTTGCTACAGTGTAAAGCTTTTACATGTTACAATATTTACAGTTCTAACCAATGGTTCTAACCATTATGTCAAATACCAAAGAACATGGATTTCGTCTTGATTCTAAAAATCTAATCTAATCGGCAACAGAAATTACGTCGTGATTGTAAAAATTGAAAATGATATCCTTTATTGACTTCTTTAAATAGATTTCATGATCATTGTAGTCTTCCCATCCAAAATGAGTCATTTCGAACTCCATTCCCAAACGTCAGATAATGACATGATATCAGCAGCAAATTTTTCAATAAGTTGGCCAAACTTTGTGGGCGGTTTACGAATTTCTCTACCATGGAAACGAACCATTAGCATGACTGGGCCTCTTTGGACAAAAGTGGGCCTTTTTTGTTAAAAAAAAATGGCTATGCGTATCAAAAGAAGAAATTACACTAGATGGACAGGTTATTATGATGAAATTGATATTTAATACATTTTTTTATATAAATTATTCACAAATTGAAAACATATTCTAAGTCAACAATCATAATTATAATTATGTCATATATCTCGTTAACCCCTAAAACAATTTACATAAGATGTCTTTGCCAATGTAGGCCATGTAGCACCAATTGGAAATTGGTCTGATGAGATTGTATAACGAAAAAAAAAAAAAAAACCAACATGCACTCGCAAGCAGGGATGGAGCCAGAAAAATTACTCAACACGGTTAAGCATATATTAAAATTATTAAGAAAAATTAAATGAAAGAGATATATAACTTTAGTGAGGTGGAATATAATTTTAAAAGATGCGAAGTATAATTTTAGATAAGACGGAATATAGTTCTTATAAAATTTTACACATAATATTAAAAATTTGAAAGAAAAAAAAAAGTTCTGAGAAGGGGGAGGACGGCTGTGGACATTGTCTATATGTAGCTCTGTCCTCTGGTCGCAAGCTTTGGTTATGCTTTTCGGAATACATCCAACATAAAATCAACTAGCATAGAGACCTAGGCCATAAGGAATATATGTATAAAATTTACATATTTTATTTCATTTTCCTCCAAGTGGCATTTAAGTTTGAGAAGTAGGATTAGTGTATTGACTGACGAAGAATTCCTTAAATCAAGGGAAGGAACCTTTCAAAGTCTTTCTTTCCTTCAGTGACAACTTTGTTCTTGCCCAAACTATTTGAGCTTCGTAGCCCCTATTTTGAGCTTCCCATCCCCCCTTTAATTGCGGGTAGAAAATTGCACGCTTTATTTTTAAGGCAATTTGAGCTTTGACATTTCACATTATTAATAGGCCTCAAGTACTAGACTACACTCTACCGTCGAAGGAACTTGACCAAATATTGAACGATGAAATTCATTGAGTTTCTGAAATGAATTGCACCACTACTCTTTTCATTTTCTTACCACATTTTTTTCACTAGGTGGTACGAAATACATTATACCTATATATACTTTTTGAGAGAAAGATATTATACTTAAGAAAGATCGTTTTTATTCTTATGGGTTATAACCCGTTACTCAGAAAACTGTAGGTCTTAGTCTAGAATGTGGTATACTTTTGAGACTAAATTTTCACTGTTTAGTTAATGACGAGGTTATAACATTGTAAGTTATGTAAGATTGCTCTACTTATAAAGGCTACATGCTAGAGTGATATAAGTGAAAGTCTTCTACACTACCAAATTTTCTAGGATAGCTTTCTGGCCCTAAATTATTTTGTCTAAAGTGCTATT
This sequence comes from Artocarpus heterophyllus, assembly GCA_025403435.1. Classification (NCBI taxonomy): domain Eukaryota; kingdom Viridiplantae; phylum Streptophyta; class Magnoliopsida; order Rosales; family Moraceae; genus Artocarpus; species Artocarpus heterophyllus. Next base: position 8,791,913 of record CM046347.1, on the reverse strand, counting down.
AATGCACGCCATTTCCTTGTGATGTATTGGCCCACTCCTTTTGTTTGTTTGTTTTCACGCAAGATGCCGACATGTTTACAGGATACGCCATTCTCATCAGTACAAAAAACATCCAATAAATTAAAATCACTTTCTCATAACAAATATATCACACGACAGTTTGGTTTATATATATATAAAAAATTTTATGGTGTGAGCCATAAAGGCTATTGTACTCAACCTTACAATTTAAATCGGACGCCATAAAATAGGCTTAATGGCATAACTATTAATAAATTTTTTGAAAGTCTCATACTATGCTTACGGTTTGATTTAAATCTCACGACTAAAATCAACATCGACTTTGAAGATATCCTTAGAGTCACCCATACAAACATACATACATATATATATATATATATATATATATAATATTTTTTAAAAAAACAAAGAGGGCATTTTTATCAAGTATTCTATGAGTCTGCCCTCTGCTAAAGATTGCTTCGGTGGCATATTTGTCCAAAATGCAATTTAGATTCGAATTTTTTCTTCATGTGCTCAAACATATCTGTTATCTGTATGCATGGACCTTAGTTTCTTTTTGGCCAATGCCCAATTGGCGAAAGAAGAATAGAGAAACAAAAAGCATTTAATTAAAGAAATGATAATGAAAATAAACACCTAATGTAAAATCATATCATGAATTTTTTTAAAAAAATTGAGGTTATTGTTCTATTTTCCTGATTAGACACAACTCGCGCCCTTTTTTCCTCTCCAATTACGCAAAATTCATACCTGATGTGATATTTAGGAAAAATTAATTGTAAAAAAACACACACACACACACACAAAATTACCCTTTCATAAAAGAAATAATAGTTCTCTGAACAAGAAATTCTAAAGGCCGTACTTTGATCTTAATTTTTCTGCCATTTGAAAATAAGCATCTTTGATTTTTTTTTGCTAAGTTTTTTTTTTTTTTTTGGGATGTTTGCACAAAGTTATTGTCTTCAAAATTAAGTGCAAAGCTTCTTTTATGTTGGGTTATAAAAAAGTATTTCCTCATAGTTAAAATTTATTAAAGGAAAAGTGTTTCAGAATATTTAATTTTTACCAAAGTTGACATTAGGAGTGAATTTTTTATGATTAACAGATAAGAATATTTTGTTTGATCATTAGAGAAACACAAGGAATAATTTCAGACATTTTGATTATGAAAGTTTTTTGCCATTTTTACTTAATTAATTAAATCCCAAAGTAACACGTTGGTCTGTCGTCTGAAGGCGTGATTGTAGAGAAACATGGCCCAATGGCATTGGGATTTGGCTCTCCAACAAGAAACTCTTGCCTATACAATTCACTTTAAATGAAGGTGTGGTTGGTTTCAAAAATCCCCAATTACAGCTTACCACATAAGCATCTTTGTTTTTAATGATTGAATAGATACATAAGTAATAAAATAATGTCCACTTCCCCCTCAGAACTTTTTAGTAATTAAGATGGACCCCCACAATTCTTGGAGTATGACTCTTAATTACTAGGAAGTCAGATAATTAAGGGAGAGTGAGGCAACATGGCAAATGGATAGTGGCAGCATCGTCACTTTTTTTAATTCTTTTTTCTATTAGAACTAGATTATTAATTATTTTTGCGGATTTCTTTTATGCGTTTAGATTTAATGCCTATGGCCCTATACAATAACAAAACAACAGACTTTTTAGGGAGTGTTTGATAACTGTGTTGGAACTAGGAGTTAAAATCAAAACTTTTAATATATAAGAGTTTTATATTATAACATATTTTTGTTTTACACTGTATCAAGTGAGAGATTTATAATGTGTTTGACAATCTTAGTTCCAATAAAAACTTTTAGTTGCTATATTATAAAACTCTCATACATTACTGTGTAAAAAAAAAAAGCAATGTAAGTTGAAGTGTAAAACTTTCACATGTTATAATATTTTAAACTAAAATTGGTTTAAATTACACCTCTCAATCTTCATATAGACAGTTCCAATCGAGAGTTAGAATGGTTTTGTCAAAGGAAGCATGTTACTTTCCAACAATGATCTCCAAGTGGGTATTATTTGCATGAGTAGTTAGTAGTTAAAAACCACTCTCAAGGGTAAGAAGTGAAATTTTGACCCCGTAAAAAAGAGTAAAATTTTGCTTTTTCTTGCACCTTCCGAAACGTACCATAAATTTGATGCAAAAACTTCTGTTATGTTTATGTCCTTGGGTAAATTCTCGAGACTGATGATTTTTACGTCAGACGTGGAAAACGTGTGCTCCAATGTTCTGAAGTTTGATCGATAGCGGAGGTTTCACAATGCATTTTGTGTACTTAAAACTACAAAACAAAATCTTCCCTGAATTTCATGTATATATGATTGATGGCTATGAGTCATGACTCTCTAGTGATTCTTAAACCGGCTTCACACTCATATCAATTAATCTATCTATGTAAATTGATGGATTGGACAGATACGTGTGTGAAAGAGGTATTAGAAGCAATAATGAGTCCCTCATGTTGAAACGGACACACATAATTTCCACACTTGCCCGGACATGACATTTTAAAAATAATGTTAAGTAGAGATATTAAAACGGCCAAGCTTAATAGACTCACGTGAGCACGACTTATTAAAAAATAGGCACCACATAATTGTTAAATGGACATAGCTCATTTCGTTTATTAAATGGACTAGGTTTTATATAACTTTTGAACACAAAATAGATTAAAGGGGGCAATTTGATGAATGACTTTTGGAAAAAAAAATTTGATGAATGACTTTTTTTTTTTTATAGTTTTTGGTATTAAAAAAAAGGTTTTTTGGACATCAAAACGGTTTCAGTTTTTTTTTTTCATTTTGTTGAGGTTCCTTATTCTGCTACAGTCATTTTCTTTTTTTTTTTTGAAAAAAACTGAGACAGTTTACCTGTACAGAAAAACGTGTTTTTTTTTTGTTAAAAAAAAAAAGAGGACTTTTACCTAATTCCAATTTTTTTTGTCCCTTTCATCAAAATCTTCCCAAAATAAAGACATGATATGGTAAAAACTAAGCACGAGTACGTTAGAAGCACGATAGGAGCCCAATTATAAGCACAATTAGAATATGCAATGTAAAACTAATTTTACTAATATATTTTATATTTTTATAAATAATTTTTTATAAAGAAGTTTTAAATTTTTAATAGATTTGATTACGTAATACATTTCTAATAAATATTTTTTATTTAATTATTTATTTTATAATTGCATTTTTTTTAAAAGATTTTATCCCATGGGTTTTGCTTGATGAGGTAATTTTTATTAATAATGCACCTTCTTTTGTTAAGATTTAGTGTTTTTATTTTTTGTTTGTTTTTTGTTTTTTTTTTTGTAAATTTACCACTAGACGTGACAAAGACACATTAAGAGCTAAAAGCACAAACATCAATACGGGCATGAGTACAACCAAAACACATTATAGGCACGACCTATTAGTAGATGGCCATGGGCTAGGCTTGTTAAAGGCTAGGCTTGACGCCACAAAAATTAAATAGATTAGGCCTAGCACAGTACGATAAATAAATACGCTTGTACAGGCACAGCACGAGGCCCGCTTATGCCTAAATTAAAAGGGCTGAGTTAGGCCGGGCCGAACTATTTGACATTCCTATTGTTAATTAATGAGCAATATGTTTTGTTTGGAAAGCATGTTAGAAAAGTAAAGTTCAGTTTTTCTAACAGCGTAAAGTTATCACATGCTAATATAAAAAGTAAAAGTTTGCTCCAATGTAAAGTTCTTACATACTACGATTTTTAAGTTTTAATTTCAAGTTTCAACTTATTTTCTAAATACACTCGTACGCTTGTTTTTTAAGAACTATTCGGCCGCTAATCACAAAGGGTAGATCTATCTATAAAAAGGTTTGGCAAAGTTCGATAGAGTACCAGAACTTCTAATGATAGAGCAAAATATCGTACAAAATGGTCCCTCCGGAGGGCCATGAGGTAGATATTACGTACTTGGGTTTTTTTTTGAGTAAATGACTCTAATGATATACATATTCATATATATATATATATATAATGTATATATATATTAAAACCTGAAAGTCGAATATGGTACCATTAATTGATAAGTTTGAGTCATCCAATTCCATTGCATTCATTTTAGCAAACCATGAGTTAGCGTCCGACATTATTATTTATTATCAACGTCAGTGGAAAAGGATTATTCAGTATACAAGTTCTTTGGTTTTGTTATACCGAGAATTTGTTTGATAGGCAAGTTTTAATTGATGTAGTTTTGAATTTAAGTGGTTTAAACGGTAATTTTAAACTAATATTTGAAAGTGTAAAAGTCTAAATTCTAGATAAAATATCGTATCAAAAAATTGGTATTTAAATAATACAACAATTATAAGTAAGATAGAAATTGAGTTATAGTTTTACGGTAACATGAACTTAAAAAAGAAGGCAAAGTTTTTCAAAACCGATTCAAGCATCACATCAAGAATTAAAACCACTTCAACAAATTATGTGAATCCATGTACCAAATGCTAAAACGCAGCTACAAAGACTATTCCTTTGAAAGTAAGATGTATGCTTCTCAGTTTAAAGTCAAAATCATGAGATAAATAAAAGTAGTCCTACGAGCATATTGCTCTATTTTCATACATATGTTTACCATATTCACCTTAGCTCTCTCCAAAAGGGCGGAGGAAAATAGCCATATAATTGGCCCTACCGAAAAATAAGAAAAGTTTTATCGCATTGGATTTCCCCCCTCCTTGGGCTAATACTTGAGCATGTTATATTTTTAAAGTGTTATCCTTCTTGCAATAATTTATAAAAGGGTTCATTCAAATAATACTAGAAAAATGATTGAACATCCCACCTTAGTTAACGTAACCTTTAAAGGTTTTTTTTTTCTTTATTTTTTTTATTAATTACCTCGCTTTTAGGATAAGATCAAGTTAGGTAACAAATAAGAAATGTGTAAAATGTGAAACAAGTGTGAAAGTAACATGTTCACCAAATTTTCACTAAACAATAGCAAGTGTTGGCACCTGACAAAAAGTTGATAAAAAAATTATAACATATTTGGGAGAAAAGTTAAAGCATGAAAATTTAAATCATATATTATAACATCAAAAAGTTTTATTTTATAGTATATTTTATTAGGTATTATAGTATATAAAAATCTTATATTTTTTACAATTAAAACTATAAAGTTGAAACCACTCACTTAAAACACCACGTGACTATTGGGTATGTAATCCATGTCTGTTTCTTATAAGGTGCAAAACTTTGTTATGTAATTTTTGGAAGGATATGGTATCTCCATCCCACTTGTTGCAATCAGTTTTGGCTACTGCCCACTGGTCAAAGGAAGGGACCCCACACACTGGATTGAAATTCCAGAATCGAGCCCGAGAGCTGTCAGCTTTTTTTGTCCTCTTCATCTTCACTATCATGGGCCATCTCTTACTGGATAAACCACGTGTTTCTCCCCGGCTAACCAATAATATAATGAACAGCCCTTCAATCTAACGAACGGTCATCTAATGAAACAGCTAGTAAGTCTCAAATAGCTTTCGACGTCCCGGCGTCACACCTCATATAATATATATATTTTAATTTGATTCACGTGAAGACCACATTGGTATCAAAAAGGACGCCTAACAAAATTTATCAAAAGAAACAAAAACGTGACTCGACTTATAATATGTAGCAAATAAAAAGATACAAATCTTTTAAATTATAAAATTCTCACATGTTATATTATAAAATAAATATATATTATAATATAAAATTTTATAAAATTTATATATATTATAATATGTGGTTTAAATTTTATTAGTGGAACTTTTTTTTTAAACATTCTAGTAGAATTTTTTTAAAAAAATATAATTTTAGGAGGGACCAAAAACAAACTTTATAAAATGTTATACACAAAATTAAAAAAAAAAAAAATTTCAGAAGAGCTTCTGCCTGCCGAATTTGTGAGGGATTCTACCCCTGCTCATGTCGTATACGCTACTCAATCCAATTCGTTGTTATTTTCTCCTATTATTAAAAAAAGTCCAAAATTTTATGCAACAAGTTGTGCATAAATTCCAAATTTTGTTTTGAGGAAGCTAAATATTTGTTTATTGGTTTCATATAGAAAAATGTATATCAACCGTTGTCAAAACTAACATGAACATTCTTAATATATATACATCAACGTTGCTAAGAACAAAATAAAAAGGAAAAGATTGAAAACAATGATCTAATACAAAAACTTCAGAGCAATAATCTAACACAAAAGTTTCAGATCTGCCTAGTTAAATCTCTAATCGCGACACACATCTTGATGGATCTCCTGTCAAAACAAAGATGCGATCGTGTGGATTTTGGCTGAGATCTGTGGTAGTAGTGATCACCAATGGGAGGTCAAGGAGGTGTCGGAATGCTTCTCACCACAACGAGCATCGTTGTCGCTTGACCTCGCCGGTGGTAGTGACGGTGAAGCGCAAGCATGAGAAATTTTCCCATGGGAGGGAGAGAGGAGAGAATTTTATTTTAGTTTTTTATAGGTAAAGCAGGATTACATCTTAATGGCATATTTACTCTTAACTTGGCTTATTTCCGTTATTCTGAATAAAAAAAAAAGAAAAAAAAACTTTTTCAAACAAATCCATCAATTTATTCCAAAAATAATAAGAATAAAAGAAGAAGCGGATGAATTTACAGGCATTCTACGTCGTCGTATTGCTACCGCATATTGCATTGATGTTCCCACTCGGACGTTTACGCTGTTTACCAAATGCCAAAAGCTTTCCCTTTCCTGTTATCCTCCAAGCAACGAAGCATAGGAACAATAAATGCCAAACTCGAAATAAATTAGCCGTTTCTTTCTTTTTCTTCTTCTTTTCTTTTTTTTTTTTTTTGAAAGGAAGCGGTTTCTATTTTGAATTTTTTTAAGTAAATTGCCCAATTGATTCTTAAATTATTTAAAAGATGACTCGTTGGTTTTTTTTTTTTTAATTCAACTAATTGTAAACTAAAAAAAGTGCAAAAAATTTGACTTGACTAACATCCGTCTTTGTTTGACGATCACGTGCCCATTACATGCTCATTATTTACTTTAAAAAGACTAAAACATTCTCCATTAAATCAATTACCCTTTGACAAAAATTGGAAATAAATTTGTAATACAAAAATTGAAAATAAAATTTGTAATTCCTGGACGAAAAACAAAATGAGTACCTGCAGAAGCAAATGGAACATAGTTTTGTAGCTTTTAGATCGTATTTTATCTCAGTTTGAATTTGCATTATAATTTTATATTATAATTTATGGAGAATTTTATTAGAAAAATATCATAGAATAATAAACAAAAACTTGAGCTGTTGAGGATTGTGGTAATACATTGAACTGTTGAAAATACTTTTGGACAATGTTTTGCGTCGCTTTTTTTTTTTAAAAGAGTGTTTTGCATTACCTTTTGAGCTGTAAATATACACAATCATGAGAAAATTACATGTTATGTTATACTTTTAAACTTTGTGTCTATTTATGCTACATTTAAAAAAATTAATCATACTATCATTCATATTATATGTTAAATCGTGCTACAAATAAACATATGTTACATTTATAACGAGTCAATCTTAAAAGAGGATATTTATGAAAATTCCCCCACAATTATAGCCATAATGCACAGTGGAGTTGCACTAGAATGTTTATCCTCTTTTCCTTAAATAGCTTTACATATATAAAAGGCGTAAGAAAGTTTGATTTCATTTTTTTTATTCATACAATCTTATATTTGTCAAATTCTTTTTCTCTTTTGCCCCCCCTTTTTTTTTAGCTACAATCTTATTTTTTATGTGATGCATGTATTCTCTCTAGTTTGTTCTTGTTGGCATAGTTTTGACATACCTTTTATCTCTTACTTTACTTCTGTTAACATAATTTCTATAATATATCCTTTTTTTAACTCGGGAGTAGAGGATTCAAATTCTTCATATTTAGGTGTAGTCGGATGTGGTTTTATCATCATGCTATGCTTACAATGTATTATTTTCTTAATATATTGTTTTTCAGTTTTTTTTTCTCATGTTCATAGTGATGTATATATTTCTTCAGATGCGTCTTTATTTTATTTTTTATGTCTAATTCTTATTACTTTAAAAGCAACACTCATAAACATGTTTTTATTATCAATTCAAAAAACAAAAATGCTGGTACTAGGTACGTATTGATTAATAATGTAAAGACACAGTAATCAATATTTTATGCGTAGATAGAACATCCAAAATTACTCCCTACGTACATAGCACATGGAATTCAACTAGTACAATAAAAGAGTAGATGAATAACAGACTCTTTCTTTTTTATTAGCCAAAGTGTACCGTTTTGATGCTTTGGTTTTTTTATTTTTATATATATATATACGAAGAAATTAACTTTTTATTTTTTTATAATTTTTCCCTCCCCCTTTGTTTTACATTGTTTTTCTTGGGCTCCATTTGTTTACTATAGTCTCTTATCTTTAAAATTAAAATATGTAGTTTTGACCCTTTAAGACATAATCTAACATAACAATGATATATGATTGTTTTAAAAAAATTAATAAAAAGCAGTTTTGAAAAAATTAAAAGAAAAATAAAAATCTAAAATAATATATTAAATTTGTGTCATCAATCTAAATCTTTGTTTTCTTGCTTTTAAGAGTGTATTTTTCAATATATTTGTTTCTTTTTCTATTTTATCATTACAAAATCCTAATCTGGTATATTTTACTTATGTTATATTCTGTGTAAAAATAGTCAATTTATTAACTATAAGGGAGCAGACTTGTATATTTTATAAATTTTGAGATAGTTAGACCTAAAAAAGTGTATGCGGATAGTCAAAATAAAACAAATGCATATTTTATGCAAATAACTTTTTTTTTCTTTTTAAAATCTCTAAGTAAAATTTTTCTTGTGATTGTTTTTTTATTTATTACCTATCATGTAACAACTTCAATTACAACTTGATAGGTACATCACATGTACCTCGACTAGTGTTGTAAAAGTTGTGGAGAGTGTTTAGTAATCAAATTCTATGTTTATAGTGTAATATTCTTATATGTTTAAGTATAAAACAAAAGTACTCTTACACGCTACAGTGTTTAAGTTTCAACTTGGTTTTTAAATAATTATTGTAAATTGGAACTATAACTAAATGGATTGTTTTATTTTAAAAGTAAATGAGGTGTTTGGAAGCTTTGGTTCCATCTAATGATTTGAACTAATTTTTTTTAACCACAGTATCATATGAGAACTTTATATTATTGTTTTTTTATTTCTTGATACTGTAGCATATAAGAGCTTTACACTATAGCAAATCAAATTTTTGTTGAAACCAGTGAATACCCTAAATTTGGTTGATTGGTCTCACCTTTTTTTTTTTTTTTTTCGTCGTTTGAGGCAATGCACCATACTCAATTCATTTTGTACATAAAAAAAAAAAAAAAAAACAAAACTGTCTACTATATTAATCTTTCCTCTTAAGACTTGTTGCACCTTCAGTATGTACTAGTTCAAAAGCACGTGCTTATGCACTTGCATATCGAATTTGTTGAATTTTTTATTTTAAAAAGTTTAAGATTTATTTGAATACATTGTTTAAATTAAAGGTATAGATTGAAAACATTATAATAATTTTAATTTTATGGGAAAAAACTATAGCAGATCTGATTTAAACTAAAATTTTTAGGTCCGGGCAGTTGTTTTCAAACATATTATTAGGGTATTTGAAAAAGAGGTTGAAACTATACATTGTATTATGTGAAAGTTTTACACTGTAACAAATTTTAATTAAACACTATAGCATTTGGTGTGCAGGTTCAAAATGATGTAATTTAAAACTTTATGATCTGAACTGTGAGTTTTAAACTGTAAGATTTAAACGGTGTTTTGAACTAATGTTTAGAACGTAAAGGTTTAAAACGAGAATAACACATAACATTAAATTTAAAACGAAAACTGGTGTTTGAAAAACTATAATTTATGAAAAAAAAAGGAAGAATGAGAATGATTTTTACTATATAAAATAATTCAAATCATGGTAACTTGGAGAAGGAAAGTTTAAATTTTTAAGATTTCAACTGTTTTAAAACCGCCTCTATGGTTTGAATTAGCCTTAATTATAAATGTATTAAACACCAGTTTAAACCGTTTTTATAATTCAAAATGTGTTAAACGGTTTTAAACCTGTATACCAAATGGCCTATTAAACAGGGACATATTTAAGTGTCCAAATTTTAATAGATACAAATTAGATGAAGAAAGTATTTCAATAACATGTATAGGGGTAAAAATAAAAAAAAAATTAAATATTTAGAGAAAAAAAGAAATGCTAAAAAGAAAAGAAAAATGAAAAAAAAAGTATATAAGAAAGACAAGTAAAAAAAAAATGTAAAGATTTAAAAAAAAAAAACCCAAAACGTGCGTAACGTAAGTTTTGGTCGAAAATAAACGGTACTTTGTATTGATTCTTTTATATGGTAGAGATACGTTAGGGGTTTAACGGCTGGACTAAGAGACACAATACATCTGTTACTTTGGGACCAAATTTTCAAGATTTTTAAATTGAGAATCTAAATATTATGAGTTTAGAAAAAAAAAAAAAAAAAGAGATGTGCAAGTGCGGTATTGAAACTTGGAAACAGTCCAAGTTTGATAGCTTCTAATCAATGTATACATTCGTTGTACCTATTACACATGAGGACAAGAAAATCAGATTTCTTAAGGTAAAAATCACTGATTTTAAAAATGAGTTGCGTTTTTATTTTTTATTTTTGGTTATTTACTTTAAGTATAAGTCAGAAAATATATAGAAATAAAAATGGGTAGTCCATTAAAATTTCAAATGTTAAGCAACCTTTTACTTTTTCTTTATTTTTGGATGAAAACTTATTAATTTACCAAAGCAATATATATATATATATATATATATTTCACTAATTATAGTATAGAATTTTGTATACTGTCTTGTCCAATCATACTCAACTAGTGGCTTGGGATGCCGGAAAGGTTCTTTAGTTGCATTTTAGCGCATCGCCGCGTGAAAAAGAAAATTCGACGAAGATACGAATTAAATTTTATTAAATAAACTTATTTATTTGTTCTTTTTTTTTTTCATAATAACAATAATAAAAAGAAACCAGATTTCTTCATATCTCCACCTTTTTTTTGGAAATTTCTGTCTCTTAATTTTTGTCTTAAAAAATCATATTACTTTACTTAAAAAGACTTATGGGATGTTTTAATTAAACGGTTGAAATATAAAAGTTTGATATTATAATAATTTATTTATATATATATATTATAGTTGTTAAAAACTCTTATTATTGGTCTCAGTGAAAATGTACGTTTTATATTGTAATAATTTATTTTTTTATAAATATTATAATTGTTAAAAATTTTATACCGTTTGTTCTAATAAAAAATATACCCACTTTTTTTTTTTGGTATCAAGTCCAACTAAATTTCTCATATATCATAAATGCTCAAAGTTTAAAAGGAAGATTTTGAGAAAAGGGTTGAAAAAAATCCTAATTGGGTAAATAGCACAAAACACAGCAGGGAAAAAACAGAAAAAATAAATTAAAAAATAAAAATGTGTGCTTTGCCCTTCAAAGGCAGGAACTTGAGAGAGACAGATGAGTCGAGATATATGATAAATCTGGTATTCTGATCCCTCGATTATAAATTTATAATTTCTTTCCCAAAATTTCTCTCTCCCTCATACCATAGACCGTTTCTTTCTCTCTCTTAGCTCTCTTCTACTGATTAATCCTTCAAGAATCGAAAACTTTTCCGCTGTTTTTTCCTTCTCTCTCCGCTTGCTTTAGCTCTGTTTTCTCTTTTGGGTAGTTCAGTTTTGATTGGTTTTTGAAAGATTTTCCGAGCACAAAATCTTTCGATTCCAAAACTAAAAAAATCCATCAAAATCAACCACTGAATTTCTCTCTCCCTTTCGAAACAGGGAATGGACACATTTATTCCCCTGTTTTGCTTCCACAAATTTTCCTCCTCATTTTCTCTCGCTTTCTTTTTCTGAAATAGGATTTTCGCTTTGGCTTTGATTGGTCCGCTTTGATTTAACTTCAAGACTTAAAACTTTTGATCACAATTCACACGGTGACCTCTTTCGGCTTGAGTTTTCTTTAAGGTTAGTGAATTTATTTGAAAACAAGAAATTAAAGAAAAGAAAAGAAAACGATTTGTTATCTTTCTCGGAAAATTGGCCGGAGCTAGAATTCTCCGGTGTACGGAAACAAGAGAGGGTGTTTGGAGGACTTGGACAACATTTGCCAACGAAGACTTTCTGTGAAGCGGAAAATCGAGAAGAAAGAAGAAAGAACTTATTTTTTTTAACCCGTGAAATTTGCTGTCCAAGCGTCGAAAAATAGAAGTCTTTACAATAAAAACCCAAATCGCATTTTTTTCTCTCTCTCTCTAAAAGGGCAATCAAATCCCGTCAATATCTCTCTCTCTTCCTTCCCCCATTTCCCTCTCTCTTTCCAACCTCTTTCTTTTTGTCCCTCTGTTTTTCGGCCTTCTTTTCTGTGCCTTCCTCTGTTTGGGGGGTTGGTGCTAGAAACTCCACTCAATTTCCCTCCCTCCCTCTCATCTCCTCTTTCTCTCTCTAAACATGATTTTGGACAAAGGGTCAATGCAATCCAACCTCAAATGCTTCCTCCATTGCACAACTCCGGTCGTCCCATCCCAATTTCTCCTCAAGGTTCGTCCTCTTCTTCTCTTCTCTTTAAAAAAAAATAAAATATAGCAATCTCAATTTTGTCTCTCTTTTTTCTTTTTTCTTTTTTTTTTTTGTTTAATTTGGTTGGTTTTTACAGAGCGAAATTCGGAACCTGAATCGTCTATGGCACCCATGGGAAAGAGAAAAGGTGGAGTTCTTCACGCTTGGCGATCTCTGGAATTGCTATGACGAGCTCAGCGCCTACGGCGCCGGCGTCCCAATTTCCCTCGGCAACGGCGAGACCCTTGTTCAGTACTACGTCCCTTATCTCTCCGCCATTCAGATTTTCACCAGCAATTCCTCCATCAACACTTTCAGGTTTTCCCTTAAAACGACATTCTGGGTTTTTCACTTTCGTCGGTTACTGTTTGAACTATTTTGTTACAATTTTTTATTAAATTTTTTATTCAAATCTATGATCCAAATAAGTTTCTAATCTTGATTTAATTTAAACATCGTTTTTTTATCTGGTAGGGAAGAGGCAGATTCGGGGGAGTGCGAGACGAGGGATTCGTACAGCGATTCACTGAGCGATGATAGTGAGAGCGATAAGTTATGGAGATGGGATGGTTGTTCATCAGAAGAAGGAGACAATAGCAACAACGCCGTGCATTCAAACGACAGATTGGGTTTTCTCTACTTTCAGTACTTTGAAAGATCAACTCCTTATGGAAGAGTTCCTCTAATGGATAAGGTAAAATTTTCATATATAATAATATTCCTCTTCTGCAAACCTAACTAGTAGACATCTACCTATTTATTTATTTGTTATTGTTGTTATTGTTTAAGAAAAAAGTTTGAATGTTCTTTTGCTTGATTAGCGTGGAATAATAATCTTGCTTTGGTTGTTAGTTTTCCCACAAATCAAGCCTCAAGAAGCATCAAAAGACATATGGATTTGTTAGAAACAGTGAACACTTTTTCCTGCTCGGCATCTTCTAAAGAGACAATCATACATTTGATCTTTTTTGACTTTTCAATATGTATTTTTTTAAATAAATAAATATAAGAATTTGTGATAAGCTTTAAATTTTACTATATTTTTAGAGTTATAGGAAGCCTGGTTAAAATCTAATAATTAAGAACTGTTCCCTACCTTATAATTTTCCTTTTTTATTTTCTAAGAATTTGGAAAACGAAAAATCACAGGACAATAAATTAGTACGGGTAATTATTATACATTATTGTTACTAATTAATATTGGGCATTGAGAATATATTCTCGCCTTTATTATTATTATTTATTTCTTTTTTTTTGGACTATCTTTTTCACCTTTGTTTCCGTGAAGAAATATATGACGAGGGCATCCCAAAATGAGTACATCTAACATATTCAAGGACTGAGAGAATATGCTAATTAGTCCTTTGTGGTATCGAATAAGGAAGAAAGAAAAAAGAAAAAAAAAAGTTAAAAAGTGTGGGATTCCATAATTGACGACAATCCAACATGTTTTGGTTCCTTTTTTGCTTTCAGATAACTGCATTGGCTCAGAGATATCCTGGCTTGATGTCACTCAGGAGTGTTGATCTCTCGCCAGCTAGCTGGATGGCAGTTGCCTGGTCTCTAGGCTCTCTCTACCTTATAAATTCATAATCACTCAATCGCATTTTTGTTATTAGAATTTTTGAATATATTTTTATACATTTTTTAAGATAAAAATTTTAAAAGCTTTTAACATAATTTTTAAAATATTTTTATTTTTTAAAACAAGAACATTTTCACCTATTTAAAAAACAATATCAAATGGATATCTTTCTTGACTGTGCTTCAGTAAATATTATATTATATTATCTTATATTTTTAATGGTAGCGCGGTAGCACTAATAAAAATAAGATATAATATTTTTCTTTTTCAATGCGGATAATATGAAAAAAATAGATATTGTATGTTTTTAAATAAATATATAATTGTATATTTTCATTATTAAGTATAGTAAGGACATAATAATATCTTTTAATTATTTAATAAGGGTCATGATAGGGTAAAATTTTTGTAAACTTTTGTAAATGAAATTTTAAATTTCAAAATTTGAGTAAGTACGTGCGTCTTCACTAAATGTTGTATTATATTATCTTATATTTTAACTATGGCACCGTAAGCTTTTTTCAGTAGGGATACCATGAAAAAATAAGATGTAGTTTTTTCTCTTTAAAAGGGGATGTTATGAAAAAAAGAGATATAGTATGCTATTAAATGAATATATAGTTATATATTTTCATTATTGAGTGGGGTACAATTATATTTTTCTGTAACACAACAATATTTTTTTAAGCATTCAATATGAATTACAATAGGGGTATATTTAAAATTTATGAAAACTTTGTGAATAAAATTTTAAATTTTCAAATATGAGTAAGTGCACGTGTCCTCTATCTCTGTCTACAAATGATATTAAATATAAATTTTGAGCATAAATTATTAATAATTGAAAAATAAAAGGGGCCAAATAATAGCACGTGTATGATCCCATATCCTGAAGCAAACAAGGATTAATTATTTATTCACATTGGATTATGCACATTCAGGTACCCAATATATCATATCCCAATGGGCAGGACCATAAAGGACTTGTCTACTTGCTTCCTCACGTATCACACTCTTTCATCTTCTTTCCAAGGTACTATTTCTAGGGTTCCTCTTTAATTTTTTAATTGATTTTTTTTTGGGTTGTTTTTTTGCTATTGAATTATTTTTTAAGAGGCTAATTTACAGCTAGGATCAATTCTATATCGCATGCCTTACAAATTTTTTATTTGAGCACTCATATATGAAGCTATTAAAAAATAAATCCAATAATAATTAAATCAACAATGATCATACCAATACTGAAAGAGAACAGTTTTTACGACTAAAATTCGAAAAGAAAAAAAAAAGGTAGAAATACTCATGTCATGCATATATATTGCTTCCATCACAAGATATATATATATATATATGCTTTGATTAAAAATCTAGTAACGTGAAACAGACATGGACATTGAGGACGACATAGAGAATGTGGATAGGAAGAGAAAGGAAGGGGATGGCATCTCTTTGCCTCCATTTGGTTTGGCCACTTACAAGATGCAAGGAAATGTGTGGGTGTCGGGCAATTGTGGAAGGGACCAAGAGAGGCTTTTGTCGCTTTTGAGCGTGGCCGATTCTTGGTTAAAGCAGCTTCGGGTGCAACATCATGATTTCAATTACTTCACAGGCATTCGAAGATGCTAGACCACCCCCCCCCCCCCACCACCACCACCAGCGCCCCCCCCCAAAAAAAAAACAAAGAAAAAACCCCACAAACTTTTATTTTGCAAAAAAAATCACTACTCACAAGAGAGAAAAAAACATATGAAAGGGATTGACCACTAAGAAAAAAGAAAAAAAAAACTTTATTTTTTTTGGGTTTTAGTTTTTTTTGCTTTTGGTGCTGCCCAAAGTATGTTTGACTTTTTTTTTTTTTGTATCAAGAGGGGTGAGGGGAGTAGATGAGTTGACTCTCTTCCTTTTTAACTTGTTTTAGCTGCCTTATTGAGGGTTTTTTTTTTTCCTTTTACATGTAGAGAGAGAAGTGGGTGAGCTACGCTCTTTAATGCAGTGAGTTGTATATGGATTGTGCTAAGTACTTTTTCTGTTTACCATCAATAGAGCCATGGGAGATGAGGAAATTCAATTCCTGCGAATTTTTGTAAATTTTTTTCTCCATTATGAACCGAATTTTTTGAAAAATGTTTGAAGACACTAAGTACTATAACTAATAAAAGCTGTGCCCCACTAGTAAATAAATTCATATTATACTATCCACACTCTATTAGTGTAATGTCTTTTAGCATTGGTCGAATTTTTCTTCAAGGTAATTATAAGAGAAATAATTTATAAAATTTTGGAAAGCTTGATAATAGGGAAAGAAAACTTTCTGCTAATCTAATCCAAAACAAGAGAAATTAGAAAAGTAGTGGCAAAAACATGATGGGTCCACGGTGTCGATAAGGCGTCCCTGCTGTTGAGTAAGAAATGAACCTAACTTTTTTTAATTTTTTAATTTTATTTTTCAGTGTGGAGAACAAGTGCTGTTTCACTATGATTAACTCGTTTTCTGATTTCCAAAACCAACCAATACAATTTTTTGGCCCCTTGACCTAATGACTGGCTTGACTTTGTTAACATCTATATATCGATGTGCCGTCCCACAGCGTTGAGTTTCAAAATTAATCGCTCAAATTTTAATCTTAGTGGGTTTTTTTTTTTTTCCTTTTTTTTTATTGGCTGGAAAAAGTTTAGTGGAATTGGTTGTGTAAGAAAGTGGATTTGTACTTCTTTCTAATTAAGAGGCAAATGATGGGCAAGTAATAACCATATGTCCAAAAATGTGTCATTTGGCAGTGGATTACACTTGGTATGTTCTCTTTTATATTGTATTTTTTTGGGAATGAACAGTTCTATTCCAAGTAGTTATGATCACTCAGAAGAGAAAGGTGCCAGTTGAGCATAGAAAACTCACACCCAAATCAATTATACAAGTAAAAAAAATCACGCCATCTCAATCTTGTGATCACGAACACCACTAATAAAATTTTGAAATTAGGGGTAAAATATTACAGTGTAATGTAGTGTTGGATGGTATTTTTAAAGTTATTAAAAGGCTATTAATAACCAGACACAAATTACGACCCAAGCACGAGAAAGGGCCTGAGCACGATTTAAGCACGTGCTGGGACTTCAGCAGACATGCGTGTGCTAAGGCCTCAACAGGCGAGCGTGTGCTCAGACAAGAGGTAGAAAAGGCCATCACGCATTAACAAACAAAGAAATGGTTGGTGATTAAAAATATTAAATGTCCAAGCATTAAATTGTTATAATTATAATTTCAGTTGTAATACCAAAAGGTGAATAAATTAATATTGTGATAAGAAATAACTCTCGAATTTATTAGATAATTGAACTTCTCCATTAATGTAGTCCTCAATTTGAGAGGAAAAAGGACAATTACAAAAACAATTATCTTTTCTTTATTAGTTCTTACTATATTTTTGACGTCATTTGTGTTCAACGAATGATTCGTCTAATTTTTTAACTTACTTGTTTGTTTGTTATCAATTGTTTGTCTAAGAACGTTGGATTAATGTTGAACGAAATTTCGATCTAACTTATAGTATATAAAAAACAATACAAAAGTTTATGTTTTCAAAAAATTCGTTCCACGCATTATACGATGGTTTATTGAAATCAGGTCTAATATGTATATTAAAACCCATAAAACAATGAAGGCTACAACTAAGAATGCCCACAGTTCAAACGCCGCCGCCGCTAGAGAGGCCGGCTCTCCCCTCTCTTTTGTTTGGTTTGTCTATATATATATATATATATAATATACATATATACATATACATATACATATATTTATTTATATATTGGTTTGATGGTTTCTCTAGTTACTTTGTGTTACTTTTCAGAATATGTCTGTGGAAAACATCCTTAAATATGCATTCTCCAAGACTTTTTTCACGTTCCACGTGCACATTTTAGGACGGTTTCAAACCTTCAAAATTTGTTTGGGACATGCATCGACTCCAGATTAATTAACAAAAGGATCATTTCAAACGTCGTTAGATTCAAATTTTATACTAGTGGTATTTTTTAAGGGAGTGTCATTTTTCTTTTGAGAGAAAGACAACTTAGGTCGGTCTTTTAAAGGTTAATCCCTCATTGTAGCCGTACATGCGACTGTTCTATGGTGTCATTTCTTTCTTATTGTTTTCCAAGATGACACAAAGTTGTTGTAGCTTGTTTGTGGTTATGCTTCAGATATAGAATTAGATCATTACGTAAAGCAAAAAGGATGTTCCCCAATATCTTAAAGGTCTATATCTTTTGTAGGCTAGTTGGGCAGCCCTATTTCAATACTAGTTAATGAAAATGGTTTACCTTTAGTCACTCCAAAGATGTCAAATATCTATTTTGATCCATATTTTAATAAGAATCTATATATACATTATACAATGTATGTGCCAATGGGGAAGAAATTGGAGTTCTTTGTGTTCATCAAGAGACGCTTATTTTAGATTACATGCATACATACATACATACATATATACATACATACATACATATATATATATATATATATATATATATATATATATATATATATATATTGGCGTGCGCGTGAGTGTGTGTTTATACGCTGTACGAAGTCTAAAACCCAGCATTTATTTTGCATGGGGTTGCTGCTTTTTTTTTTTCTTTTTTTTTTTTGAGGGACATGGGATTGCTTTTCTGTAAAATTTTCTTAACCATATTTTAATGCGTTACTTCCAGGACTCTCCAAAAACAGAAAGCCTTTTATGTGGCTAGGAAACTACACACAGGCTCCAATGCGCCAATGTTTAATTTGAATAATTGTAACTAAAATAAGTTTATAAGTGGAGGCTGGACCATCTATCTCCATGATCCAATTTTTGACTTGAGATTTATTTATAGAAAAAAAAAAAGTAGCATGGGAAGTCTACGCTGCCCATTAAGTGCTTCATAGCTTATCTTCTGTCTATCTCATCTAACTATATTGGGACATGACCTAATTTTTAAAACCAGAGACCAACTGTTATATCATTCCAAACTCATGAACTGATCGAGTTTGGATTAATTAGGATTTTATTTTTCAAAACCATGTGCATGGCACATGCACCATGTTTGTGGTTGCTAGCTTTTAAGATAAAGTCCTTATTTGACACATAAAGTGATTCTCTTTGAGTGCCAACAGCATTTTTGTACAATTTTATCCACTTAAGATTTAGTCCTAAAGGTGGAAACTCAATTTCACTATCTCAGTCACAAAATTAAAAAAAAAAAAAAAAAAAGCAAAGCAAGCAGAAACGACATTTGGTTTTTGATCTCAAAAAGGGCACCCCACTAATTATACATGCAATTAATGAATAGAAACAAAAGTGACAAGGACCACATGGAGTCCAACCACCAACTAACACAATTGGCATCCCATACACGGCCATTGGCCATTGGCCATCGGCCATCGGGGGCTTCTTTTGGTCCGTGACGCCTGGTCATATTGGCTGACACGAAAGCACTCATTTATATTTTTGATACAAACCATTTGACATCAGATACAATAGCTCCGATGTTTATTACTACACTATTGCAATATTACAATCTCTTAGCAAGATATATGTATACACACGCCTTATTTATATAAACTTATTTTCTATCGTTTCGTTTTCAATGGTTATATTTTTAATAAGAATTCAATTTCATTAATCAACATAATTTTTTTTTATCAATTACTTTTTATCAATTACTGATTTATTATAATAGTCTAACTCATATCACGCAATTAATAATGATAATAATCATTAAAAATATAATCATTAAAATCACGTTCATATATTGCTGATATTGATTTTGTGTGGGGAAGCTAATTCAATGGCTATGGTTTGGACGGGAATCAAGGTTAGAGGGTATACATGAGTGGCACATGTACAAGTTGCATTGGTTAAAATGAACATATAATTGAGGGATGCAATATTTGTGTCAATTGCAATCCCTTGGTCGAATCCTTTAAGCTTCGAAAGCAGTAAGATATCCTATAAAAGATGAAAGCAGTAAGATGGGAAAAGAGAAGAAAAGAGAGGATTTTATGCAGTTTTACATCTGGAGAAAGGTAATTATATGTGAAGATTTATAAATAAGGAAATTATCTCCCAATAGTACAAGTCATAAGGGTCTTTGGGGTTAAAGAAGAAGAATAAAATTTTACGAAATTAAACTCAAAGCAGACAATCATATAAAAACATGATTTTGACAAACACTATCTCCTAAGTTGAATTTGCCTGAGCCTAGGAAATAGCATAACAAAATGGTTTAAGGTAACAAATAATGTAGTCAATATTGTGTTTACCAAATGATATAGTAATTAAAACTTAATTAGTAAAATCTTTAACATTTGAAATAAGAAAATTTTGCTTCTTAATTTGAAAAATTAATAAAATTTTAAGAACAAAACAAGAACAAGATTACCAAATGCATTTTTAACATAATCTTTACTTCTTTTGTATAAAAAACAAAAATCTGTTTAGAAAATTAAAACAAACAAAATTGTTAATGAAATAAATGAAGAAAATCAACATTCTATCAATGAAATTTACTCTAACGAACTTTGGTAGCTTTTTGGATCATGAGACATCAAATATCATGCACTACTTATAGCTCCTTGAAATTCTACATGTCCTTGAAATCTTTTAGCTAGTCAATCAAATTTAATACATAAATTTCGGCGATCATAAAAACCAATATTAGCCGAACAAAAATCTTCAATTTAATGGCGAGTTAGAAAAGAAATCGACTAATCGACAAACCACGTTCAGAAGCAAACCACATACTTGGAAATGAAAATGACATGATAACGTTTGTAGTTGTGGGATGGAAAAAAGACATGGATGAGAAGAAGTCTTTGCCCACTGCCACGCATTTATTTTTTAACTCATTAGGTGAAAAGGAGGTAAATTCAATTTTTTTAAGAAATAAAATTGAGAATAGAAATAAATGACATAAATTATATATATATATATATATATATATATATATATATAGTAAATTTAGGATGTCAATGAAATCTCGAATTTCAAATTTATTCCATGATCAAATTTTGTGCATTCGAGATTTACTAAATAAATTTCGTATTTATCCTATAACCGATTTGATCAATTTAAGTACATTTAAGACTTACTACGTGATCAAATATGATAAACTTAAAAAGTTATCAAATTTACATTCATAAAATCTTAAACTATATACATTTTCATCAATAAATATTTATCACTATTTTTTAGTCAATAAACTCATATTTGACCCTTTACATTTGGTGCCACATAAAAGGAAAATTATAATAAGCAGCTTAAATTTTGAAAGTTGAGGAAGTAAATAGCATTTTTTTTTCTAAAATTAGTAAAAAATAGGCCAATTTTGATTTTAAACTAATTATTTTCTATTTTTATCCTTGAATTTGTATCTCTGTCTTCTCAGATTCAATACTTCTCTCTCCGACGTACACCATCTCTCCCGTGCCCGTCTCCATCAGTCTCCTCTGACTTGTGTAGAGAGCCTCGAAGGCGATGAAATCTCAATGAAGAAAACCTTCACATCGTCGAACTATGTCCCCGTCTAGAGATTTCGTGAAGTGTCAATGACGTGAACCGCCCGCCTGAAGATCACATTAAGCATCGGAGATCACGACCCTTGTGTTGACTGTCAAAGGTCTACTCACTTCACACTTGCCACCCAGAATGTGATAGTCGTTGCAATCTTTTGTCTTGTCATCTATTACCCTTGTGAGAAAAACTTCAGCGCCATTGCGGATGGTCAAGATCGCATCTGTGATTTGCTATTTAACAAAAATCCTTTTCATCCCATGGGTTACAACCCTGCTACTCATAAAACTGTGGGCCTACTTTTTAGATTCGGTCACACTATTTTATTAGTAGCGGAGTTATAACCCCATAGGGTTAAATAGGATTGCTCGCTATTTTATAGCATCTCATATATGGTTTTCTATTTTTCAACATCATAACCCCTAGCCTTCCAAGCTAACAATGTAAGTTCTATTCCCACTACTCGATTGTGCTTACGTTATCTTTTTATCTCTGTTCAATTGTCTCTATATTTTGAACAATTATGGTATAGAGAGGAGACGGAGGAAAGAGAGAGAGTGTTGATGCCTTTCTTCTGATTAATACCACGTATGGCTGCGTACGGTTGTCGGACTACTTTCCCTGCTATCCCCAACTTCCCAAAGTACACCTGTAAGAAGAGGGAACGCCTTAGAGATCAAAGAAGGATACCGGTGTCGTGCCAGCCAAAGGCTCTCCGAAGCTCAAGTCATGTACTTGTTCAGCCGAGAGAGAGACTAGAGTAGGAATGAGAAAGTGCACTTATCTTAAGGATAGAGTAAATGTTCCTATTTATAGTATTTGCCATGAACTAGGTGTAAGACGGGCCCGCCCCGTAACCTGAGTGCTCTGTGCCACTGTGTCAAAGTGGTAGGTGATAGGTATCACGGTCTCTCGAGGAGAGGATAACCTATCTAAGGGTCATAATGGTGCCATGTGGCAATACTTGGCCTGGATATCCCTAGTGTCGGATAGGGCATTCGTACCATCTCGAGGCAACGGCCTCCGTGCAATATAGTTGGCAGTGACCGGAGGAGATCTCAGGAGGTTAGCCAATCAACTGGGGATCTTTTGGACTTGACGGGAACATTCATGTCGAGTAAGATGGTCGGCGAGCCCAAGGGATAGTTCTCAGACTGTGCCCCGAGCACACCCCCAATAGAGAGGGGGAAAAGAAGAAGAGGAGAAAGAGGCATCTTTTGCATCTCTCTTAATTCGTTTCTAATTTAGGATTAGTTTGTAATTTGCTCATTTAATAGATATAGATTGATATCTAAAGGCCTATTTATTAACATGTTTAAAACTTTGGCATATTAATTTTAATTTCTGTATTAATTTCGTATATGAGTGATTATATTTGCACATGCAAAATTAATGAATGTCCCGCGAATAATAATCTCTCAATTGCAATTTGTCATGCAACAAAATTATATTATAAAAAACATATTAAAATATATATGCTGCATTAACTATAAATAGAAATAATGAGAGGAAATCTGTTGTCCCTTCAAGTGGTCCCTAATCCTATCCTCTCCACAAAATTTTACCACGACGTTACTGAAGTAAAGCTCCCTTTACACTTTGTTTGGAGGTCTTGAAAAGGTTTTTGTTTTTGTTTTTCGTTTTTTTTTTCTTTTTGAAGGAAAGTATCGGAAAAAAAATTAATTACAAAATCAATAGATGAATCAACCGACAACCATATACTCTGCACCTCTCTAAGAATTGGATGTAATGCTTATGATCCGTATATCTTAGAAGAAATATGAACAAAAAAACAAAAAAAAAACAAAGAAAGACAAGAAATGAAAAAGAAAAGAATTATATTGCTGTTGAAAGACCCATTAAACAAGCTATGAAAGGAAGTCAATAATAATCAAAGAAGCATATCCCTATTAATTTATAACGATCAAAATTATTTAACACAGAAGAAATAATTTTTAGCATATAAAAGTCTTTGTAATTGCAAACAAAGAGACCCTGAGAGCAATAAAAGAAAAGGGAAATTGGGTCATCTTTGGAAGAAAATTAGTTAAGTCTATTTGGTAGTATTTTTAAAATAAATAATAATAGTTTTGTTTTAAAAAAATAAATTTTTTTAAAAATTATGTTAAAAATATTTTAAAAATTTTGTTTTAAAAAACATACAAAAATATTTTAAAAAATTTTCAAAACAAAACAGCGAAACCATTGCATTCAAAACAAGCCTCGGATAGATTTGATCGCAATAGAAAATTTAAAGGACTGCTTATGTCACCATGTCGTCAATCGTTATAATTTTTTTTAATATTTTGATATTATTAGCAACAGGGGAAGTGGCCCAAAGGAAACGTGGCTAAGTCTTGTAAATGGGACAGAAATTGGGACACCATATATAAGACAACAAAACTCTTCTCAAAAATGATATTTTTTTACATAAATAAAAAATAATATCCCCCATTAATTATAAATAGAAAATACAGTTTTCAAACAGTTGTATTAAAATTATACACCCAAAACCCTAAATAACCTCATTTTACTACAAGAAAATCTATAACTGTGGTTTGAAAAAGTTCTATCCAGAGCAAAAACTCTTCTTTGTCAGTGATATTTCCCACAACACTTCATCCAAATGCTGGAAGCTATTTGAAACGGAGGACAAACGAATAAGTTCTCTTTTCAAGTTGAGAGAACTAGTTTTATAATCCGCATTTATCCAACAATACTTCAGGACCACATCTCTGTCTCCTTTTTACTCCCTGCGTTTCGGAGTGTTGGTGAGGTTGAGAGAGTTTTCAAGAATGGGAGATTTTATGGGCCTAAGGGTGGTTAGAGATTATTTTTACCCAATGCGAAGAGTTTTTTTTCTTCTTAATTAGATTTATCAATTTTTTTTTGCCATAAAGTAAATTATAATTAGAATTGGAGAGGGTATAAGAGGGTTAAATTGGGTATTATAAAAATGATAACTATAAAAGCATAGTTTTTTTAAAGGGAGACGTAACAAAGTAACAGATTTATGTTAAAACTTAGTAAATAGTGTCATATAGTTTTAAAATATGTAGTAAATAACATATCATGAAAAATTAAATAATTTTTCATAAAAAATTGAAAACAAAAACCTAAAATACCCCCACCTCTTTATCCACTATATCTTTCACCCTTCTCTCTCACCGATAACGTTTGCGGCTGAAAAATACAATATTTATCGAGAAATACCGTATTTAATATGAAAATTCACTGACGGTCAAAAAATACAATATTTACTAACTAAAACCATATTTAACGTATAAATACAAAAATTTACCGACGACTTTGCCAGAACGTCGACGGTCGAAAAATACAATATTTACAAGAAAATACTGTATTTATCGTGTATATATAAAAATTTACTGACGACTTCGTTGGATCGTCGGTGGCCAAGAAATATAATATTTACTGTGTAAATATAAAAATTCACCAGTAACTTAGTCGAACCGTTAGTGGCTAGAAAATACAATATTTACAAAAAAATACAGTATTTATTGAGTAAATACAAAAGATCACCGATAACTTTGTCAGACCGTTGATGACTGAGAAACACAACATTTTACTAGAAATATTATATTACTATATAAATACCTACACCGGCATGTCGGCGGCTGCTGCTACCACCAAAAATACATAAGCGTCACAAAAAAAACCTTGATCACAAAAAAAAAAAAAGAGATTTACAAAACTCACTAAAATCAACTCATTTTCCTTTTTCCTAAATTATCATCGTCCAAACATATTACAAAAAAAAAAAAAAAAAAAAACTAACAAACAAAAAAAACACAGATCCATCAACAAAAAAGTTTCTCAAGACTCTTGGCGTCGTTGACAGCTCCCACTCGCCGTCGACCGCCGCAGCAACTCAAACTGGATAAAACACAAAATATAAAACAAATCACAAACCAAATAAAAAAAATACTTTTCTACTTTTTTAGATCTCTTTTTCTTTTGTTTTCTTTTCTTTTTTTTTTCTTCTTTTTCTTTTCCCCTCCAACTTTGCCGCTACAACTACTTACCGCCAAACACCACTTTGTTGGTCTCGACGCCCTCGTCGGCGTTCGCCAATGCCCTAGCCTCAAAGCGATTGGCCACCTCATTTCCGGAGCTCGTAGACAACACGAAGCTAGACGGCTTGAGCTTGAACGGAGAAGCAAAGGAAGAGGAAGATCTTCTTCGTCAACGGCACGGAGCTCCACGGCCCGATCTTCTTCGTTGACTTCTACAACTCAGTCGCGTCATCTTCTTTGGCTCTGGTAGCTACAGAACGTGACACCTTCTCCAGATTTGGCGTTCGAGGTTGTGATTTCTAGATCGAGCAATGCTGGAGACAACAAAGATGATTGTGGCCGATTCGTTGAGGCTGGAGCTCGAGTGTGACATCGGAGCTAGTGTTACGAAATTAGAGTAAAGAGAGTGATGTTGTTGGAGAGGAACAAAGGAAGGAAGGGAAGAGAGAGACAAATGTGGGAAGAGAGAGAGAAATGAGGAGGGAAGAGAGAATAACGTAGCTTTTTGAAAATAGATATGAAATTAAACAAGTGTTTTAGAAATAAAGGTATTTTGAGGTTTTTGCTAGCTTAAAATTTTTGTTCATTTTAAATCTGCTGTTATTTATATTTTTTTAAAACATATGATATTATTTACTTAAGAATTAATAAAATCTATTATTTTATATAATTTTTCTTTTTTTAAATCTTTATTAAGAAAGTATTTATTAGTTGGGGTATTTATAAGTTTAATGGGAGAAAATATAACCACTCTTAGCCCATTTGCCTTTCCCCCCCACAAAAGATGAAATACCGGGCTTATTGTCTCAGCCCAATTCCTAAAAATGTGCGCGTGCAACAAAATGTGCGCAAAAGAACAGTTATAAACATAAAATATGCAGTATTCTTTGACTTGTTAGACAAGTGTACTTTGTCAACTAATTAATTTTTTTAACGATGGATCAATGATGACTTTTGCTGCCAATCACATGTTTAAGGACTGTTGAAACTGACTTTATATGCATGTTTGACATACGAAGCATAAGACAGAAACAATAAATACATAGGAAGACACAAACAATAAATACGTAGGACAATTGTTTTAGTAGAGTTGTAAGAGTGTGTCCAAACTATTAAATGCAGCCGTATTTTCATTGAAAGCATATAAACGCTTATTAACCTTTTCAGGTCGTGGTTATTATGACTCGTGGGGAAGTTCCATTTTGGTCGTGTGTTAATTATCAACCGCACAGACCTTTTGGGCCTTGGATTGTATATGTAATGTACCACTAAAGTCACCGTGCTATGTCTCCTCGGCAAATTGATCACGTTTCTCCCCCGTTTCGCCTGCTCATCAACTACTTTAAGAAAATTCTTCACCTTTACGGGTCGGAATAACAACGAATATAATGTTTTGTAGATAACATATTTATAAATAAATAAAGTAAAATTTTTAATGTATTTATATGTATGTATTTTGAATACTTATTATTAAAATTTGATGACCTTAAATAGTATATATAAGTGTTCTATAAAAGAGGATAATATTTAAGGATGATAATTAGAAGGATCAGTGACATATAACCAATTATTCAATTAAAGTATGTAATATTTAATTTAGCATTACCAGTGTATGTCATTTTCATTGAAAATAGAATGGTCTTATCCAAACCGTTAATGTAGTAAGTCATTAAATGAATGCATTGTATATAATGATATGAACAACTAATAATCTCTGTGAAATATAGTAAGTTCTAATTAGATCAACCGATGGTCATATATGAGATGATCTTAATCTTGAGTTATTAGCAGACTTTTATTTTTGGATTTATGCCTTTTGATTTACTCAGTATAGATTTAAGAATCTAATCCTATCCTTGTATTTTGGAGGCATAATGAAGTAAATAGTTGAGAATGTTAATATTTATAAGATGAAATTCATTCATTTTTTTAATGAGAGGCAGATAAATAATTCTTTTGAGCATTAATTTGGGGCTTGAATAATAAGAATGCTTAATTCATGATTAAGTTCATGAATTTATTATTTATTAGATAATCAATGGCACTCAAGGAAAAAGAAGAAATTAGAGAAGTTGACAGATTTTACCCATATCTAATTATGAATTATTT
This sequence comes from Artocarpus heterophyllus, assembly GCA_025403435.1. Classification (NCBI taxonomy): domain Eukaryota; kingdom Viridiplantae; phylum Streptophyta; class Magnoliopsida; order Rosales; family Moraceae; genus Artocarpus; species Artocarpus heterophyllus. Next base: position 8,763,860 of record CM046347.1, on the reverse strand, counting down.
ATAGAGGATCAACTTATATGTAATTACTACATCAAATGGGGACGTCTAAGATATGAGTAATTATATATCTATAGTGCAGTTCTAAGTATTTAGTAGAGTTATATTGGAATTAATAAAAGAGTAACATATATTGATTAAAAAATTTAATTAATATATTGATTTTATTGGGGCTTGAAATTATGAGTTCATTAGTCCTTCTCTCATCTTTGTAAATACTATTTGGACAAGTGAAATTATTAGTTTAAATAATTATCATAATTTTAAATTAAATATCACTTAAAGTAAATTATTTAAGTAATTTTGGAAGACACACAGTGAGTTGGACCCACTGTAATTGGCATGTAATGATAGAAGGAAGAGTTTTCTGTGCAATCCAAAGCTTGTTTACCAAGTTTTTATATTTAGAATTTTTATTTTTAGATAAATATGATTTAATTCAAATGTAAAAAGTTAAATTTAGACACAATGAGATTGGGTAACAAACATATATTGGCGCCATACACATAGATACAATATATGTGTTTGGTGCCAATCATAGTAAATAAAAGAAAAATTGTGCTTTTTATTTTAATTAAATATTTGATATTTAAATTAAATAAAAGATATCTCCAAAACTAATTGATTCTCTCATTTTCGATTTTCCCATTCTCTATAAATAGATGTCTCATTTATTCATTCTATACACAATTTGTAAGTCTTGGAGAAACTGAGAGAACTCTGCTAAAAATCCCTCACATAAGCACGTAGAGAGAGAAATAGAATGAAGAAGTGTTCTTTATCCCAAGATCCGTTTTATTCATGTGTTGAGATTAATAAGTGACTAAAAGTTAGTCGAGTGATCTTAGAAACTTTTAAATTCCTCTAACGCCCACACGTTCGTCCATTCCAATATCAAAGACTAGGCGGAAAAATGATGGTTTCAAATAGAGATTGTCCCTTATCCGCTTGAAGATTAATGATCTCTCATATATTTATTTAGCGTTGAACTAATATAATCTATAGTATATTTGTCAAAAGTTTTGAAAAAATTTTTGTTATATACATTCCGCACCATAACTACCTTTCTACTGTTTTTGTGAAAATCGTTTTTCAAAACAAACATAAAATCACATTCGGTGTTCTACCTCTCAACTTACCACCACCTCACACTTGATAGCCAAGTAGTCTCCATTTGGACCAACCGAAGGAGGCCACAAGCTCCGTACCTTCCACGTCAACAAGCCCACTGCAAAAGGGCTCCATCATCTGGCATAAACACAAACATAAAACAGTTAGGTGAGAGTGACTACTGACCTTAGAGTTCAATCTCATGCCATAAGACGAGATTGGAGACGCCAAACAGATTTGTCGGCGTCATGATTGGACCTTAGAGAAATCACTTGAGGCAGCTACACAATTCGAGCAGCAAAAACCGTAGCAGATTGAGATTTTTTTTCCCTTACCATGTCAACACGAAAATTATATAGAATTATTTTTTTGTTTACTTACGAGGAAATGAGTTTTTTTTTTAAATCAAAAGCAATAATAATTTAACAAAAAATTGTTGTGGCTGCAGGTATACCTTGACATTAAATTTAAGGTAAAGAGTTAAAATGCTCTCACTTTTAAGTTCAAAAAAAATGCTAATAAAAGAATTAGCAAAATATATTTTGCAAACAAGTTGCCATGTCTTTCCATTTCATTAATAACATGCAAATATATTTTGCAATTGAAACCATCCTTATAAGCCAGCATTATAAAAGACTAGACTTTTAGTCATAATAATTCTTAATAAAATTTTTAGTCACAACAAAATGTGCATTTAGTCACAGCTTTTGCTTTTATAGTTCAATTTTTGTTGTTCAATTGAACTATAAAAGCTGTGTCTAAATGTACATTAGTCACAACATATAACTAAAAATCCTATGGTTAAAAGTTTTAGTCACAATAAAAATTAAACTATAAAAACTGTGACTAAATGTATATTTCATTGTGACTAAAACTTTTACTTTTAACTAAAAAATCTAGTTCTTTACAGTGCACTAAAACTGCTCCCATCACTGCCTTGGCCATACAGGCCAATGTATCATTGAATAGAATTTGTTGAACTCCGGGTTTGCCGATGCAAATTCATCGGTATCATGGGCATGGGCCTTGGTAAACGCAATGACGTCGTTTCTAACACTGTGGCTGAGCTTATGCCACGCGTCAATCAGCCATGGATGATTCTGTGCAAGTATAACGGATGCGTGGCCTGTCTCTGACTCTACAGTCAGCCATTTTAAGGTCCGTTTGGTAAATAGATTCAAATTAATGATTTAATTTAAGTTAATGTGATTTGAATTAGGGTTTGAGTTAGTGATTTGAATTGTTATTCGAATTGACGTTTAGATGTATATTTAAGTTTTAATCTAAGTATGGAATAAAATTAAAATTTGTGTTTGAAGAGGTAGTGAAGATAATTTTTGATATAAATCTAATAAAATCTTAATATTAATGATCTTAAAAAATATGCAATATGGATCTTCATTTATTTCTCTCTTCATTAGGAGCACAGTGAAAAAAGAATTCTCTCAATTAGATATCAAATGAAGAAGTTATGATTTTTTCCTCAAATATAGGAGAGAGAATTTTAGTTTTTACTGTAGCAAAGATATCCAAGTATTAAAAGTTTAAGGGGGATGAGAACTCTAAAAACTTAGATTCTTGATACTCAAATGATTCAGATTTTGGGAAAACAAACGCGTATTCGAAGGATTCTTGATACTCGAATCTAAATTTGAGTCCATTGAGTTCAAAGAATGCATGAAACAAACATACCCTTAGAGTACTTGGAAATTAATCCATATAGAGTCTCCTATTCACAGCCGATGGGAGATGTGCGGTGAAGATCTTTTTGCGAACTAGTGATCTCATGATGCGTTCAAGGTAGGAGACATTTGGAGAGGTTGAGCTAGCAATAGAGGAAGCTATTTGGGTCAATTTGAGAAACACCGCTTTTGCGGTATTGTTTTTCAAATTTACCACGTCTATAAAATGTTTCAAACATCACTTGCAATAAATATAAACACATTGTTGTTTCTAAATATTTTAGGTTAACGTTAGATAAAGATGTATTATTTAATAATATCTCGGCCTTTTAAACTAGAATTAATGGTATGGATCCAACAAAAGGGAAAAAAAAAAAGAGAATACAATAGAAGCAATAAAAAAATAATATATTACCTAATTTACTCAGATCATTTGGGACAAAGTGACAAGTCCACCGTGTGAGTGAATAATGTCGGCTATACGCAGCTGCGACAAAGTGATAAGACCACCATGTGAGTGAATAATGTCGGCTATACGCAGCTGCACACATTTTTGTGCCATAGAGTCCACAAAACTATAAACGTGTTGCCAAATTTCTGCCTGGCTAGCATTTCGTCAACTTTCTTTTCCTTCCAAAGATCTCTCTTTCTCGCGGATGAAAAACAGAAGATATTCAAGAATGTATCTAGCTGTATGAAAGCTTGGGGTGAAACAAAGGTGTGTGTATATATAATATTCTAGAGTAAGCATATATAATTTTGAGTTATAGTGAACTGGTGGCTTTTAGTATTTTTAGCTCGTATTATATCAGGTAATTGTTTATTTTGCAACAACTTGTTAGGTTACGTGGAGCTGCCTTCAGAAGTTGTACTTGTTGGTGTTCATAATTTGGAGACAAGGACGTAACCATATATGTCTTGAAGGATGAAAACTATCTGATCTATACGCGCTAAATTCTTCTCCATCATGCAAACCACTTCTCCATCATGCAAACCTCTTCTCCATAACTTAATTCTTTATTTCGTAGATAGGTTGGGGAAACGTAGTTAAATACGAGTCAATGCACATTTATACTTCTAAGTCGTGTTCACCACTGGGAAAGGAATGGAATTGAAAAAAAAAAAAAATGTTTTATGTACATTTGCCCCCTAAACTGTTAGTTTTTTGCAAAGTGATCCTTAAACTTCTTTTTATGGCAATTAAGTTCTAAACTTAACAAAGTGTAGCAATTAAGTTCTGACCCAGAACTTCCATAAAATTATTGAAACAGAAAACGCTCATGTGAGAGATACATAACCTATTTAAAAGATCTGTGTACCTCATTTGCTTCCAATAGGAGTCAAATTGTTTAATTTTATACAAAAAAAACAAAGAAATTATATATTGTTAATGATTTTTTTAACAATTTTGTTGTCTTATATGTATGTTTTAGTCATTGTAGTGTTCAAAATTCCATCCCTCCACTTCTAAAATCTTAATTTTGAACATTATGGTTAGAGACTTAATTGCCACACTTAATTAAATATAGGGACTTAGTTACCATGAAAAAAAGTTAAGGGACCACATTAATTCGTTTATATAGCTTTACTTGTTTAGTAGATGGAAGATGTAATGAAAAACAAGCCAATTCTCTTTGTAGTGTTGACCTATAAACTGCGAAATGGTAATCTGTTGCGAAAAATCTACAAATGCACAGAATCGTAGACAAGTAATTAAGAGTGAGTAGGGTATCGTTCCTATGAAGATTGCGTTAATCTAGCTAAGTACCCATATTGCTTAACTCTAAAATTATTTGAATAATCAAATATAAATAGAAAAATAACAAAACAAAACAAAACAAAATAAATAAAAACCTAAATAATAAAAGACTAGGGTATCTGATTTCACCTAAATTAATCATATTCAAATTATCTAATTTAATCAACTGGTGTTTACTCCTAATAACAAATTTCTCTTAGGCAATCGCTAATCTTTCTCAAGCATTAATAATTTATCCCAGTTAGCAAATTTCTTACATCTCTATAAAAATTCTAAACTTACCAAGATTCATTAAGAACATGAAATTCACAACGTTACACAAGTCTCATAGATATCTCTATCCTATGACAAACTTATGGCATCCAATCGTGGTCCAATTTAATTATTGCTTCTCAGCCTTAAACTAAATCACAAATCATGCAAAAGGTGCACAAACTTTTACAAGCATTAAGATCAGATTAAATACTCGACATAGATAATGAATAAACATCAAATTGAATCAAATTAAATAAAAGTAAATCTTTATAATCCGGCTACATAGTAGCCCTAACATAGAGAAAATTAGTTTCTAATGAGACTAGAAACAATCCTAAATAATGTCTTAAACTTAATGAGTGAAGGAAAAGAATTGTGTTTGGATGCAAAGATGGTTTTAGTCTCCAGTTTGCATTGTTCTTCTTCTCCAAGGCAGTGAGTTCTCCCCTCTTGTTTGTAGTTTTTCTCTCTTAAAATTTGTGCTCTAATCCTTCATAATGTTCTATTTATAAGCTAGAGTTTGAAGGGGCAATTTTGGAACAAATTTAGACTGAAAATTGAATTGCAATCTCAAAGGTGCCTAGGCTCAATTTTTTGCCACCTAGGCTTCGTAATGGTGCCTAGGCGTTACACTGCTCTTCCAAATGGCGCCTAAGCACCCAAGTTGTGGCGCCTAGGCACCGCAGTGTTGCTCGGCCTCCTTCACAGAATGGTACCTAGGCAGTTTTCTCTTGGGTTTTTGTATGGAACTTCATCTGTAAGAGCGGCTAGGCGCCCATAAGCTGGCAACACCCATAAGCTGATGTCTAGGCTCCATTTCATCTCAAGTCCAATTTTGCTCATTTTTCTGTCCGCTTTGCCCCACACTTTGGCATTATGCATTTTTTTCCCTCAAAACCTACAAATGAATATAAAACACTATTAAATTCTTATAAATTGCTCAAAACTAATAAAAATATTAAGTGGGAATCATCTAATTAATTAATCTAAAACTAACTTATCATAATCTTATTGATGTATATAAACTATCCCTTTATATAGTTAAATCTATAGTCAATTGTAATAGGCGAACTTAAAGAAACGTAAGTAAATTTGACATCTATTTTCTTTGATTTATATCTCCTCTTTCTTGGAACCCGCAAAGAATTTAAATTCAATACGATAACATAAGTCAATCCTAATCAATCCACATCATTGACACTAAATTTATTATCATGGACTCAATTTATTTAACTTTTTTTATTAAGAAGGTAAACAAATTAATATTTTTAAATGAATTTAATTTGAATAATATAGACAATATAAGATATGTTGTCTAAATTCACAAAGTATACATAAGTTGATTAATGTGGTATTTGGCAATGTAAGTTAGAACTAAAACTTTTGGTTGTTACAGTATAAGCTCTCACATGCTACAGTATCAAGAAAAAATATACTACAATATAAGTCTCTCATATGCTATAGTGTTTTCAACCGAAATCGATTCAAACTATTGGTTTCAACTAATGCTTCCAAACACCTTGTAAGTAAATTAACACTGCAAGTGTATATATTAATTGTGATAGTAATATCTAAGTAACATTGTCACTAAATGTCAAGTGTCAACTTCAAAATAACACGAAATTTAAGTCCATATAAACACAATCCAAATTTTCACCCCTATTTAAGATTTATGTGGTATCCTAAGAAGAATGAAAATATAGGTATCAATCAGTGCATAGATTTTATGAAAATAACGCCAAAAATATAAATATCAATGAAAATGGGCAAAAAATTTATGAATGTAAGGAAATTCTTTTCAATATGTTTCTTATCTTAAACTATTATTATTTTTATTTGTTTTGTTATATAAGGTTATAAAATCTTTATAGGTTTTATTATGGACATTTTGTAATTATAGCTTAGATTTAAGATGCTTTGCTTAGACGTTCCTGTAAATAGCCCTTCTTCTTTTTAGCATAAATAAAACAAAAAATTAAAAGATCGGTAACAGAGATAAAAACCCATTGAAATTGTAAGAGGGAGGGAAAAAAAAAATCAAGGTGAAAGTAAAGTACATAAACAAATTGTGGATCTCATTATGCTGAGTAGCTATTGGAAAACTTGATAGTAGAATCATCTCTTGAAGTACCTTAATTAATAACGGAAAACGGACACAACTAGCTCACGATTAAAAGATACTTAATCATCCTATTCATCGCATTTACACATCTAATATATTCAAATCAAAGTTTTGCAACATATAAAAATAGATACCAAAAAGAAAGATAAAAAGATACGCAAAAAAAAGAAAAAAGGGCAATCTACATATGATACACGAAATACGAAATTATATACTAGTTGGTGCTATTAACCATATAATTTTCAAAAAAAAAAAAAAAATCACACCTCAATGCCATTCAAGTTCTATGTCTCATTCCTCTTTCACATCTTTTCTTTCGCCAAAAAGTCTTCCTTAACCACAACTCACGCTTCTTTCTCATAACATTGTTTTCCACGATGACCCCAACAACTATTCCACTACTGAATCCAAGAACAACAGTCATCCAATTAAACTCACCAAATAGAGACTCGGATTCTTTATCCTCTTCTCCAAAACTCGAAGTGGGCTCCGTTGAGGATGAAGTATCTCCGCACTTTTTCGACAATGGATCACCACACAATCCCAAGTTTCCAATGTAAGAACTGTTTTCGAACGTGTTGAGTTGGTTCCCTCTCGGCACTCGTCCCGTGAGATGGTTGTAAGAGACGTTGAAGAAAGCAAGGAAAGTTAATCCCACGAATTCCTGTGGAATCTCACCTGAAAGTTGGTTTTGTGACAAGTCCAAAGATTCAACTTGTCTTATGTTCCCCAAAGAAGATGGAATATTGCCGCTGAGAATGTTGTTGGAAAGGTTTAGCACTCTCAGCGCTTGTAAACTGCCGATTGAATCTGGAATCTCTCCTTGAAACATGTTGCTCGAGAAATCGATAATGACAAGGACTTCTTGGATTTTCCCATATCGAACTTCTATACCTTTGATTGTTATGATGGTGGAGTAAGTGTATTCCAGATACCAGGTACGCTTTACGGCTTCAAAGCTCGATTCTGTCTTGAGATATGAATTACTAGAATCAACAACTTTCATGGCATTCTAATGTTGGAAGTATTGTGATGGTAACTTGCCGGTGACGTTATTGTGAGAAACATCGATGACTCGCAAATTTGGAAACTGGGAATTGGATGTTGGATTGGCTATTTCACCTTGAAGATTGTTGGATCGACGTGCGAGCAGCCTCAACTTAGGAAGTTCCCCAAGCCATGAAGGGAAAACGTCAAGGATTTGATTATTCCCAAGATTGAGACTTTCAAGCATCAGACAATTTGACAATGATCTTGGTATTTGGCCATTGAGCTGATTGTAGCTTAGATCAATCATCTTGAGTAGCCTTCCATTGTTTGAGCACATTTGAGGAATGGTCCCATGAAAGGAATTGTTTTTGATGTTTAAGACCGAGAGCAAATTGTCGGGATTCTCCAAACATTTTGGAAGCGTCATTCCACTCAACAAGTTGTTGGACAAATCAAGAAGTTGAAGGGAATTTAGATTGCAAAACAATTGTGAAATGTCTTCGCTTTCGCCGTGGTCAAGGCCTGTCAAGAAGTTATCATTAAGAGCCAAATAGGCCATGGTTTCGATGCTTGTATTCCAAATCCATTTGGGCATTTTGCGATGTATATTGTTTTTCCCAAGGTCCAAAAATCTAAGCTTGTCTTGGTACCTTAAGAAACCCGGAAAGTGACTTAAATTGCAAGAATTCAGCCCCAAAATCTCCAACTTACCAAAAGTTCCATTTATATCTTCAACTTTCGTGATAATCCACAAATTGTTAGCATCAATACGGAGCTCGGCTAAATATTTCATGTCACGAAACATGTGCTCAAAATTCAAAGTGCCAGTCAAATTATTTTCAAAAAGATTAAGAGTTCGAAGTTTCTTTAGCCTAGACAACGATTGTGGCACAGGACCACTTAATTTGTTCCTTGCGAGGCTTAAAACACATAATTCCGTAAGGTTTCCTATCCAGGAGGGGATTTGGCCAATTAGTTGATTCCCACCCAACCATAAGATGTTTAGCTTGGTAAGGTTTTGTAGGAAAGTAGGGACTTCACCGACAAAATTGTTATAGGAAAGGTCCAAATAAGTGATATTAGTTAGACTGCTTAGTGAAGATGGAAGAAACCCCGAAAACTTGGCTCTCGCAACACTCAAAATTTCCAAGGATTCAAGTTTTCCGATTGAAAAAGGTATGGTACCAGAGAAATTTGTATGGGAAAACCAGACTGTTCTAAGAGGACTAGCCGACCGAAATTTAGGGAACTGACCAGTGAGGTTTGGATTATGTTGTGCAGCAAGAAACTGAATTTTGGGAAGGTGGAAAATCTCTTCTGGAAATTCTCCATACAATCCACAAATTCTCATGAGGAGGTATGTTAAAGAAGAGAGGTTTACCAAAAAAATCTGGCACTTTTGAGGATATGTTGACATAGCTAAGGTCGATCGTCGACAAATTTGAGAGAATCGAAATTTCTGATGGGAGTCCAATTAAAAAGGATCTAGACAAATTAAGATAAGTTAACTTGGAAAGACGACCTAATTCAGGTGGGACTCGAGAATAATTGAAATGGTTATCAGCAAGGTTAAGCATTTGAAGATGTTTCAACTTAAAAATACTAGCATTGGAGTTGATAGAGCCATAAAGAAAACTACTACTGACATCAAGAGAAATTACATGACCAGTTTTGTCATCACACGTGACGCCGTCCCACGAGCAACAATCAGACTCGGCGCCGTCTTGTTCTGCCTTCCATGATGCAAGTTTTGGATAGGCCGTAGGTTCACGAGAAGCGGACTTGTTTACGGTCAAGATCTCCTTCAATTGCAACAAGGCAATTTGTTCATCACTATGGCAAAGTGGCTGCACAGGATTTAGGAACAAGAAACAAGTACAACTGAGAATTATTATAAAATGAAATAGTAACGGTAACAAGAATAACTCCATATTCATGTATCTTAGATGGAAGTGTTGGATCGTATAATGGCCTTGATAACTTTTTATATAGATCACCAAAGAAGGCCTTGATCAAGGTCTCTCCCATCGCTATCATTTCATCAGCCACATTGAATTAAAGTCGTTGTGTCGTATGTCATGCGGCTACCTTAAAACGAAAGTTCCTGCATTCAATTGCATGGTTTGAACCAGTCAATTTCGACTTGGCTAGCTCTTATGTTGGACCAACCGAAAGCTAAGTGATATTTATTTCTTTGGCATGACAAGCGAATTCACACGTTAAGATCAAGGCAAAAATTTCCTTCGAGGCTTCCCCATAAACTATATTCCCTAAGGCATTTAATCTTTGACATCTATATACCAACGGTGGAGGTTTTTTTGAAGTCGAGTTTTTTTTTTTTTTTCAAATATATTATGTATTTTTAATATTTATATCAGTTCTCTAGATTTAATATCTTTAGTTAATTAGGTTATTTAGTTTTTTTATACCATGCTCTTTAAGTTTATTCAAAAAGTACATCATTTATTTTTTATTTAATCAAAAGTATACTTTCATAATAAATATAACACCCAAATTATAAATTTCCATAACCTTCAATTTTTTACCTCAAAATGCCAAAAATACCCCTATATTACAAGAAAGAAAAAATAACAACCTTTACTCAACCGATCATTCAAGACAAATTTTCTTGCTAAAATCTTGCCTATAATTAGCCACGCTAATAATTTATTAAAAGTCTAACCTCTTACAGAAAGATCAGCCGCCAGAGTACCTTTCGGTTTGGGGAGTCTTTAAGAAAACTGCTCTCCAGTTCCACTTCTTAGTTCATAAATATATCTTTGGGTTATAATTTCACAGATTACTGCCGCATTATACACATAACCCAACTTAGCCTTTTGATTTTTGTTCATACACACAGCGTTATCCTGGTCTTTTCTGCTCATAATCTCCCTAGGAAAGTCGCTTTCGATCATCTTCCCTCCATCCTCAGAGTCGCCACTCTCACGAAATCTTAGACTCTTCACCTGTTGAGTCAAAATCAATTTAATATAAGCAAATACTTTCTTAAAACAGGAGGAATAAGGAGGAACAATAGAGACTAGAAAAGAGCAGTGATACGAAAAATAAAGCCGATAATGTCACAAGAAATTACCAGTCTCAAGTCACGATCGGAGCTCTTCCGTGATCCACGGTCCAGGAGGGTGGATACGTACACGCGTATATCTTGTATAGGGATTGGGATGTATGATCCTACGCATCAGGGTCTAGTTGTCAGTGCAACTATGAACTAACAACGTAGAAAGGTCTCAGTAAAGGAAGCTATTGGAGAAATCATGAATAAACTAGTAGCATAGTGCTGCCCGCTTCAAAACGTCTTGTGCTATTATAAAAGCCACAGAAAAGTAATCAGCCCAGGTACCAAACAAGTCAAATTTTGAACAAAAGTCATGATTAGAAATTTAGATATCAAAGACCTCTCCGCAACTTACTGTGAGATAGCATAACTAGTGGGAGTGAATCCAGCAATCCAGCAGCATAATCTACAAGCTGCGTCTGAGCTTCTAACTCTCTCTGTTGCTAATTCTCCAAAATCACCTCTACGTATAGCATATTAAGGAAACTCAAGAGCAAGGTATTTTAACTCAAAAGTATATTACAAGCTTTCTCTGTTTAAAAAAAAAAATACTTGAAAATAAAATATAAACTCTCTCCATTTAAACTAAATAAAGATCTCGAAAGGAACCGTCTACACTGCTAATAAAATCAAATCCAATCCTTAAATCTCCGGAAAGATGGAAAACAATTAGTAAGCTTTTTAATATTTGGAATTTTAAAAGGATACAAGGATCCTATGTTAAAAATTTACAAATACAGAATTATGATTTTTATATATACATAAACTATTTTTATATATGCATAAACTAAATTGTTTAAAAATCATCTACATGTGGAAACATAAAGGAAAAGAAAGCTAACCTTCCGCCATTGACAAATACAGTAAGAATGGAGAATATCTTTGCAAAAAATTCCTGAAGCAAATTTTGTGCAAGAAAAAAGAATTTTCTAAATCTTCTACATTTTGAAGAGATGGTGTATTTTTAAATAAACCGCAAGGCTTAGGGACCCTTTGTATTTTTACGTGATATTTATAAACACCCACCATAAGGTGTATGTTACCATCAAGAGGTATATTTGAAACAAGACCCTTTTCTGAAACATTATAATAGTTCAAAAATATCTTTTGGTTGACACTCGTTAGAAAATACGTGTATATTGGATCACTTCAATTTATTTTTATTTATTTATTATCATTTAAAAACTAAATAAATAATAATATATAAATTAAAATAACATTCTCTCACTTGGTCCATATATATTTTCTAGACAACCAAAATCAACCAAGCTTCAACTTAAGGAATAAGCACATGAATCATGGCGATAGGTTCTCTTAGAATGAGTATTATCTTTCATGTATTATAGCGCATTATATCCCTTAATACTAACTCATGAATGGTAACGTAACTTAATGAATAAACCCTATATTTATTCTAGGTCCAACTTAATTGATTTTTCTCAAAATAATTGAATATGTGCACAACTAAATATGAGAAAACATCACAACTGAATAAGTGTTTCATAAAAATAACAAAACGTACGTACAATGAAATTCACATCATGGAACCAAGTCTCATTCGTACTATATGATCCTTAAAAATCTTTGGTGGCATGTCTTTAGTTAAAGGATTAGCAATCATTAACTTAGTGCTAACATGTTCAATAACCACTTTTTTTTTCTTTAACACGTTCTCTTATAGACAAGTACTTAATGTCGATGTGTTTACTTTGACTACCGCTCTTGTTGTTCTTGACCATAAATACCGTAGTTGAATTGTCATAGTACAATCTCAATGGCCTAGAAATAGAATCCATAATTCTAAGCCCCGATATGAAACTCTTCAACCATATACCACGCGAAGTAGCTTCAAAACAAGAAACAGACTTGGCCTCCATAGTAGAGGTAGCAGTCAAAGTCTGCTTCACCTCTTTCAAGATACAACTCCACTGGCAAACATAAAAACATTGCTAAATGTTGATTTTCGCGAATCAACACAGTCAGCAAAGTCTAAATCGGAGTATCCAATCACCTCTAGATTATCAATCTGTCTATACATGAGCATATAATCCTTAGTCCCTTGAAGCTATCTCATCACCTTTTTTGCAGCTCTCTAGTGGTCAACACATGGGTTACTCTGATATCTGCCCAACATTCCCACAACAAATGCAATGTTAGGTTTTGTATAGACCTGAGCATACATTAAGCTTCCAACGGCTGAAGCATAAGGAATGTTTTTCATTTGTTCTCGTTCGATCTCATTTTTTAGGCACTGGTTTAAATTGAACCTATCACCTTTCATAATGGGTGCTACACTTGATGAGCAACCCTTCATCCAAAACTTCTCTAGAACCTTGTTGATATAGGTTTCTTGAGACAAACCCAAAATGTCTCGAGATCTGTCCTTATGGATCTTAACGCCAATGACATGATGCATTTCCTTTATCCTTCATATCAAAGTTCTTTGAGAGAAATTGCTTTACCTCATATAGCAAACCCTTATCATTAGTTTCAAGTAATATGTCATTCACATATAGCACAAGGAAACAAATCCTACTCCCACTAACCTTTTGGTATATACATTGATCCATGATATTCTCCTCAAAACTAGAGAGATAACATCATGGAACTTCAAATATCACTGACGAGAGGCTTGTTTCAATCTATATATGGATTTCGTAAGCTTGAAGACTAAATACTCACCATCACTAGAGGAAAATCCTTTTGGTTGCTTCATATAAACCTCTTCCTATAGATCACCATTAAGAAAGACCATTTTCACATCCATTTGATGCAAATCCAAATAAAAATGGTGACTAATGCCACAATGACCCGAAGAGAATCCTTTTTAGATGCAGGAGAAAAGGTCTCCGTATAGTCGATTCCTTCTCTTTGAGTGAATCTTTTAGCAACGAGTCTTGCCTTATGTCTCTTAATGTTGCCCAATGAGTCCTTCTTTGTTTTAAAGACCCACTTACATCCAATGGCTTTTACACCATCAGAAAACTCAACGAGATTTCAGACTCTATTAGATGCCATAGAATCCATTTCGTATTTCATGGCATTGTACCATAAGTTAGATTCCTTAGAATTCATGGCTTGTAAAAATGTTTCAGGATCATTTTCGGCATCACCATTATAGTCAGACTCTTATAGATACACAATATAGTCCCTAGGTATCGCTGATCACTTTTCTCTAGTAGATTTCCGTAATGTTGGTTTAACATTCTCCTGAGGAGTATGTTGTTCAACAGGTTCCTATATCTATTGTTCAGCTGGATCCACTATTTCTTAATCAGTAGTCTATGGAACTTGAATGAATTGTTGTTGTCCATCACGCATTTGAACTTTAGGCGTGTTGTGTACAATAATCAATCTATCACAAGAAGTGAAAGGTTGAGCATCTGATGATCTTTCTCAGGAATAGTGTTCCAAGATCGATCGCTCCCACTAATCAAGTCATTCTTAAAAAATTTTGCATTTCTTGATTTCACAAATTTAGTACTGTGAGATGGACAATGAAATAAGTATCCCTTAGACCGTTTAGCATAACCAACAATATATCCACTTATGGTCCTTTGGTCTAGCTTCTTCTCTTATGGATTATAAACTCTTACCTCCGACGGGCATCCCCAAACGAGTACATGTTGCAAACTTGGTTCCAACCTTTGAATAACTCAAAAGGCATCTTGGGGACAGCCTTGGTTGGAACTCGGTTCAATATATACACTGTCGTCTTAAGAGCTTAAGTTTATAAGGACTTAGGAAGTTTGGAGCTAGCAAGCATAGTCCACACCATGTCCAATAATGTTTAGTTTCTTCTTTCAGCTACACCATTCTAGTCTGGAGAACTCGGCATAGTGCATTGGACAACAATCCTATGTTTTTGAAGAAACCTAGCAAATGAACCAGGTACTTGTCCATGCTTAGTGTATCTACCATAGTACTCTCCACCTCTATCTAATCTCATGATCTTAATTTTTTTCTGTATTGTTTCTCTACTTCCGCATTAAAGACTTTAAAAGCATCTAGTGCTTTGTTTTTATTGTTAAGCAAGTAAAAATACATGTATCGTGAGTAGTCATCTATAAAAGAGACAAAATATCTTTAAGAGTACGTGTCCATGCATAGACTACAAATATTCGTATGTATGATTTCCAATAAATTAGAACTCCTCTTGGCACCTTTCTTTGACTTGTTGGTTTACTTATTCTTAATGTAGTCCACACAAGTATCAAAATCAATAAAATCTAAAGTACTAAGTACTCCATCATTTACTAATCTCTTAATTCTCTCAATGGAGATATGTCCTAGTCTCTGATGCCACATAGAGGATTCATTATTTAAAACACATCGCTTAATGCCAACATTTTCATGAACATGCGTAGTAGTATAATTGGCATCATTTTGTAAATTAAGACAAAAAAGACCATCAGACAAAGCACTACATCCAATAAAATCAGATTTATAAAATAAGTTGAAAGAAGATTATGAAAGATTAAAGGAATATCCAACTGATATAAGTCTGGAAACTAAAATTAAATTTCTAGAAAAACTAGGAATATAAAATGTCTTTTCCAAATACAAAATGAAACCACTATTTAAAACTAATTCGCATGTTCTTATAGCCTCCATATGTGAGTGCATCTTATTTCCAGAATAGATGCTTTGCTCACTTCCCACTGGCATTCGTAGGTCTTGCAATCCCTGTAGGGAGTTGGTAACATGGATTGTAGAACCGGAGTCAATCCACCATGCGTTATAATTAACATCAATCATATAGGATTCATAACATATAAGTGAGAGTCGAGTACCTTTCTTGTTAAGCCATTCCTAGAATTTAGAGCAGTCCTTCTTCATGTGCCCCTTCTTCTTACAAAAGAAGCTCTTGGCTCCTTTTTAATATCCGGCTGGGTAGGAACCTTGCCTTTCCTCTTTTGCTTGGCTTGATGTTTCTTCTTATTTCCTTCGTGTGCTAGATTTATTTTCTCTCACTCCTCCGTGATGAGTCTTCCCTCCTCGTGTACACACATGGTCAATAGCTCATTAATTGACCATTTGTCCTTATGTGTGTTATAGAAGATCTTAAAAGGATCATACTCTATGGGGAGAGTGTTCAAAATGTAATGAACCAGGAAAGAATCAGACATCTCAACCTTAAGCGTCTTCAATTGATCCACAATATTCCTTATGTGCATAATATACTCATGCATGCCTTTTATACTAATAAGTTTCAAGGATGAAAATTGCATGATAAGGGTGCTTGCCAATGCCTTATCTAAAGACTTAAATTGCTCACCAATAGAATTTAATAGTGATCGGACATTGTCATATTGATC
This sequence comes from Artocarpus heterophyllus, assembly GCA_025403435.1. Lineage (NCBI taxonomy): Eukaryota > Viridiplantae > Streptophyta > Magnoliopsida > Rosales > Moraceae > Artocarpus > Artocarpus heterophyllus. The sequence continues at coordinate 8,747,551 of CM046347.1, read as the reverse complement.
AACCGAACCCCTAATCCTAGCAGAGCTTTTGGTTTTTATGAACATAACTGAGAGATGATTAGATCGCTCCCATTTTTCATATCGACCAACATTATCTGGAGTGCTGGTCTTAGTGATAGAGGGCGGTTCATCCTTTCTAATGGCATAGTCAATGTCCATCTACCTCAAATGAAAGAGAATTTTCTCATTCCAAACTTTATAGTTATCACCCTTAAGCTCGGGAATATCATATTTCATATCAGATAAATTAACAGGTTGAATTACTACAATATATCAAATATACATGTTCATATCACAAAATTTGAAGCTTATAACAATATGACATGTTTTACTAATGTAAATCATGTGACAAAAATCATGAATCTTATGACATATAAAAACTGTCCGTGGGCTAAGTTTCTAGTTTACATTGATTCATATACAACCTTATTATAAAACTATTAAACTATATTCAATTTTTTAATTCCTGTGAAAAAATTAAGAAAATAGTTTAACATTTCATCCTAAACAATTATATTTAATATAATAAGCTTTCATGTGAGATAAATTTTATCATACCAAACATACAATTAACGCCCGGTTAACTACATGTGATTCAAGAAACTTATCGTATAATTTCAATATAATTTAAGATGCAGTGGCTACTCTTAAATAAATTAAAATTATACAAATCACTTAAGACATTTAATTTTTATGCATAAAATATTCATGAATTTGTATGTATTGAAAAAATAACAACTAAAGCATACATGCAAACTAAATTTTGCATAAATTCAATAATATATCTAAAATAAATTTTCAAAATTTTATTTAAACATAAATAATAAAATCTTGGATTTCATTGATTTCATTTTAGATTCATCAAAAATTAATTTTTCAAAATACCCAAATAAAAAAATTCTGTAAAGAAAATACTAAAACAAAATTAATTATTTTTTTTTTTGGATTTTTTGGGTAAAAAATGCCCCTTGAAAACGTCATTTTTGTCACTGATGAAAATGACATGTTGTTTTGAAATGATAACAGTAGCTTCTACCTGAGTAAAATGACTTGTCGTTTTTCTCAATGAAAAACGACATGTCGTTTTCTACTCAGAAAGCGCGGCCTTTATCTGAGTAAAACGACGTGTCATTTTTCTCAATGAAAAACAACATGTCGTTTTGCTATTTGAAAACACGGCCTTCAAAAGCCAAAACGACATGTCGGTTTCCGCCCTGATTTGGTTTTTCATGTTATTTCAGGTTTTCTTTGCCCAGATTTAACTCAAATGGGTCTAATTGCAACTTGGTCATTTCTATACCTCATGGATACCAAAATTGATGTTTTTAAAACTCAAAAATGTTAGAAAATCAATTTCCTAATGATTTCTAATGTTGGTTTTCATCAAAAATCATCAAAAAATGATTTCATATACAACAAAGTTTTTGGTATTTTGAAAAATTCCATTAAACTCTATTCCAACATATCAAGGCAGAGAAAAAATCACGCTCTTGATACCAAATGTTAGAAATTTACATATACAGAATTATGATTTTTATTTATGCATAAACCAAATTGCATAAAAATCATCTAAATTGTAACGCCCCTATATGGGGGTTAACAGTTTTTAATGAGATAAAATAAAAATAAATAATAAAAGTAAAACCTTAAAGATTAAAATTTTCCCGGGACTTAAATGAAAACTCTCAACTCAAAAATAAAAATATAAACGATAAATAAACCACAGTTTTAATGTAGCACCTTAAATTTAATAATATAAACTGTTGTCATCATCATTTTAACCCTCAACACATTGTAATACAGTCACAGAAAGTAACAATTGATGCTTACATTATCATGAAGAACATTCTCAACGATTGAAGCAGTCCCAATGTAATATAGTTACATCACTTCCTCAACTATATTTCTCGTAGCCACCTCACACTTAGTGAGTCCTGAAAAGATATAAACATAAGGGAATGAGCAACACTATGCTCAGTAGAGAAAGCCATTACTCACCTTTAGGTTTTTATCATTACCACATTAAAATCTGCATGGTCAGTAAGTCACATCATATTCCAGATTATGAGGTTTATTATGATCACATCTTATGGATACCGTAGTTAATCATTACCAAGTGTCATAATTACACATTTATACAAATATTACCAATTATCATTGTTCCTAGGTATCCATGTTAAATTGAGTATCACTCAACTCATCGAAACCCAAATGGGCGCACTTGATCACCCTATAAACATTCCAAGGGTGTTCCGGTGAGGGGACATCAAGCCCCGAGTCCTCACCAAATCGATTCCTGTACAGTGTGTTCTGGGACTTTCAACCCAAGGAAGCGTCATCGCCTTCCCCCTACTTTACCTTTTAGGGTATTCATGCCCAAGGACGTAACCGTCGCCCTCTTCATGTCTCACAATTTCTCTATATTGAATCATTATCAATAGAGTTAGTTTTCCTAACCATGCTTCTCAATTTATAACATGTGTCAATTCATTATGTTCCTCGCCGTACAATACAAGACGAGTCCATGTCATAGTTTCATATGTGATAATCATATAATATCAGTTCAACATAGATATATATATATTGCGGCAAAACAATCAATTTTAATTCTATAAAAACCTCACAAAAGATGAGTAATAGAATCCCTACCTTTTAAGCTTATCAACAGTCTCTTAATCCTGGAATCAATTAACGTTAGCTCCATACTCCCTTGATCCTAAGGCGTGCATAAGGACAATTAAAACTAAAGCACAACATACAACTACATTCATAAATAAATCATGTGTAAACCTATCTTACTAGTATGCCATTAAAGCTTTTATATAAATCTCTTTTGAATACCACAGTAAACAATTTTTGTCTTAACACAATATAAAATGTGAACAAGTAATCTATATGTTTTAGTCCCTAATAAGATTCATCAATCACTTAGGATAATATTGGAAAGGTTGCAAGACATTAAAGAATTAGGTGGTGAGCAAAGATGGGTTCTTGGTTCAAGTTAGCAGCTGGTATACCATAACAAACTGGTAGATTTACTAGTTTCCAATACAAAAATTAAATAATTCTTAGAAAATAAAATACAACTCCGATTTAGGTTTATGATAGCTCGTTAGAAAGCCTAGGATGCTACTTTTCAAATATGCAAACCAATTCATAAAATTCATTTTAATTTAATCTTAGAATTTCAAGAAATAACCACTGCCCATAGAGGTATTACAAAGTTTAACAATATAAATTTTCTGTCTAGGGCATATACACTTAGACTTCATACATATGCTCCAAAATAGCAACAAACATATACTTAGGTTTAAGAACGCAAATTTGAATAATCCTTTAGTATAAAAGAAAATTTATAAATGAAAGACTAAATTTGTTCATAAGATTCTAACCTCGGATTATGGTTAGTTGGAAGCTTGAAATGGCTTCAAAACAGGTTCCTTTACTTCGGTATGACTGAAATTCTTGCTCAAATGGAGGTGATGGTGGCTGATTTTTATGGCAGCCTTGAAGAAGTTCTCTAAGTATTTTGCTTCAGCAAAGAAATGAGAAGAAGAGTGTGGGAACCGTGAAAGAGAAAGGAAGAAAAGATGAAGTCTTTGAAGAGAAGTGATAGAAACAATTATAGAGGAGACATGTTGAAGCATGTCACGGAGGAAATAAAGAAAATGAGGGTCAAGAGTAGTTGGAAAAGATATCCTTATGTCTCATCTAAAGACTTTAACACACATAATGCCAATATGACATTTTTGAGATTTATTAGAAGTTCTAAGGCTTTTTAGTAATCATACTAAATAAATATAAGAGAATTTTAGAAAATTTAAAAATAGATAAAAATAAATATTATAAAATAAATTTAAATGAAGCAATTTTTTTTTATACATTAAAAATTAATTTAATTACCTCAATACCCGTTAGAAGAATAACGGGTGTCACAGCTCTACCCCCCTTAAAGAAATTTCGTCCTCGAAATTTCAATTCTAGCAATACTAGTAAAAATTATGATTCCACTATGATTCCAATTCTGAGTCTAAACCGTTAATGTTGTTTGTCCTCCAAATTTAAGTTATCGTATCTCCACTTATTTACTTGCATAATAAATCTTACTCCTAAATCCCTCAATGAGAGTATTTCTGACAAGTTTCAACTTATAACACCGTATAATAGTCTAAGAATCTGATCAGGCCTACATATTGACCATATCATGATTCCAGTCCTTCATTGTCCATGGACTGTGATTTACAATCACATTTAAGGAGATTGCCAGAGAAATTTTATATACTTCATCTTTAGGTTCCTTTTCCTTTTTGAGTAAGGAAAAGTCAAATATATTTGATTTCATACCTCAACTAATAAACTAAAACATAATCATAAAACATATATCACAAACACTTATATTCAAAACCATACATTAAACTTATTCATAGAGATATTAAACGGAATCTCTGGTTGCAAACATACCCGACATATTTTTCATTAAACAGCTATCCTCATGACACAAACATTCAATCCAAATAATATACTCATATTTCATATGGAATATCCCCATAACTGACTTTGGTACTTCCACATAATATTAACAGAATATTACACATTACAAACATGATACGGATACGTTTCGAGAGTACAAGGCACTCCGTATACCAGCTATCCATATCATGCATGCTTAGAGGATACAAAAACATCGATAAACAAAAGATCGGACCTTAAGAAGGATGCGTTTCAAGAGCATCAAGTACTCCGTATCCAGCCATCCCGGCATTAGGCTCAATGAATCTAAAAGATTGAACAACAACGTACCACAAGAAACACAGAATACAAGGCAAACGGTTATTCGTAACACACGAAATACGGACACACATGCCTACATGCCAAAGATAAAACAAAAAGATTACAGATGGAGATTCAAATCAATTGGCCGCTCCCGGCTTTCCCTTTCCCATTCAAGCTTGGATGTTGCAGTGTCGGATTCTGGATGTATGATTTGCATTTTGTCTATCAATTCCTCAGCTGTTGAAGCAGTGACAAAGATTTGTCTCTCCGATTCTGTAGTGATGTTTTCTTCCACAGCGTAATCTAGAAATTTCAAAAGACCGTCATAAAAACCCTTTACGTTCAGCAGTCCCAAAGGTTTGGAATAAAAGCCCAACAATTGCCCACAAGCAACTATAAATATTTCCTCAAGAGTACCTAGACCACCAGGTAATGCTATAAAAGCATCAGAATTATAGATTATGTCTTTAAAATTTTTTGGGATACTCCTGACTCCTTCTCCCTTACCTATGGCTTCCTTACAAAGGTTTCCTTCAACTGGAATATGAGGCCAAATTCTTACATCAGTAGCGTCGCTAGACCTAGCTGCTAGTGCCATATTTACCATCATTTTTATACTACCACCCCCATAGATTATGTTAATCTTCTTGCGTGCTAGGACTTGCCCTAAGTGATTTGCAGCTTCTAAATAAGCTTTATCTTTTCCAAGGCTGGAACCACAAAAGACACAGACATTCTTTATTTTCTTCGTGGACTGGGAGGTAGACATAATTGGTTTATAGAAGTGGTTGCTTAATGTCTGCTCCACTTAGACTTCGGGTTCTACATGAGTTTTTAAAGATGAGAAATATACAAAAAGGGCTAAAGAGATAGACGAGTAGGTAATGAAAAGGTAATCCAAAGATTTAAACAAAATCTTGTGCGGATAAGAAAGTAAGATAAGGTGATTGATAGTTTACAGAAAATCTGATTCACTTTTTGAAAAAGATTAGACTCTAATTGTATAACTTTTGACAATTGAGAACAATTTGACAGAAGACCCTCATGACACAACTGTAGACTTTTTGACAAATATACACCAAGTCTAGAAATTTAATATAAACGACAAATACTGTAGAACTTTTGAAATTTGAGACACAATCTTGAAATATCTGGATAAGCTTTTCAAAATTCAAACATATTACTGTACCGTATGTGACGTGTCTGATAAGATAATATATTTTATTATATATATGTATTTAAGAAAATCATAAATTAAATAAGATATTAACACTTACTGTATCAATCTAATAATCACAATTATTTCAAACACAAAAGCAAATATTCTGAGAAAAAGAAAAACACAAACTGTTGAACATCAGCTAAAACTGCTTCAAATAAGCAAAGACTAAATAACCTTTATAGAGCGATGACTTATTCCCCATCCAGTTTTCTTATGGCTTGACAAACAGGATCTAGAAATACCATATTCCTGAGACGTTGTCTTTCTGTATAAAATTTAGGCCAGAGTTTAAAAATAGCTCCTTGAACATATCCACTAGGGTGACCGTGGAGAGGAGGATGGATGCTATCCAAGTTCTCCTTTGAAAGTCCATCCCTACAAAACCTTATTTTATCCTCTCTATTCGTAGACATATAACCAGGTGAAGTACATTTACCGTTACAATTTTGTCTTCCACATTTGTTACAAGTGACCACGATGGCACGAGCTCTTCTTTTCATTGCACTACGACTGGTACCTGTTCCTGGTAAACCGACATCTTGACTAAAGTCACTCGGACGGATTTTCCCCTCTATTAACATTCTCACATCACAAGGGATACCAAAACGCATAAGAATCCACAACCGAGTAATTCTAGCCTTGTATTTCTTTCTGAGAATCTTTTGGGAGAGTGATGGAAAATACTTTCTCAGGTGTTGGTACTTTGGGTCCATAATAGAAAGGAAAAATTAAGATAGTAAATTGCAGAATCCTAGAATTCCTTCTTCTTTTAGAGAAAAAGAAGAATTTTTAATGAAAAAGAAGAGGATTTGCAATTTAGAGAGAAAATAACAAATTAAGAGAGAAAAAGTGAACTCGGAGAAATAAGCTCCTATGCACAGTAAACGTATTTGTAAACATTAATTAAACCACTGTATATGACACGTATAGAGACCACGTGGGAGAGACAGTGTGAATCAAACTGATTTAGGATTTAAACTAGGCCCAAATGTTCTTAGTTGAAAATGGTCAGGTTGTTTCGGGCCTTAACACATTTAGAACGAGTTAAATAACAAACATAAAATTGAAAACCAATTTGTATAAATCTTAAACCCAATTTAAAGCCCACTATAGATAAAGTTAACTATAAACAACAAATCTAATTTAACGACAACAAGGATCTTCCTGAATGATATTTAAAATCATTTCATAACAACATAATCCTCCAGCAACTCAAATAATTTTGTTTTAATCAAAACCTTATTGAACAATACATACACCCATATGTTATTCCTAATACTTAACATCTATCAATGGATTCATCATTATTACTACCAAGGGTTTAGAATGCGACTAACCTTGAAATCAATACGATTTACGTCTTTCAACATAGACCATATCAATGAACAAAGACACTAGATGTTACTACTTAAGAACATCTACAATCCCCATAATTCTACTCATACAATATATAATTTCCTCATATAACAAAACCTTAGGTAACCAAAAGATTCACTGATACACTTAAATACAATGTACGTAACGAAATATTCCAATTTTGAGATTCATGCATTCTAGACTTTACACAGTCTCAACAGACCAAAAGTCTAACATTTATCTCTCTCAAGATTCAATACCATGATTCCCAACTTATATCATATTCCTCAAATAAATAGAACTTTTAAGAAAAGTTATTGACACTTATGTGCTCCATCGAATCCACACATAATCATTACTTAGGTTTGAATCAATTACGAAAAATTTGGCATATCTATGTCAAACTTTAAAATCAATAAATCAAGCCTTATATTTTTTTATTGTTTTTCACGAGACAAAAGGCTATTAAATCCTTGTATCTACACGAATTTCTCATCGTTTATACGAATTAGATATGCTTATAGATCCTAATATTATACGAATCTCTCATAAGCAATCTACTTATAAACTCATTCCATATAATTATCATTCCCTCATAACTATTAATACTTTCCTTCTATATAATTATTGTACTCATATAACTATTAATATTTTCATTCTATGGCCTTTCCATGTTACATCCTTCTAGACTGTATAAATCAATGTGAAGGTTCATTTTGATGATGACAATGAAAATTCAGCTTCAAAACCATCTCAAAAATATATATTTTTTTAAAGTGGTGCTACACTCCCTAGGTTAACCGAACCTAGGCTCTGATACCAAAAATTCTGTAACGCCCCTATATGGGGGTTAACAGTTTTTAATGAGATAAAATAAAAATAAATAATAAAAGTAAAACCTTAAAGATTAAAATTTTCCCGGGACTTAAATGAAAACTCTCAACTCAAAAATAAAAATATAAACGATAAATAAACCACAGTTTTAATGTAGCACCTTAAATTTAATAATATAAACTGTTGTCATCATCATTTTAACCCTCAACACATTGTAATACAGTCACAGAAAGTAACAATTGATGCTTACATTATCATGAAGAACATTCTCAACGATTGAAGCAGTCCCAATGTAATATAGTTACATCACTTCCTCAACTATATTTCTCGTAGCCACCTCACACTTAGTGAGTCCTGAAAAGATATAAACATAAGGGAATGAGCAACACTATGCTCAGTAGAGAAAGCCATTACTCACCTTTAGGTTTTTATCATTACCACATTAAAATCTGCATGGTCAGTAAGTCACATCATATTCCAGATTATGAGGTTTATTATGATCACATCTTATGGATACCGTAGTTAATCATTACCAAGTGTCATAATTACACATTTATACAAATATTACCAATTATCATTGTTCCTAGGTATCCATGTTAAATTGAGTATCACTCAACTCATCGAAACCCAAATGGGCGCACTTGATCACCCTATAAACATTCCAAGGGTGTTCCGGTGAGGGGACATCAAGCCCCGAGTCCTCACCAAATCGATTCCTGTACAGTGTGTTCTGGGACTTTCAACCCAAGGAAGCGTCATCGCCTTCCCCCTACTTTACCTTTTAGGGTATTCATGCCCAAGGACGTAACCGTCGCCCTCTTCATGTCTCACAATTTCTCTATATTGAATCATTATCAATAGAGTTAGTTTTCCTAACCATGCTTCTCAATTTATAACATGTGTCAATTCATTATGTTCCTCGCCGTACAATACAAGACGAGTCCATGTCATAGTTTCATATGTGATAATCATATAATATCAGTTCAACATAGATATATATATATTGCGGCAAAACAATCAATTTTAATTCTATAAAAACCTCACAAAAGATGAGTAATAGAATCCCTACCTTTTAAGCTTATCAACAGTCTCTTAATCCTGGAATCAATTAACGTTAGCTCCATACTCCCTTGATCCTAAGGCGTGCATAAGGACAATTAAAACTAAAGCACAACATACAACTACATTCATAAATAAATCATGTGTAAACCTATCTTACTAGTATGCCATTAAAGCTTTTATATAAATCTCTTTTGAATACCACAGTAAACAATTTTTGTCTTAACACAATATAAAATGTGAACAAGTAATCTATATGTTTTAGTCCCTAATAAGATTCATCAATCACTTAGGATAATATTGGAAAGGTTGCAAGACATTAAAGAATTAGGTGGTGAGCAAAGATGGGTTCTTGGTTCAAGTTAGCAGCTGGTATACCATAACAAACTGGTAGATTTACTAGTTTCCAATACAAAAATTAAATAATTCTTAGAAAATAAAATACAACTCCGATTTAGGTTTATGATAGCTCGTTAGAAAGCCTAGGATGCTACTTTTCAAATATGCAAACCAATTCATAAAATTCATTTTAATTTAATCTTAGAATTTCAAGAAATAACCACTGCCCATAGAGGTATTACAAAGTTTAACAATATAAATTTTCTGTCTAGGGCATATACACTTAGACTTCATACATATGCTCCAAAATAGCAACAAACATATACTTAGGTTTAAGAACGCAAATTTGAATAATCCTTTAGTATAAAAGAAAATTTATAAATGAAAGACTAAATTTGTTCATAAGATTCTAACCTCGGATTATGGTTAGTTGGAAGCTTGAAATGGCTTCAAAACAGGTTCCTTTACTTCGGTATGACTGAAATTCTTGCTCAAATGGAGGTGATGGTGGCTGATTTTTATGGCAGCCTTGAAGAAGTTCTCTAAGTATTTTGCTTCAGCAAAGAAATGAGAAGAAGAGTGTGGGAACCGTGAAAGAGAAAGGAAGAAAAGATGAAGTCTTTGAAGAGAAGTGATAGAAACAATTATAGAGGAGACATGTTGAAGCATGTCACGGAGGAAATAAAGAAAATGAGGGTCAAGAGTAGTTGGAAAAGATATCCTTATGTCTCATCTAAAGACTTTAACACACATAATGCCAATATGACATTTTTGAGATTTATTAGAAGTTCTAAGGCTTTTTAGTAATCATACTAAATAAATATAAGAGAATTTTAGAAAATTTAAAAATAGATAAAAATAAATATTATAAAATAAATTTAAATGAAGCAATTTTTTTTTATACATTAAAAATTAATTTAATTACCTCAATACCCGTTAGAAGAATAACGGGTGTCACATAAATGTAGAAACGTAAAGGAAAAGAAATCTAACCTCCAACCATTGATAAATACAGTAAGAATGGAGAATATCTCGGCAAAAATTCTTGAAGAAAATTTTGTGAAAGAAAAGAGAATCTTCTAAACCTTCTGCAATTTTGAGAGATGGTATATTTCTGAATAAACTGCAAGGCTTAGGGATCCTCTATATTTTTATGTGATATTTATAAACATCCACCATTAAGGTAAATGTTACCTTCAAGAGGTATCTTTAAAATAAGGCTTTTTTCTGAAACATTATAATAATTCAGAAATATTTTTTGGTTGACACCTTTTAGAAAATACGTATATATTGGACCACTTAAATTTTTATTTATTTATTTATTATTATTTAAAAACTAAATAAATAATAATAAATTAATTAAAATAACATCATAGTCAAAGATCCAAATGTAAAAATAAGTAAAGACATAAACAAGTGTAATTATAACGAAACACGTAGACATTTACAATACTGAAAAAAAGTCAGAAATTTTCCTTCAAAGAATGATTTTTTTTTTCTTTTTAACCAACTGATGCACAACAATATTAGTATATTTATTTAATTGAGTATTCTTGCACTTTTTCTTATTTTTTTTTAAATAGGGTTTGTTTTCTTTCGTGTTCATTTGGTTTTCTTTTTTGTTATTTGGTCCCTATAAATATTGTAGCTAGCTTGTAATTTCAATTCAGATAGAATGGTTTATTAATGATTATTAGATTTCTTCTTTGAGAGTTCTTGTTCTCTCTCTAGAATTCTCTTTTTTCTCTGTCATTATTCTATTTCTCTCTCTCAAGTGGTTCTTTATTCTTGTCTCTAGATTCTCTCTCTTCAATGATGATCCTGTATTACTAACTTGAATAACAAAAATCACACTACGATTTTTTTTCTTTCAATGTCAAATTGTCAATTTTCAAATTAAATTTTAAACTACTATAGATACAGACATTTTTTAAAACGCGATTATAACAGAAACATTAGTTCACATCCCCTACTCAAAGAAAAGACTCTGTTTTTCCACCGCAGAAACCCCATTGGTGTACAATTAATTGTAGTAACAATCATCACCAATAAAACAATGATAACTCAATTGGTGTACAAAGTTGATATCTCTGTAGCAATAAATATATATATCAAATGTTCACGTGTGTGTATATATAAATGGTGCAGCTTGTCTAATCCAAGAATTTCACAAAGCAGACGGACAATTTTTTGAACCACCCTGATCCGGCCTCGGACAATTGGAAAATGGTTTTAGTGCAGAATTGAACTTGCAGTCTTAAAGCCGCTGGATTAACCCGGGTCCGATAGTTTGCGGTTTGGCCAAGGAACCAATTTGGCGCCAGTCATGTCTTCATATGTCACTTTCATCTTTCCATGCTCTGTGGTGTGTGTGTGTGTGTGTGTGTGTGTTTTCTTGGCTGCTCATTTGACTTCGAGCACCCGTACATACGTGAATAGAGAGGTATCGGAGTTTGGAAGTATAACGTAAGAGTTAGTGAGTACTAAGTGAAGCATCCTAATTGTCTTCAAATTTGTGAGAGTGCTCTATGTTTTCACGAAATAGTCAAACACTCTAATTAATTTCCTGATTGTTTTTTTTTTTTAAAGTAAAAATGCACCCTATATATTCCCTCTTTAAAAATTGTCTCTCTCAGAGTTCAAACCTAACAGGCTCTAACCCCACCTCACTCCGTTCAACCACTAGGCTAGCCCCAATAATGTGATCATTAATTTCCTGATTGTTATTTGATGGTGAAAATTTCTTGCAGTCCTCGCTTGCAAATGTAAACTAAAGGCCAAAATCACTTGATTATATTCTACAAATAATTTCATGCATAAATTTTTTTTAGCATCCCAAAAGTTATTATATTTTTGTGGAAATTCCCAACTACATTTAATTAAAGTTTAATAAAGTAATAAACTTATACATACTGCCAAAAAGAAATGTTTGAGAGTGACTAATAAGGGTGGCAAGTACAATGTGCAATCATGCATATGAATTTAATCTTTTGGGTGATCATTGGAGCCTTTATACTAATAAAGACAATACATAGCCAACGTACAACTTATGTTTCATTCCACCATCGTGTATTCGGTCCTTATTCTGCAAACTTATTGCAGCCTCTAGAAATATCAAGGAACAATTGAATAGGATAGGCCTCAATAATAGAGGGTATGGCTGGAATGTTGATGATTTTATAACGAGGAAAGCCTCCTTCCTCTAACAACTTCTTCCACTCTAGCTCGTTTCTCTCCTTTCCATGGCCGGTAACTGTCATCATCAACAGATCGAATGTCATCCTCATTTCATCGAACACGTCGCTGTTCTTTTCAGACAAATTAAGAACAACATCCACTATAATGACCTTCCCGATCTTTTCTGGTATTGCGTTGCGACAATTTCTCAAAATTTTGACACATTGTTCATGGCTCCAATTGTGAAGACCAAAACTGCATATAAAATTATGGGCATAATTAATTACTCTCAATTAACAAAGTAGAAATGAACCACATATACAGAAATCTAAGGCTGCTTATCCTGAATTTTATTTTCTTGCACTATATTATGTCTTATTTAAGATTTTTTGCCATAAAACAAATATTTTAAATGCTTACATAATTAAATGAGTTGTCAAAATAATATTGAAGAGATAACCATAGAATAAGAAAATGGGATAGTAAAATGAATAGAACTATGAAATCTTATTCATAGTATTATTTCATCAACATTTGAGTTACCTTGATGAAAATAGCATCAGCATTAGGAATATGCTCAAACATATCACCAACTGCATGAGTAATCCCATCGTATGAAGGAGCTGTGGCAATGACATGTGGTAAATCCAAGTTGAAACCTTTGATGTGCGGGTGAGATTTCACAATCTCATAAATGTCCCCGCCGTTCCCACCTGCGACGTCCACCAACGATCCGATGGAACCAAACCCATCTTTGTAAGTGGACAAGACTGCCTTCATCACCATCTTGGCCATGCAAGCCGTAGCATCATTGAAAAACTAGTTGAACTCAGGCTTTACCGACGCAAGTTCAAAGATGTCATGTCCGTGGGCCTTCTTATACGCGACGACGCCATCTCCAACACTTTGGCTGAGGTGATGCCACGGATCAATCAGCCAGGGATGATTCTCCGCCAGTAAAACGGGTGCCAAGTTTGTCTCCGACTCCCAAAGTAACATTTAGAGTACTCGGGGTTCACGCCATAACGAGTCTCTCCACAGCCGTCCAACGGGTGATGCGTGGTGAACATCTTTTTGCGGACAAGCGATCTCATGATGCGCTCGAGGTATGAGATGTTTGGAGAGGTTGAATTAGGAATAGAGGAAGCTATTTGGGATAAAGTGATAGGGCTGCTGTGGGAGTGAATAATGTCGGCTATACGGAGCTCCACTGTGCATTTCAGTGCCATGGAGTCCACAAAGCTGAACATGTGTTGCCAAAATTCTGCTGGCCCACTTAGTATTTCGTCGACTTCTTTTCCTTCCATTTTTCTGTTTTTTCTGAGGAAGATGAGCAAAACCAGGTAAAACTGTGTATAATAAGTAGAGTAGTCATCACCTTATAAATTAGAGACGCTAGCTCCCAAAAGGATGATTATTGATATTACACAGTTGAGTTCTCTCTCCACATACATCCATACATACATGTTTGTTTTTTGCTCGTCATACATGTTTGTTGTTTGTTACAAATGGGTGCAATACACCCAACCCTTATAGATTAATCAAATATCGGAAACCATTGTCTTGCCGGCCAGGGAATCTTTTTGGGATTACGAAAATTTTCTGATGAAAATATTTTCTTTATAAAAAGTTACTGAATGGACAAATCCTGAACAACTAGATATCAAGAATATTTAAAAGGGAGAAAGGGAGAAGACAAAAAATAAATAAATAAAGAAGAAGCAGAGGGAAAGAAACAAGACCTACTTATCCAACAGTTATATAAAGATTATTGAATAACCTACCTAGATTTCCTTTAAAAAAAGAAAAAAGAATACTGTTCCGAGGTCCTTAACAGAAGGTAAGTTTATATATATATATATATATATATATAAAATAAAACTAAAACATCAAAAAGCAAAAGAAAGAAAACAAAAAAATAAAATGAAGCAAACATAATAAAATTAAATTTTATTGACTACATATGGCACTATAATTTGTCCTTGACAGGTTTTCCCATTTAATTTTGCATTATCGACCTTATTTTAGAATTGTTGATTCTAATTTTCCTATTTAAGGACTGAGGAAAAAAGTGAAAAGTTTTTCCTTTCAAAAAGAAAAAATGAGAAGTTTAAAGGGGAGAGAAAAAGAGAAAATAACCCAATAAGGAAAGTGAGAATTGAGATGAGGCATAAGGGACATTAAAAGTTTGATATAGAAGTAATCAATAGGATTAATTATAAGAATTCATTTTGAATTATAACACTTGCAATACTTTATCTCTTGAATTTTAAAACGTTATATCTATTTCCACTTAAGTATCAACCGTTAACAAAAATGATCATTTTGTTGGAATTTTAATGAAAAATTGACAAATAATTTTAAAATTAAAAGTATTTTGATAATTATGATTATAAAAATAATTAGAAAAATTAAAATTATAATAAAAATAGTATTTATTGATGATTAAAAACAAAATAAATTTAATTAAAACTACTATACTATTTGAATTCTTCTTTTTTTGATATACAAAAATTTTCTTCAAAATTTTATTAATTTTTTTCACACCAAAAAAAATTTTAAAATTTTAAAAGTTACATGTACTGGTGAAATAAAAAAGAATATAATGTAAATATATTCAATATAATAAAAATTATAACACAAATTTTTCAAAGAGAAAAAAATAGTATTACTAAAATTCCTTTCATATTTTGAAAAACAAAAACAAATAAAAATAAAGAGTTTTATAAAATATGATTTGAAAAAATTCAGAAGATTTTGATGAAAGGGCAAAAAAAAATTCAAATTGGGTAAAAGGCCTCTCTTTTTTTGGAATAAAAAAACACGTTTTTTTGTGCAGGTAAACTGTCCTAGTTTTTTTCAACAAAAAAAGAAAAATGACTGTAACAGAATAAGAAACCTCAACATGTTGAAAAAAAAAAAACTGTAACCATTTTGATGTCCAAAAAACCTTTTTTTTTAGTGCCAAAAATTATCCAAAAAAAAAAAAGACTATTTCTCAAAAAAAATTTTGCCCAGAGGTCGTTTCTCAAGATCTCTCGAAAAATTCCTAAAACTTCAAAAAGAACCGGTTTTGGGAGAGAAAATAATTAATAAGTACAAAAGAGATAATATCATTAACCAGAACGGACTTACTTCTTTTTTTTTTTTTTTTAAAGAGGGAGATTCTATTGGATTTCATAGGACTGGGGCCCTTTAAAAAAAGAAATAAGAGTGGGCACACTTTTGAAGACACAAGTGGGCAAATAGCTAAAATATGATATAACAATTAAAAAAAAAAATATTGCTCCCCAGTGGGGGTGGGGCCACTGAGCTTCATGTGCATCCGTGCCTGCCTTGCCTCAGAGAGAACGCCCGAGAGGAGTTTGAGGAAGCCCGTTTTGAAACGGATCCAGAAATAGTGACTACGTTGCTCATCGGCGGGCATGACGCTGTCCAATCTGCTTTGGATAAGCTCGTCGAGAAGCAAAGGCAGGAGATTGACAAGGAACGTAGCGGCGTAGATCGCCGGTATTTTTTTTTTTTTTTTCTATAGTAAAGGATCTGTTTGTTTGTATTTTTGTGTATTGTTCGCTTGAATTGAATGAGAAATTACACTAATTGAAATTTGTTGATTTGTGTACTTTGGAATATAATCTTGATGATTGTCTAAAGATATATTGTCGGTAACTAATTGAGAAGTGATTTTCGTGATTGATATTTAAGTGCTCATCACACTGCACGTTGAGGACTATTTAAGTGAATTTAGTGATCGATATTGCTTGAGAAAGCAACTAATTTTCGGACTTTAACAGGGAAATTTTATTTCCCAATCTAAAATGAAACAATTTCCAAAAGGGAAAAACAAAAATTGAGGCAGAATTTGAATCACTCAAATATCAGCATTTTTAATGATCATCACACTGCTTGCTGAGATTGAGAATCACACGAATGATTCTCCGCCAGTATAATGGGTGCCAAGCTTGTCCCTGAGTCCTGAAGTAACCATTTAGATTACTTATGGTTCACGACATAATGAGTCTCTCCACAGCCATCCAGTGGATGATGTGCAGCTGTGGCAGAGCCACATACCCCCACTCAACTTTTGAATTTTTAATTTTTTTACTTTAAAATTTTAAAATTTTTTTTAATTGTATCCTTATTTTATAAAAAAATTAAAGTTATACCCCTATTAAAATTTTAAATTTATATCATTGCATTTCTATTTAATAATCAAAACATGTTACTATGCTTGTATGCAGTAAAAACTATTAGCATTTTTTCGCTTAATGCCTCACTGACAAAAAAGTCTAGCTCCACTGGTGATACATCACTGAAGATCATTTTGCTGACTAGTGATCTCATGATGCGCTCAAGCTTGAAGATGTTTGGAGAGGTTGAATTAGGAATAGAGGAAGCTATTTGAGACAAAGTGATAGGGCTGCTATGGGAGTGGACAATGTCGGCTATACAGAGCTCCACTGCGCATTTCAGCGCCATAGTAGTGGTCACCTCTTACGTGAAATTACGCTAGCTCCCAAAAGGATACTTAATGATATCACACCATTGAGTTCTCTCCCTCTCTACATATATACATACATGTTTGTTTTGTTAGAAAACATATGATTTTACATAAATTGTTTAACTTGATGACCACATTATAATAACAAGTTTCCTTTTTTTTTCATGTTTTATGTTTATAATTTTTGGGCTTTTTTGTGCTCTCACTGAAACCAAATCCTGGATCAATCCTCGTGTCAACATCGGGGGTTGTAACTTAGCAAACCGTCATCCTTGGAAGGTTTGATCCATTTGGACTTGTTCCACACATAATTACCAATCAACGCGTGATCGCGCGATTTACAAAAGGAATTTGAAGGCATAAGTGGGGTAAAAAGACTAATAGCACGATAGGTATGATTTTAAGAAGAAGCGAAGTAACGAAATGTCGACAAGAGAGAGAGGGAGCTTGATGAAAAATCACAAGTTGTTTAACTGGTTTCTCCTATGACGTGTGAGATTTTTCTTTTAATCATATAAATGAAACCCCAATTTTACATGAATACACAACTTAAAAAAACATATGATTTTTTACAATATCATAATTGAGCCCTACGCGAGAATTTTTAAAATATTTTTTAAAAATAAAAAATAATTTTATCTTGAGCATAAAATAAAAATGATAATTTTTTTTTAGAATAGTGTGAGGACCAGTTCATAAATTAGTTTGTATGTTTTTATACATCGAAATTGTATTGAATGTAAGGAAAAAAAAAAAAGCAAAACCAAAACGATATTTGTTTTTTTTTTATGTTTATAAAAATATGCGCTGAGTTTATGAGTCTTAAAATATGAAATAAAAAGTAATTAACATTGTATAGTGCATTCTTTTTTCTCAACAAAAACGAGACTGGTTTCAAACTGCATCAGCCGTTTTTATAAAAGCATATGATCAATCAAACACTATTTTAGAACCGTTTCCAAAAAAATAATTCTGAAAACAAAACCAAATGAGATATGTTTCTCTTTCTTAAGGGGTGTTCATAGATTGAGAAAATTTTAATCTGAAACCTATTAGAGAGAACCTTAAATCCAATCCAATTCAAAAATGTCAAATTTTACTAATTGAATTTTACGGATTTAGAGATTGAGCTTTTAAATTAGTTAAAAGCTAGAAATTAAAATAAACATAACATGACATAGCTCAACAATATCCAACATAACACAGCCTAATCGATTTGTTTAGTTGAACTTAAAAGGAAACATGTGATTGTTGTTTACTTATAATTATATATAATTAATATAATATATATATTTTGGATTTATGAATTACGCAATATTAAATATGCTCAATTTATATTTCAACTCATACCTATCACATAAGGAAAATTTTAATTCATTACCAATGTATAATCTTCACAATCCTAATCCAATTTGGCAAATTAGATTGAGTTGAATGGATTTAACAAATTGGTTGATTCTACGAACATCTAATTGACATACATATAGATGGAATCCCAGACACATTTATTTATAAGTGACAAGATGTCCAATTTCCTTATTTTGTGAAATTTTCTCCTCCAAAAAAAGTTTTATTTTATTCAAGTATAGTTTGGAGTTGGCAATAAAAATCTGCATTTATTATTTTAGTAATCCGTTGTACTAAGTGCAAATTACGTTAATTTTTTTCTCTTTTACTTAAAGATAATTCGGTAATTTTAAATGTCAATATTAACTATTGACTAAAGTAAGACATAGATTTGTGCATTAAATATAATATGAAGGTATGCATTCAATGAGATAAAAAAAGACAACACGATAGTATAATCCTAAAAAAAAGTGTGGAATATCATCTTTCTTTTAAGTTAGGAATATCAAGATAAATATACTAAAGAATAAAAGAATGATTTGTGGTTATTCTCAATTCTTATTGCAAAGTGTGATGATATATAACAAAATAAGAAATGGAGAGCGACAAAGAGACTGTCGAAAAGAGCAATTCTGACATTTCTCAAATAGATAAACATATTATCATGCATTTACTACATATTTGTAAATATATAACAAGCTCTTTAAAACTATTATATATAAAATTCATAGTGCCGTGAACTTGGAGTTTCAAATAGAAAGTTGAAATACTATGTTGCATGAGAAGATTGCAAATCTTGAACAATTATTGATTCCTAAGGTAGACAGAATTTTTGAATAATATATATTGACGACAATCAACCTTGATACATTATATATGTAGCACACATATTTTATGCCTAAAATTTGTAGTTTAAGGGATAAGGGGAACTTTCTTAGCCTTTGAACTTTTTTGGAATATGCTTGCAAGATACTTTGCATGAAGAATGGGAGAGATGAACCCTCTTTCGCCAAGACTCACTGGTGGATCCCCTCAACTTTTTACAAACATTAGACTAAAACTGAATACAAATACACAAAGTGATCAGCTAACAGCAATGGTTCCAGGATCTTATTTCAATAGACACAGATAAAAGTAGAAATTAAAATTAAAAACTAAGATACAATATATGATGAGACGTAGGACCAATATTATCGATAGATAGAATAGATCATATATTGGAGACAACAATAATATGTCTAATCATACCAAACTTTGATGAGGTGATCATCACTCTGAATAGGCCTCAATTATGGATAATAAGGTGGGAATTTTGATGATTTTGTAACGAGAAAAACCTCCTTCTTTCAATATTTTCTTCCACTCAGTCTCGGTTCTCTCTTTCCCACCCGAGGCATGGGCAACCATTACAAGGTCAAATACCAAACCAATGTCATCAAATAGGCCATTACCTTCTGGGTCCAAAACTATGTCCACTATAATAACTTTCCCACTTTTCTCTGGTATTGCTTTCCGGCAATTTCTCAAGATCTTCACACAATCTTCATCACCCCAATCATGCATTATCCACTGCAAAAAAAAAGATTAAAATTATGGACATATATCATGCCTTTAGTTTTTTTGTGTAAGGTTGGAATTACTTTTCCAAAGTTATATAAATGGGCACTTTACATGAATATGCGTAATAATATGAGACTGTAGACAATGGGGAGCATAAATAGTTTAAAAAATGATTTTACTATTAACGGTGGTTGTATAAGGAAGAAAAATATTTGCTAATCTTTGTTTTATTTGACTTTTTTCTTTTCACCCACTATTTTTTTCTTAAGATAACCAGAAAGACATAGTGGACATGTAAAGAGCAAGAAGAACAAAACAACATTGCTTTTTGTTAAAATATAGCGGCAGTCGACATAGTTTTTCCTCTACCTATCAAAAAAAAAAAGAGCATTATTGTGATAAGAGATGAAGAGTAGGTAAGCTTGCCTTCATGAAAACAGCATCGGCACTAGGGATGCTCTCAAACATGTCACCTCCGACATGTAACACTCCTGGGTACACCGGTGCTGTGGCAACGACATGTGGCAGATCAAAGTTGATTCCCTTGATGTGCGGATGAGATTTCACGATCTCAGAAAGGGCCCCGCCGGTCCCACCACCCACGTCAACCAACGACCCTAAGCAACTGAACCCATCTCCATACTCCGATAAAATCGCCTTCAAAACGATCCTGGCCGTGCATTCCATCCCATCGTTAAAAAGGTTGTTGAACTTCGGAGTCTCGGAGGCGAAATCCCATATCTCGCGCCCATGGGCCTTCTGGAAGGCAATCCCACCTTCCTTGACACACTGGCTAAAGCAGTGCCACGGAGCCATCAGCCACGGATGAGTCTCCATTAGAAACATCGGAGCCAGAGTCAGCTGGTCATCAGATGCGTCACGCAACAGCCATTTCGACGAGTGGGTCAGGCCGTAAAGAATGTTGCCGTCTCCGATGCCGTCTAAAGAGTAATGGGCGGTGAAGATCTTTCGGCGGACCAGGAGATGCATGATACGCGCGAGGCAGGGGATGTCTGGAGAGGAAGTAGTAGTGAAGGACTTGGAAATGGCGGCTGCTATTTGAGCCAAACTTGTTGGGCCTCCATTGGAGTTAATGATGTCGGGTATTCGGAGCTCCACGGCGCATCTTAAGGCCAAGGAATCGGAGAAGTTGAACATAAACTTCCATATTTCTGCTTGGCCTCTCAGACTTGCTTCGTCCAAATCCATAATTTCAGATTCTTTTTAATTATCTTGGAGAGAGTTCTTTCTCTTTTTGATGTTTAGCTGGATTGATGGCAAGGAAAAATTTGCACTTGTTACTTTATAAATAACTTGAAGAGGTGATATCATGTCATGACGCTACTTTCCACACGTGGAGTAAATTAAGAATGACCGTAGGATGTTCATCCTATGGCTGTAGATGTTTTGTGCATGGTGCATTATGGAGGAGCTGTCATCGGTGGATTGCGAACATGGCACCCACTTGATAGGTAAATTGGACTTTATGTGGGACCCACTGCAATTACGTGGCATCCAATCATTACTTCTCTTTCTCTTTTTTATCTCTTTCTTCCACCTACTTCCCCTTCGTCTTATATTCTTTCTTCCTCTTTCTGCCTGCAAACGATGGGTTGAACAACTGATGGATTAGCAAGAGGAAAAAAAATGACTTAAAAAAAACAGATAGTGAGATGTCAGATCAATTCCCTTTTGATTTTATCAGAAAATATTCATGTTTTTAATTTATTTTGCCCTTTGTTTGAAAATTGATCTTGGGTCGTGTATGCACAATTGAGTATGCAAACCTAACCCAAAATCCATGAAACAGTGAAGGTACAAATTAATTGTATTTTATTCAATAGTATGGTGTGGCATTTGGTAAAGAAAGAAACCATGGAAGAAATTTATCAAAAACAAGTTCAATCAAAAATTAAGTATAATATAGGTTCCTTTCAGAAAATCTGAGGAAAAAAAAAATAAAACTTTTACTTCAAAAATACCAACTTTCCTTCTACTTTCCCCATTTTCTCAGCAATCAAACAAACCCACATGACCCACGTAAAAAACATTTTATTTAATGTATCTGATTCGGTTCATTGGAAGAGGGAACTTGTACATATAGAGATTCGAGGGCGAAGCGAAAGTTGGACTAATCCTGTACAAAGTATGATATTAATCTGAAAACAAATCAAATTCTAGGATCATTAATATATGTTTAATAATGGGATTTGGAAGAGAGCCGGCGAGGCCAGTAGGTGGTGGATGGGAAGCGGCGACGCGGGAAGGGGCGAGTGGCTCGCTGGGGCGATGGGCTAGCCGTCGTGGGGGAAGCGCGAGAGAAGGGGGTCGCGTGGAGCACGGCAGTGTGAGGTCGAGGCTGGCCGTTATGTGAGGACGAGGGAAGGCAGTTCGGTGTGGGGGGATGGCGGTGCGAGAAGGGCGCGGCGGGTCACCGGAGAAGTTGGTTCTTTTGCCACATGCGGGGTTCGTAAAATGACCGACAATATTCAAGTGTGCTCATATCCACAATTAGCAACTCAACACTCTCCACACCAACCAATCATGTGACGGTCAGAACAAAAAATAAGGTCTCTAATTTAGTATTATTGTAATTTCATATTTTTGGCAACAACAAGCAAGTATCACAAAAAGTCCAATTGAAAATGAGCCCAAAAAAAAGAGAACAAATTGATCGGAGTTGGAGATAAGAGCAATCAATGACGCATAAATAGTGAATATTCTCTCGTTAGAATAGTCAAGAAAATACTAGCAATTAATAATAACATATTATAACATAATTATAATATATATTAAAAACAAAAGGGTTGCGTCCCTTGACTAAGGTATTAACAAAAATTGAAAGTTGATCTCACAAAAAGTTTCAGTTTTTTTTTAGCACTCAACGTTTAAAAAATCCTAATTTGATTCTTAGTATTTTATTTTGTTTTTGTTTTGGTCATTTCATAAGTTAGGTGCTAAATATTTAACTAAATATATATAAAATATCTCATTTTAATCTCTAATTTATATTTTGTTTTAGTTTTGGTCATTCCATTAATTAGGTGCTAATATATTTAATAGAATATGCTTAAAATCTCCCACTTTGATCCCTAATTTATAATTTTGTTTCACTTTTAGTACCTAATCTATTACTTTATTTAATTTTTTATCCCTCCATTAGCAATATATTATTAGGGATCAAAACTAAAAAAAATGATTTTGATTTATTTAAATAAATTAAAAGCAATTAATCATATTGTTATTTAGATGAACATTAACTTTAAAAAAAGGTATATTTAATGTCAATATATCATATATGCACATGTAGATATAGTGACTATAATGTTTAGAATTATGACTATCAAGCACAATATACAAATATACGTGCATATTTAAATCATAATGTGCAGCTTGTTATTTAAAATGTATGATTATCTAATACTGATACACTAATAATAAAAATTCAACTTACCTTTTTCTAAATTAAAATTCATCTCATTAACAATGTGATAAAATTAATTTTTAATTATGTTCATCAAAATTGTTATATACAATTTTTCACTTTAGGTTATTTCAAATTTGTCCTTAATAACTCTTAATTAAGTGACCAAAAGGAAAACAAAGTAATAGATTAGACAGTAAAGTGGGAAATTTTAAAAGTTTTCTGTTAAATATTTAACGCTTCACTAACGGAGGGACCGAAGTTGATATAAAGTAATAGATTAGAGATAAAAATGGGACTTCTTGTATGTTAGGGATTAAACTGAGATTAAAAGTAAACCTTAGGTACTATTCATGAAATTAACACAAAATAATAATAATAATAATAAAAAAAAAGAATAAGGAAACGTCTACTAGGGGAACTACTTTTCCTCCATAGATGGATCATATTATTTAGACCGTTTAATCAAAATTGAAAAACATAAATGTTCAATGAAATGGTATAGATTATGATAGGGTGATGAAGCAGAGGAGTGTGGTAATAGAGCACGTTGTGCCGCCGTGGGGAAAGGGCGAGGGATCTCGCTGCTGTCAGTAGCATTTGGCTTTTCCAGCCAATGATGGGGGAGAAAGGAATGAGAAGGAAGAGAGAGAGCGCTTAAAAGTTATGATAGGGTGCATTTTATTCCTATAAGACATCATTATATTATGGACCATGGATTTAAATCTAACGGTCAAATTCACTTGTTGAGAATGTATAGTAACTTAGTTGAAACTACAAGTTGAAATCAAAATGTTATAATATATGAAAACTTTACTTTATAGTAAATTTTTATTTTACACTATAGCATATGAGAGCTTTATATTATGATAATTGAAAATTATTAGTTCCAACTAGTTTAGCTAAACAAAGTGGATTGATAGACGGGGAAACCACCGTTTCTTCTTTTTCTTCTTTTTTTTGTAGACATTACTTAAAAATAGAGTCCACACATCATGTCTGGTAGGAGGCTTACGCGGAAGAGGCTTTAGATTATTCAAGAAAAAGTTGAACTCAAATACAGTAATTCCCTAACGTGGTATTTCATGTTTGTCGTTGATAATTATGCAATTTGAATGTCTGCTATATTTTGCTGCTGATTATCGAATTCATGATTTATATTTCTTTTAAGATGAAACATAATGAATTAATATCGAGAGGCTAATTCATTAGTAAACAAATTGATCGTTTTTTTTTTTTTGGTCATTTCACAGAAATAATTAGAATATTTAAAAAGAAAATAAGCAAAACAAAAGATCATACGAAAAAAAAAAAAAAAAAAACCCAACAACGACAACGACAACGTGTACCACGTGACAATAAATTTTATATTTTTGGAAGTGAGACCAAACGTATATATATATATATAAGAAAACACTTCCATCACCCGGTGGAATTTTCACCCCTACGTGGCAAATTTTTAGGCACTAAATATTAGTTTATTTAGGAGTTAAGCAATCCTTATGGAGTTGTAATGTTTGCCAAAACTCAATAGGATCTGTTGGTAACCGTGTATTGCAGGTCTAAAGGATGACTTGACTGGAAAAAATAGGCAAATATATATCAAAGTCGAGGTTTCTTCTACAACCTTTCGTGTACAGTTGGGAAACATAAAAAAAAAAAAAAAAAAAAAAAAAAAAAAAAAAAAAAACAACGCAACTTTTATAAGAAGAATATAGGACTTGTTCAAACCTGACGTAACTTTATGATTTCTTTTTATAGTCCATAAAAAAATAGATTTAATTTTGGAGAGTAATAAAGATGCAATGTATTTGTAATTTGTTTGAATTTACTCTGTTCAACATAGTTGTTAAAATATAGTGTATGGTACCCAACACACAATGAAATAATTTGTCATTTTACACAAATTCTCTATTTTTTTTTAGAATAGGATGTCAAATTGTTTTTTGTTTTTGGATGACATACCTAGATGTAAATTTCGAAAGCTAATATTAAATTTTCCATCAAATTTAATGAAACTTACATATTTCTTTTAGAAATATTTTGACAAAAAAGCCAAAAATAATTTTGAATTGGACAACTGGCTTTTTTTTTTTTGCACTAAAAAACATGATTTTTTGTGCAGTAAAACTGCTCTAGTTTTTTATAGAAAGATAAAAAAAAAGACTTGTAGTAAGGAAATAAACCTCAACAGAATGAAAAGAAAAAAAAAATTGAAGTAATTTTCATGCCTAAAAAGCTTATTTTTTGATGTCAAAAAACTACAAAAAAAAAACCATTTTGCTAATAAGGCTTTTTCTTAAAGTCAGTTGTCAAATTCTCCCCTTCTTTTCTTATTCTAATGTAATGAGATGATCATTACAAAATCTATGATATAGATTAGAGTATGAAAAATGCTCACGCGTTCTATTTTAAACTACCGTGTCTGTACCAATTTTTGAGGATTTTGCAAATTTTTTCAAAATTAACGCAAAAAAATTCATAAAAATTGACTCATTTTTTCTTTAAAACATAGGACTCATTCTTATGCAGTAGTCGCTTTTTGTTTAGTCTGATTAAACCAAAAAATAAAAAATAAAAAATAAAAGTGAGATGTGGCAGCCTTACTTGTATAGCCTTACTCATCAAAAGCTCCTTCGTGTATAGGCTAAACCATAATGCAATATAAAATAGGGCAGGAGTGCTATTCTGTCTAGAGTTTTAACCTATATAAGCTAACTAAGAATGCTATATTGTTTTCTCCCTCCTTAGAAAATAGTAATATTATCTTATATTCTAGTGTTGCTCTTCGAGCTCAGCATTACGTAAAAGGAATAAAAAAGAAAAAAAGAACTTTGAAAAATCCAATTTCTCATCTAGTTTGCAAACTAATTGTCAGAATATTCCAAAGGCTTGGGTTCCATGACGTAAACTTCCTGTAATTTTTTTTTTTTATCCCTCGTGGTGGTTTGGCATTCATTGTTTTGCCTTGTCGTGTGTTTGCGAATATTTTACTAGTTAAAAAAAAATAAAAAAGTTTGAAGAGAAGAAAACTTTCACTATATCTCAAAGAGTTCACAATATAATGAGAAAATTACACATCTTCCCCCTGTTTTAGTGAAATGATCATTTAGACATGCTTATGTAACCATTAAATATGTTTATATAATGGTGGAGCTGGACATTTTCTTAGGTAGAAGCACTATAAAAAAATAGTGATAGTATTTTTATCGAATGGATATATATAGCTATATATTATTATGAGTGTGGTACATGTACGAGCCTGTTTGGTTCGAGTATTTGAATGAAAATTTAAATTTTTGTAAGAGAAAATACTGTAACAAAATGATTCGAACCGTGATTCGAACCATGAAACAAACGGGCTCGTAGTTATCTTTGTAAAAAATAGGCTTTTCAAGTATTCAATAGAGGCATAAATATTATTTTTTAAAAAATAAGGATAATTTAAATTTTTTGAAAAATTATAAAACAAAAATATAATTTTATTTTAAATTTTTTGAAAAAATATAATTTTTTAAAAAATTGAATAGAGACATGTGATGCTTAATATGTTTACACATGATATGTCACACACTTATCATTGTCCATAGATACAATAATCCAAGTCAAGTCAATAATGCATCGCAAATGAAAGTCAATAGGACATTCGTAATCTCCTACTCTAGACAATGAAAGCCACTTAACTCTTCTTTAAACGCGGTGTTATTGTTGTTCAATGAATATATTCACCTTTTAGTTTTAATTTTTTTCTAACAGCAGCGAATATTTTTTTATGTGTTATTTGTAAAATATTGTGTCACCTTTTTTTCTTTTTCAAAAACCAGTATGGGTCTACATGGGTAATTTAATAAGGGTTATTTATGTTTTTTATATCTGTATTTTAGGTTTATTTAAACAGTATACATATAGTTTTTGATCTCCTCTAATTTATAACTTTAAATTAAATTTAATACACAAGTTTATACTTTTTCCTAAGCATTCTTCAATTTTGACCTAACAAATTGCCCCAAATACCCTCAAATTAAAAAATAAGATAACTTTAAAATCTTAAAAGAACTTTTTGCTAAGGTTTTTGCCTAAAAAATATATAGAATATCTTTAAAAATAGGTGATTTATGTGTTTATATTTTTGTTTTCTTTTTTAAAAAAAAAAGTTTTAATTTTTTTTTTACTTAAGGATAATTTGGTCATTTTAACATTTAAAATCAACCATTGAAGAAGATAAGGTATAGATTTGTGTATTAAATTTAATTTAATAGTATATATTTGATGAAATTGAAAACAGAAAGTATAATTTTTAAATTAACTTAAAACAGAAGCGATAGAAAAATAAATATCTCTCTTAAGAATACTTCTCCAATATTGTTAACGAAGTTTCCAGACCAGGGATTGGGGCTCAATGTGAGATCAGCTTAATAAAGAATATGGCATAAGGAGAAGGTCATAAATACGTAATGATGACTAATAAAAGTTGGTTAAACTTCAACAAGGTTTTTTTTTTTTTTAATGTATAGTAAAATTTCAATCCCCAAAAAATGTCACACTCGGAAAGTGAAAGATACCAAAGACGTGCTCAAGTTCAACCAAGCTATCGAATCGGTTGAATAACGAGAAACTCGGGAAGAAATAATTAAATAGGAGAAAGAAAGGAAATTAGTGATGTATCCAGATTTATATTTAAAGAAATTCAGTTGACAAGTAATCTTTAAATTGGGAAAAAAATCTCAAAAAGAAAAAGAATCATGTGTAAACTTTGTAACACAATCTATTTTAGTTTTTTTTTTTTCCAAATATGTCTCTCTCTATCTCTCTAATCTTTAATTTGAATAATAATAATAATAATAATAATCTCAAAAAAAAAAAACCATGTCTAGCCTTGTAACACAATTTATTTTTACTCTTTTTTTTTTTCAAGTACATTTCTCTCTTATCATCTTTCATTTTGGAAAAAAATAATCTCAAATAGAAATAGAACCAAGTCTACACTTTGAAACACGATCTATTTTAAGTTTTTTTTTTTTTTTAATACGTCTCTGTCTCTCATCATCTCTAATTTAGAAAAAAAATTTTAAAAAAGAAAAAAAAACCATGTCTAAACTTTATAACATGATCTATTTTTATATTTATTTTTTCAAAAACGTCAATCTCCCATCATCTTTAATTAGAAAAGAATAATCTCAAAAAGAAAAGGAACCATGTCTACACTTTGAAACACAGTCTATTTTTAGTTTTTTTTTTTATTTTCAAATACGTTACTCTCTCTCATCATCTCTAATAAAAAAAGAATGATCTCAAAAAGAAAGGAAACCATGTCTAGACTTTGTAACACAATCTATTTTTTTTTTTTTTTCAAGTACGTTTTTCTCTTATCATCTCCAATTAGAAAAAAAAAAATCTCAAATAGAAATGGAACCAAGTCTACACTTTGAGACACGGTCTATTTTTAGTTTTTTTTTTTTTTTCAAACACGTCTCTGTCTCTCATCATCCCTAATTTAGAAAAAAAATTCAAAAAGAAAAGGAATCATGTCTAAACTTTTATAACAGGGTCTATTTTTATATTTATTTTTTCAAATACGTCTCTCTCCTATCATCTTTAATTAGAAAAAAATAATTTCAAAAAGAAAAGGAACCACGTCTACACTTTGAAGCAGTCTATTTTTAGTTTTTTATTTTCAAATACGTTACTCTCTCTCATCATCTCTAATAAAAAAAAATAATCTCAAAAAGAAAGGAAACATGTCTAGACTTTGTAACACAATTAATTTTTACATTTTTTTTTTCCAAATACATCTCTCGCATCTCTAATTTGGAAAAAAAAAAAATCTCAAAAAGAAGGGAAACCATGTCTATCCTTTGTAGCACAATATATTTTCAGTTTTTTTTTTTTTTTTAAATACGTCTCTCTTTCACATCTCTGATTTGGAAAAAATTTAATCTCAAATATAAAAAGAACCATGTCTGGACTTTGTAACAGAGTCTAATTTTATTTTTATTTTTTTCAAATACGTCTCTCTGTTATCTCTAATTTGGAAAAAAAATTAACCTAAAAAAAAAAAAAAGAAACCATGTCCAGATCTCTCTGCCTCTCACGCCTCTAATTTGGTGAAAAAAATAAGAATCTCAAAAAGAAAAGGAACTTTGTTACACAATATCTATTTTTAGTTTTTTTTTTTAATCTATTTTGAAACCCTCAGTGCCATTTTTGTTAAATTCTATTTGAAAATAAAAAATTCTTTAGTAGATAAGTCAAAATTCTATATTCCATAAACGTCTAGATAGTTATAAAACTTAGAGCTTTAAAAACAAATGTTGTGTCAAAGTAAAACAAGTTATATAACTAGGGGTCATCAGTGAAATTAATTACAAATTTTTATAATTTGTGGGCGCATTGGAATTTTTTAATCTTTTGTTATTAGTAATATTAATTATTAGTATTGTTATTGTTGTTGTTATTATTATTACTATTATTCACTTTCCCAGAAGTGATTATTGAAGGATTAGAAAAATGAGACTATACACATACGATTGAAGAGTTCTTTATTTTGATTTTGATTTTTTCCTTTTTTGACATTTCATTCTTTTAACTGCCCTTTAGCCTGGAAATTTTGAGCAACTCTTATAATCCAAGGCAGCTTATAAATATAATAGTACAATCTAGTCCTAAATTGATTACTAATTATCAGGTAGCTTCACAATTAACTCAAAGATTTTACAATCCTTTTCGTTATGCATATATTGTGTATATCAGAGCTATAAAGTACCTCAGGACATGACTTGGCCTTGTGATGCAAAATTTTCACGCACAGTGAAGAACTTTGCCAAGTTGTAACATATCAATCATTCTCACGGTATCCTAATTACGAGGTTCTCACAAAACTACTGGTACAGAAGATTGTAAGCTGGTAGATCTTGTACTCTGTGTATGTCCTCTAAAGACAGCTCTCTTTCCAATTGAGCCCTTGTGACTTGTAAAACCTCCTGAAAACATTTCAAATCAGCAAAGCGTTTAGTGATTTAGAGTAAGAAGAATACTTTTCAACCCCTTCGAGTTAAAAACTATGCTATTGACAAAACAATAGGCCTTAGTCTAATACATCATATACTTATTAGACCGGTATCTGTTGTTTAATGAGCAACAAGGTTAACCCGATGAGTTATATAGAAGTGTTTTTTGGAGTAAACAGAAATATCATTATTCTATATGAATCAAGATCTGTTGTCTTATTTTTTCTCTCCAATCAAATTTTTGACACCTTATCGGATTGCTTGTAATTGGGTGGTCAAGTAATTAAATTTAGATGACATGACAAATAGGTAGTAGAGAGAAAATCAATGAGATAGAGAAATAGAGACGAGAAATTTAAACTCATTCTAAATAATCATTTAGAGAGAAAGTACATTAAACTCCATGTAAGAAGCATGCATGGCAAGCCACTGTGCGTCCATCATCTCAAAAGCCATACAGTATAGGACATCAAATGCTTCTTCATCTTCTGCAATCAAGGAAATAAAAATACGAATTATTCGCAAAGAGAGATCAGAAAGTATATGAAGTTTGAGCAAATCAAAAAGTACTTGTGTTCTTTTACCTCCTAACAATCTCACAAAATTGATTCCGGGAATGCATTTCGGTTTGGCTGCAACGTATACAGAGCAGAAAAGAAGAAATGTTCAAGAGCAACAAACATGTGTGCCTAATGATCTATTTATTTGAACCTGAAAGAAGTGTATATTTTGTTATAAGAATCTTATATACCTTTGTTATAAGAATCTTATATACCTGAGTAAAGATCCAACATCTGAATCAACATAAATGATACGTTTATTCCTGCAACAGCAAATGGATACTCCCACGTTGCCCGCTTCCCTTCTTGCTTGAACAATAACCTACGAAAAGATGCCTTCGATTTTGAATTTTACCTGATTAGTAATAAGTCATCTTCTGCACTAGCTTGCGAATTAGTGAAAACTATAAAAACATCAAAATGCACAAGGGCTTAAAGGTGTTATAAGAATATTGTAAATGACGCATACCGGATAAGTCCTAGCAAAAAATAGCAAATTCTCTAGTGAAATGTATCCGCAACCCCTACGTGTAGCAATTTAC
The DNA here is from genome assembly GCA_025403435.1 of Artocarpus heterophyllus. Taxonomy (NCBI): domain Eukaryota; kingdom Viridiplantae; phylum Streptophyta; class Magnoliopsida; order Rosales; family Moraceae; genus Artocarpus; species Artocarpus heterophyllus. Next base: position 8,715,850 of record CM046347.1, on the reverse strand, counting down.
TGTGAGGAAAGATACTTTTCGAATGAAAAACTAGAACATTATGTCAAAAAAAAAATAAAAGAAAAATAAAACATGTCTATCTTTCTTTTTAATCTGCTTTGATGATTGAAATAAAGGACTATGAACACAATGCATGTAACATTGTTACACAAATAAGCATTAAACATGATAGAGCTGTACTACCTAAAGTCGGTGGACGGATTAGGACCTTGCCATCCCATGTCTTTCCATTGCTCAGAAATCAACCCTTTAAGAGCAACATTTGGAAAGGCAGAAAACCACAATGCTCTCAAGGCTTCCTGATATAAACACAGAAGACATAGTATTAATTTTGACAATTCTTGATATTTGAGATTTGGATCAGACCGCGATGAAGAAAAAGAAGACATTGAAAATAAGATGAATTAGCAGAGACTAGTATTGATGCAAAAGAAAACTTCAGTGATGATTTCTACACTAAATTTTAAACCAAGCTAAGATTTTCAATGGACAAAAGAAAGCATGAATTGCCACTGTTCTACCTCCGCAAGGACAATAACCTTTGATGGCGTAACTTTAGCTTAAGTTGTCAAACTCGAATAAGTCAAAATTGGAAGCAAAGCAGATGACAGAAAAAGGATTAAGCAGAGCAGAGAAAACATACTTGGTGATCGGGACGAGTCTCATCAAAGGGAACGTGTAATCGCTCTTGAAGTCGTTGAAGCCTATGTTCCTGGTAAGAATCTTGGAAACTTATAACCAATTCAAACAATAAGTTTGATAGTAGCAAACAAAAACAATGTAGCTTCACAACTGCAATAAAACTTTCAATTGAGGATCATGTTAGCCTGACTTCAGGAGACACAAATACGATTGCTTACTAACACTAACATTCCACTATGGCTAAAAATGCCATAACAGCTACTTATTTGCTATTTTTTTCCTTATAAATAACTCATTTATTACCTGAAGAGGGCTCAATGCGTAGTCAAGATACTTGTCATTGCGCTTGTTGTTGGAGCGAGCGAAAAGTCCTAGAAACCATGACCGTGGTCCGACCATAGCATTAGCTGCAATAATTGAATGCTTGGCCAGTGAATAAAAAGGATTTTGCTTATCTATTATAAAGTCTGATATATATATATATATATATATATATAGATATATACATATATGTTAGGGAAGGTCATGGTCAAATGCAGCATTGCTTGCTTGTGTTACATACAGAAAACTTCTCATAATGATCTTAATTTGCTTCAACCGGTGTAGACTAAGACACAGGGCAGCTGTGGGAATTACTGAGGGCCCATTTACCTTTAAGAAAGTAAATTTCATTCCAAAAAAGAAAAAAAAAAAGAGTAAGATCAAGAAAAAATTGGTTATGAAGAAAAAGAGCTTGAGAGATAGAGAAACGGCCGATGACGGTCCGTCAATGTTTTGATGTAAGACAGAGAAATTTTGTAACAAGTTTTTTTATTATATGATTACAATTAACTTGGGCACATTGCAATTGACTCATTTATCAGCAAACAGAAATATGAGATAGAATATGGCATAAGAAGAGACCAAGATTGATAATTATGAGAAAAAAATTGAAAGAAAAGGATAAAGAGAGATTCTACTCACTAAAACATTGAGCTAACTGCGTTATTACGTGGGTGGAATCATGTGACCACTCCAACTCCTCATCATCCTTGGTTCGTCTCCAGTAAGTTTCATCCTCATCAACCTAAAACCAAATATTTTTAACATACAAATTTTTATAATTTAATTTTAAAAAAAAAAGAATCAAAACTTCTATTTCTTGTACTTGTTGCTAGCTTAGCTTTTCAATACCAATTTATCTTTATATATTTCCAGTAATGCCGCCAAATTTTAGCAAGCATTGCAAAAAAAATAAAAACAAGAGAAAGAAACAGAAATAGATTAATTGAATGAGACAAAGAGAATAGAAGAGATGGGGTTGAGCTGAGGGGTTTTACTCTGTGATGAGAAGAACAAGAAGGAAAGCATTGTCTACGCCTTCTTAATCTCATTAGGGGGGACCAAAAAAAAATGAACAATGAGAATATTTCATCGCCATTCTAACCGAAAGTAAAAGAGAGAAAGGCATGATAAAACAAAAAAAAAAGGGAAAAAAATGATTTAAGGTTTTGAAAAGAAAATGGGCAAAAAATGATTGCACCCATCTCCATGCTCTCCTGCTATTTTTCAACATTGGCATCATTAAATGTTATTGTTTCAGGTCACTCACTTTCATTCACTTTTTTCTCATCTCTCTCACACTCTCATTGCAATTTGGAGACATGGGTGTGCTTGCCCAAATGCCATGCATCCCAAAAAAAAAAAAGTAGTAGCGCAATTAAAGGGATGCTTTTACATAATTGTTTATGTATAATATGCTACAAAAACTATGTGATGACAAGAAGAAAAGGTTGATAAAAAATATGAAAACAAGTGTCACGGATGTTTGCATAATTTCATTTTTCTGTATAGTTCTAATTACGTCTCAAAACGCTTATACAAATAAGATTATATTATAATATAATATACAAGGAAAAAGAAAGGCGCAAGTCTAGTGTCACGGATGTTTGCATAATTTTATTTTACTGTATAGTTCTAACTATGTCTCAAAACGCTTATACAAACAATATTATATTATAATATAATGTACAAGGAAAAAGAAAGGCGCGAGGAGAGGAGAGACAGAGGAAGACAAAAAAGAACCAGGCTATGGTATCTGAGGAGACATGCTTGGCGGTGGATGATTTGGGTAAAAAAAGAGCTTTCTTGGATGTTATGATGGAGTCAGGGGTGGGGCCCACTTGGAGAAAGTGTGCTGGTGGTGGGACCAGAACCGGTACAGTTGTTGAAGGAAGAAGAAGAGGATTAAGAATAAGAATGACATTGTAAATTTCTCGTTTACTGGGACAGAGATTTTCTGCATAGGGAGAGAAACTCATGCACGCACGGTTTTTTGAGATGCTAGGGGGGTGTTTATGAGGCTGCTCTTGTCCCTCACATGTCTTCCCATCCCAAACCGTTCCCTTCCCTATAAAGTCGCCTATGCCGTAGCTCTACATCCTTAAATTTTCCAAAATTTTGGGTGTTGTTTTGTGAAAAAATATTAGGGTCACTTATTTAGTCAACTCATTTTTTTTTTTCTTTTATGGTCATATATTCAATTTTTTTATGAAAATAGAATATAATTAAAAATTATTTTTGTTTTCATTGTAACTTAACCTTTTTTTTTTCAAAAAGAAAATCTTTTAGACAAAATGACATTGCAAATAACTACTAAATAATTTTACTCATGCAAGATCCAATATTTCATGTCTTCCAATGGAGACATATCTAGCAACATCCCATACAAGTCCCTGAAATGCATTCCTCTTGTCAAATATTAAAGACGCTATGAGGGTTTAAAAATAAAATAAAATAAAAATCTTCTATATAAGATGTTCTTTAATATTATATACGTGTAAAATATTGAGGGAAAAGTAAAGAATAGCCCAATAACAATTTTGTGATATTAAAGAGAATTTAAGTTGTAATAGTAAAATATGATCTATTATTATAATTTATGTTTAAGGAAAATTTTGTAACTGTACTTTGCGTTTATTCAAAATACTACACGTAGACCTCTGGTTTTACTAACAAAAAATTACCCCATAATTTTTTATAAGAGGTAAAAAAAAATTATTTGACCAGTCAAATTGTTAAAAATGTAAACAATATCGTCACTAATAAGCATTTAAGTATTTTTAAAAGAATTTTATATTATTTAAACATCAACTGTTCAAAAAAAATGAGAATTAAATTTGACAAATTAAATCTATGAAGTAAGACGCAAGGTTAGACTTCAGAGCAAATCAATCATGAATGGGGTAGGTTTGGCCAAGGATGTTGGTAAACTGAGGAGGTGAAAGAGAGATTTTTTTTTTTTAGTTTTAAAATATTTTGTTTCATTTTTTAAATAGTTAATGTTGAAGTGATACTTAATTATTAAGGATATTCTTAATTTTTTAAAAAAAGTTTGATTAATCAAAGGAATTCTTTTAAATATGGGGTATATTTGTAGTATTTTGACAAAATTAAGGGAATATTTTTAGAATTTTCCCTTATTTTTATGGACATGTGGGACGATACAGGGGAAAGAGGAGAAGAAAGAGAGTCAAATAGAGTGTGGCTAAACAAATACCCTTAACATTTTTGTAGTGTTTTACTTAGAAAAAAAAGAGGACATTTTTGTAGTGTTATTTAACTCTCTTAACTTTATTGTGATTCAACTCAATGTTTCATGAATTTTACAGTCTCTAGATTCATAAATTTGGTTTAAAACTTCTATCTTTTGTCATATTTGATTAATATATTGGACTAATTAAAGTGAGGAATTCCATCCAAGTAAATTGATAAAGACATTGGACATTGGGATAAATTTACAAGTACAAGAAATCCAATGTTACACCAACAAGTTGAAGTTCGGAGACAAAGTTAAACAAGCACCAATCTTTTTTTTTTTTTTTTCTTTTTGAAATGGAACAATCAACAATCTTGGAGGCATAAAAAAAATTCTTTCTGTTTTTTTTTTTTTGGTAAAAAAAAACTTCTCTACTTACCTCAAAAAATACCCTACTAATGCCCTATAATGCCTTTCTTTTTTGTTTTTGAGGAAAATACGATCTTTGTTTTCTTAAACACAAAATTAGATAACACCTATAGGATGTTTGGAAAAATAGTTTAAGAGTTCTAACCATAAACGGTGTAAAGCTTTACATGTTACAATATGCGATTAAAATTATTATAGTTTAAACTCTTCTTTCAAATATTCTATTATAAATTTATGATCTCAGTGCCAAAAGTATTCAACACAATTAGTGCAATTAGCTAATCGAAATTCAACTTAATGATCTCAGTACCAAAAGTATCCAACACAATTAGTGCAGCCAGCTGATAGATAATCAACTTAAACCGGATCATAAGTATAAAGCTATACAATACAAATAATAATACCTTAATGGGTAAAAAAAAAAGTTGGAGAAGGAAATGAATACTGAACAAGGCGAACCAACGTTATTATGTTACACCATAATAACACAATTTTATAAACTTTGTTGTGGGGCTTTACCCTATTTACTTGCACGAGGTAAGACCCGTGTAATATGACAACATGTACATGCAATAAAGGAATGTGGGGGAAGAAAAGACAAGAGAAAGTGATAAGCGAGTGCCTAACAGCTCCACCAATTATCATTGTACCATCAAAGTAAGGTCACTTAAGCCTGAACCCATTTAATGCATCAGGCTGTCTAAGATCTGTACCTTTTGGATTTTGGTACAATCAAACAATCATTAACCTCTCCCGTACGATGGATTTTGTATCTTTGTTTTCTCATTTACGAAGCTAAGGGTACTTGGACAGTTGTAATTTAAATCATTTTTTCAATTACAGATAATATAAAATTTTTATCTATTATAATAATAATTAAAAAATTATTATATTATAAGACTTTTATATGTAACAATAAAATTAGTTCTAACTATTTTATAAACACTTTAGTAGTTTTTTTTAACCATTTGTGGTAGTGGCTTAGCGACACAGATGATAAACTATGAGAGTTTTCTCGTTTAATATTTAAAGATGGCTTTTTATTGTGGAAAATGAGGCTGAAATTATGCCTTTTTTCCGCCTTGCTTAATAGGAGAGTTACTATATGCCCGTTTGTTTCGAGAACTCTTTGGATTCTTTATACTCAAATTTAGATTTAAGTATTAAGAATCATTTATATACGTGTTTGTTTCATCCAAAATCTGAATCCTTTGAGTATCAAGAATCCAAGTTTTTAAAGTTTTGACTCTCCCTTAAACTTTTGATATTCGAATATCTCTGCTACAGTAAAAACTAAAATTCTCTCTCCTATATTTGAGAAAAAAATAATAACTTCTTTTTTTTGTTATCCAATTGAGATGATTCTTTTTTTATTGTGTTTCTAGTGAAGAGAGGAATAAATTAAGATCCATATTGCATATTTTTTAGGATCATTATCATTAAGATTTTATTAGATTTGTTGATAAATCAAAAACTACTTTCACTACTTCTCTAAACACAAATTTCAATTTTATTCTATACTCAGATTAAAACTTAAATACACATCCAAACGTCAATTTAGATAACAATTCAAATCACTAACTCAAATCCTAATTCAAATCACACTAACTCAAATCAAATCACTAATTAGAATCTATTTACCAAATGGATCCTATGACTTTGAACTCCATATGATTTCAGTAGATTGTCAATTAAGTGGATGCTGAACTTGAGGAGTATCCCTGTTTTCCCTCAAAAAAAAAAAAAAAAGATAGGGTTGGGGGGACAGGGGTTTTATACAACTACTTCTCCATTTTGTGTCTTGTGGGCCTACTTTTATATCCAGCTAGGCTTTTCCTTTTCAGGTACCATGAGGTCACCAATGATGTTAGAAAAATTACATGATATGGGCACGTTATTGTAGTGAAATTAAAATTTAACACAATTTTTGAACATTTTAAAAATAATCATAATTACATAATAATTATGATAATAATGTTACATTTTGTACTTTGTAATTACATAGTAATTATTATAATGATATTATTTTAAATCATGGATAAAATTCACAAATTAAAACCATATATAAAAGTTCACAATTTTGAGTCATATTCTAGTCTTACGATCGTAATTATGTCATATTATATTATACGTCTTGTAATTAACTCCCATATTAACTGGTAAAAGACATACTTTGTCTTTTTTTAATACAGAGAAACGTATTGTCGTTAAAGGATCATCAAAATTTGTAGGAAAATAGATGGAATCTTTATTTTATGATTGTCAATCTTAGAAGGGAAATTATTAAAAAAAATTATTGAACTTTCAGGCTAAAAAGAGACTTTTAAAAAAAGAAAGAGACTTTTTTTCTTTTTTGTAAACTTCATATTTAATGACTAAGTTAAATCTCATATTCAATCATGAATACATTTCACATTTTCTTGCTAAAATAATTAATAAATCTCATATTTAAAGATAAACATGTTATTTGCTAATTTATTCAATCATCTTCTTTATCATTGATAATTCTAGTCATATACCAAGATTAAAAAAAATAGTTATTTCTTATAAAGTTTTTGTTTTCAATGGAAGGGTTTGGTCGCAATTTTCATTAATTTATTTTCAATTTTTCTCTTATTCAAAGGAAGAGCCTTGCAAAATTTATGTAAATATAACACCCGTTATTTTAACGAGTATGATTTTGTAAAATTTAATGTATAAAGTGTGTCAATTAAGATTTTGTTGTATCTAAAATTTACTAAGATGCTTTTGTAGTTCTATTTAATTATGCAATGTCACTTTAGCATTTTCTAGCAAAAGTCTCCGAGGGAAACAAAATGCTACCTACCCTCACCTACCATGTCTTTCCCCTTAATGATTTTTCTTCTTTTATTCCTTCTTCTCTCACGTCTCCTTCATTTCTTCCCTGCACCTCTTTATACTCTTTCCTCTTTCATTTAGACACAAACTAGAGTAAAACTAAACAGAAGCTCAAGGTTCTAAACTAATTTTCTCCCAAAATTCCCACAAACATCTTCTCACAAACTCAAGGATCAAAGACGCTTAAACGTTTTCAAGATCAAACTCTACTTTTGAGCTAAGTTTTGAGGTTAGATATCTAAAACCTTAACTTTGGTTTTAAGTTGTATTTTGGTATGAAATTATGAGAAATGTGTTGTTGATGGCTATGGATGTTCATACTATGTTTTGAAACTCTAAAATACCTTGACAACTGAGTTAAGATGTTTTAAGTTTGAGTAATTTGGGTTTGAAACCATGTTCTTGTATAAGTTTTGTAAAACTTGAACTTTTTTTATCTAAATGTATTTTATGCGTAAAGATTTGAAAGAGATGGTTAATAAGTGTTTAAAACATGAAATACTATAGGTTTTGTACATTCCTTATAATCTAGAAATTGATGTATTAAGTTAGATTGAGCTTTAGAGCTCAAATATCTCAGGAGTAGAGAATACTCTGTTTTTTTAGGTTTTTGACGGCAGGCTAATGAACAATATTAGCATGCCGATGAACAGTGCAGACGGGCCTGTAGAGAGTCCAAAAATATCAGTTTGGTTTAGTATGCCAAAAATAGATGATCGGTAGGCCAATCCGACAGTTCAAACTTGAATTATTCTCAACATTTTGAGTCAAGTAAATATTCCAAAACTTATGTATTTGATATTCAAACTTTGGGAAACAAAAATGTCATTATTGTGTACGCCTATGATAATGGCGTACTTGGAGCTTACATAGTAAATTGTGTAAGCTGAAAATTATTGGTGGATACTTTGCAAAGAGGTAAGGATTCTATTACTCATCTTTTGTGAGGTTTTGATAAATTAAAATTTAGTTGTTTTATGTTACAAAGTATGTATATGATATTTTGAAAGTATATAATTATACCTATAACATGATGATGTGAAACTCATCCTGTATTGTACAGCGAGGAATATAATGATTTGACAATGTTGTTGTAAATTAAGAAGCATGGCTAGGAAAACTAACTTTATAAATAATAATTGATAATAGAGGAATGGTGAGACGTGAAGAGGGCAGTGGTTACGTTCTTGGGCACGAATATCCTAAAAGGTAAAATAAATGGGAGGTGATGACGTTCCCTTGGGTTGAAAGTCCCAAAATGCACTATACATGAATCGACTTGGTAAGGATCCGAGGCTTGATGTCCCCTCACCGGAACACCCTTGGAATGTTTGGAGGGTAGTCAAGCATGCCCATTTGGGTTTCAATGAGTTGAGTAATACTCTTTTAAACGTGGATACCTAGAAACAATGATGAATTGTTATATTTGTATATATGTATATGTATAGAACTTGGTAATAATTAACTATGGTATCTAAGGAATGTGATCATAATAAATCTCATAATCTAGATAATAATGTGGACTAACTAACCATGTAAGTTTAATGTGGTAATGAATAAAACCTTAAGATAAGTAATGATTTTCTCTACTGGGCATGTCGATGCTCATCCCTATTATTTTACATCCCTCAGGTGGAACTTAGTACAACTTGTTTGACGAGGAATAGGCAACAACACTGTTGATTGCGTGTTAAAAGATCTTAGTTTATTTGTAACTCATCTAAATCATGTAAGAATTATGAAACTATCTTGGTGACTGTGTTAAGTTATATATGTGATTGAAAACTGTACTGTAGTCATGATAACTATATTTTAAATATTTGGTACTACATTAGAACTATGGTTTGTATTTAAAGTTTATTCTTATTTTTGGTTTATTTCAAAGACCCATGGAAAATATTTTATTGTTTTAAAATGATATTGTATATAAATTTATTCTTATTTATTCAATACTACTAACCCTTATATAGGGACGTTACCGTAAAGTAAATCATAATTTTATATTTGGATTTTTTGGAAGAAAAATATTCCAATGATATTGTGTAGTTTTGGATTGTCAGGCTTTTGTTAAATTTTATTGAATTTTTATATCTTTAACTCTAATGTAATTGTAAATTTTTACGCGACATCGATGGGATTTTCTTTATCTTTTATTCTAACAAAATTCTTCTTTTTTTTTTTTTTTTTTTTTTTTTTTTTTTTTTCAGCTTGATGTACCAGGCATTGACGTTGATGCAACTTCGTGAGGTGGTACAACAGTGGGCTTGTATGAATGGTCCACCTATCACACTTTTTAACTTAGGCTTTTCTTTTCCTTTTCTTATTTTTCACAGGCTTGGTGTATCTTGGGTCTGTCAAGACTCTGTGTAGATTACGGAGGCCTTTGGTAAGCTAGTTCTAATCGTTTAAACCCAAAAATTCAAGTTGACGTTTGGTAAACAAAATAAAGTAAAAGTTTAAATAAGTGAGAGTGATTTAAAATTGGCAAAACCTTTTTATTTTTATGGCTTGAACCATTTGAACCCATTACTACATTTCTAGTTCTCTCACAGTGCTCAGTGATGAGTTGATTTTCTATAAATATTTGGAGACTTCTAGCTTAGTGTTTTGTTTGTTTTTGGATGTTTTGTTATCTTTGTATGTTTTTTTTTTTATTTATTTTGCAGGTTAAGACAAGAGTTAGCAAATTTAGATGATAACAGAAAAAACAGAAAATTCAGCTCAAAATGAAGATTGTTGAAGGATTTTTGCAGAGTCAGTGCCGCAGCCTTGAAACTGGGAGCCGTGACGCTGAAAGGAGACCAACTCATTGAAGGCAGAGGACCTAGTGGCTAGGTGTTGGTTTTGGGCGCTAAGGCACTAGTGGTGAACTAGGCATAGCTCATCAAGGGCTAGCGCCATGGTGCTAGAAGTTGAGGCCATAGCGCTCGGATGAAAAATTTTAAAGATTTTAATTTTGAATTTTTTGTAATCTCTCCTATTTGCTACAAACCTATAATAGGTTTTAATTAGGGTTTTTAGAAAGTCTTTCACTAGATAATAGCAGAGAAAAGAGAACCAATTGTGGAGGAGAAGAACATCATGGAAACGGATTCTCAACTTCGGATTCGACTCCATAACCAGTTTTTATATCTCTTTCTTTTCTCCATGTTTAATATTTTATTTATGATGTTTCCTTTTATTATCATGAACCAATTTTATTTTTCTAGGTTTGTGATGGAGTCCATTCATGAAACTTGATTAAATGATATTTCATTTTCTATAATTTCATTCTACAACGTGATTCTTTATTTTATCTTGCACTTCATGCAATTTTACTGTAGCATGTGAGAGCTTTACACTGTAACAATTTTTTTTTATTGATCAAATAAAAAAAAATAGGAAATTAGACAAAGCTACTCGGAAGGATCATTTTCCACTTTCATTTATTGATCAAATACTTGACAGGCTAGCTGGACACTCTTACTACTACTTCTTGGATGGGTACTCTGGTATAATCAGATAGCTATAGCACCTGAGGATCAGGAAAAGGCTACTTTTACATGTCCTTACGGTACTTTTGCATTTCGAAGGATACCTTTCGAGCTTTGCAATGCACCGATGACTTTTCAAAGGTGTATGATAGCCATTTTCTCAGACATGGTGGAGCAGTTTATCGAAGTATTCATGGATGACCTCTGTATTTGGCGATTCTTTTGATCTTTGCTTGGATAATCTTGCTCCAGTTCTCAAAAGATGCGAAGAGATAAATCTTGTGCTTAACGAGGAGAAATGTCATTTCATGGAGCAAGAAGGCATGGTTCTTGGACATAGGATATGGCAGAGAAATGGATAGAGCAAAGATAGAGACTATTGAGAAGCTTTCACTGCCATCTTCCATTAAGAGTGTTAGAAGTTTTCTAGGCCACGTAGGTTTTTACTAGCAATTTATTAAAGACTTCTCGAAGATTTTGAAGTCGCTTTGTAATCTCTTGTAGAAGAATGTACCTTTCAAGTTCGATGATGAATGCCTTAAAGCATTTCGGTTTCTGAGGACAAAACTTGTCATAGCCCCTATTATTATTGCACCAAATTGGAGTCTTCCTTTCAATATGATGTGTGATGCTAGCGATTTTGCTGTTGGTGTGGTTTTAGGCCAATGGAAAAATCGAGCATTTTATGCCATATATTATGCTATCAAAACTTTAGGTGATGCTTAAATAAACTATGCTATCACTGAGAACGAGCTGTTAGCAGTTGTATTTGCTTTTGATAAATTTTGCTCATATCTTATTGGCACAAAAGTTGTTGTTGTCTACACGGACCACGCAGCCATCGAATACCTAATCGCCAAGAAAGATACAAAGACTCGTCTCATCAGATGGATTCTCTTGTTGCAAGAGTTTGATTTAGAAATTTGAGATAAAAAGGGGATAGAGAATCAAGTGGCAAATCATTTATCGCGGTTGGAAAATGATGGAAAGATTATAGACAAAATGGTGATTAATGAGTCATTTCCTAATGAATGGTTGTTTGCATTCAATCATAAGAGCCTCCCATGGTATGCCGACTACGTGAATTTCACAACTAATAATATACTCCCTCCAGATTTGACTTCTCAACAGAAGAACAAATTTTTACACGATGTCAAGTATTACATTTGGGATGAACCTTATTTATTCAAGCAATGTGCGGATCAGGTTGTCAAGTATTACATTTGGGATGAACCTTATTTATTCAAGCAATGTGCGGATCAGGTGATCAGAAGATGTGTTCCCAAGGAGGAGATTGAAGACATACTTCGACATTGTCATTCCTGCGATTATGGGGGACATTTTGGGAAGAAATTGAAAAAAAGGTTGGCCAAAAATTTTAATTGGGTAAATAGCCTCTTTTTTTTTGGCGTAAAAATCAAGCCTCCTGTGCAGGAAAACTGCTCTAGTTTTTTTTTCAGAAAGATGAAAAAAACACCATGAGCAAGGAAAGAAACCTCAACAGGATAAAAATAAAATAAAATTTGAAGCAGTTTCTTGCCCAGAAGGCTTGATTTTTGATGCAAAAAAAAAAAAAAAGAGGTCATTTGTCTAAAATTTTTTTTTCTTAAAGCCATTTATCCAAAAGCCCCAACATTTTGGTAGAAGAAAGAATGGCAGCCAAGGTGCTACAATTAGGTTTTTACTAGCCTACACTTTTAAAGATGTACATCACTTTGTCTCGTGTTGTGACAAATGCCAAAGGGTTGGCAATATTTATGGAAGACATGAAATCCCGCTTTATAATATCTTGGAGGTGGAATTTTTGACGTGTGAGGAATGGACTTCAAGGGTCCTTTTATCTCCTCTTATAACAATCTATACATTCTCATGGCTGTAAATTATGCTTTTAAACAGGTAGAAGCAGTGGCATTGCCAATCATTGATGCCAAAGTAGTGTTTAATTTTTTACAAAAGAACATCTTTACCTACTTCGGGACTCTGTGTGCTACTATTAGCTATGAGGGCACGCATTTCTGTGACATATACCTTGCAGCTCTCCTAGCTAAGTATGGGGTCACCCATAAGACTGCTACAGCCTACCACCCATAAACAAGTGGTCAAGTGGAGATTTCTAACAGGGAAATTAAGTGAATTTTGGAGAAGATGGTGAATCCTTCTAGAAAGGATTGGTCAAAGCTGCTAAACGATGTATTATGGGCTCACCGGACTGCCTAGAAGACACCGATCGAAATGTCTCCTTATCGATTGGTCTTTGGCAAATCTAGCCATCTTCTGGTGGAGTTAATGCACAAGGCACATACAACGTTGTCTTTCCCTTTTTATGGGTGGGAAAACTCAGACACTGCATCAATGTTGCACTGACCTTTTAGTGTCTATTAGATGGTAGCAGGGAAGTATTAATGACAGTCACATCAGAACGTCAGTGCACTATTTAATATTTATTACCTCATAAATTTTTTTCTTGGAAAAAAGTCGAATTAAACAAAAATCTAGAAAACCCGTTGGCATTTATGTCCATCAAAGCAAGTCTGGTCGGAGTTTCACGTAAAACAAAAGCCGCTTTAATACTGCCAATTCTTTTCCCAATCGTATGGATAATTTATATCACCCTTCTTCCATGGAACGTCACAAAAGAAGAAAATTAGCTCTTCATTAGTCCTGTGACTAACCTTTGTTTCGAACCCTCTCTTTCATGTGATCTCTCTCTCTCATGGTTATCACACTCTTATACATACTCTTGCCTGTGATTGGCTTCAATACTCTTCTTTACATCTTCATCTGCATGCAAAAGCTTCACCCAATTTATATATATATATATATATATATATTTACATCTTTCTACCTCTCTCACCTTATCTTGTATACCGTTTCTTCAAAGCTCATCACAACTTAAGAGATAGAAAGAAAGAACAAGGAAAAAAAAAAGAAAGGAAAAACCAAAAAGGGTTTGATTAGTTTAAAGCCATGAAGGGTTCTATTTGTTTGACTGCACTTGTTATCATCTTTGCCTTTTTAGTCCCGGCTATTATGTCTACTAGAAACATAGCAGGTCTGTCTCTTTCTCTCCCTAATATCTGCTGTGGCAGAGCCACATGCTATTCAGCAGGGCACATGCTCTCACTTGATTTTTGAAGTTTTAATTTTTTATTTTAAAATATTTTAAAATTTTAATTATATTTTTATTTTATAAGAAAAATTATAGTTATATCCCACTAATATGTTTGAAAGATGGTGGAAACCACTTTTACTGTAGCATGTGAAAGCTTTACACTGTAGCATTTTTTTTTATTGTTACTATAACATGTGAGAGCTTTATACTATTTATAACTAAATTTGTGGTAAAAACCGTGTAATAGAAACTATTGTCAAAAATTTTAAACCTATATTATTGTGCATTTTTTAATAATCAAAAGATGTAACTATGTTTGTATGCAGTTAAATTTATTAGCACTTTTTAACATAGTGCTCCACCGACAAAAAAGTTTGGTTCTGTCACTTATATCTATATATACAAAGCAGCCTTTTTTGTGTGATGCAGTTTTTTTTGTCATGCTTATTGGGTTGTCTTATCATGTGTTTGGAAGATAGGTTCAAGCTTAAGTGTTTGAACTGTGTAGAGCTCAGTTCTTACATAGTATGCTACAGATTACAGTGTCTCTTTGCATGCTACAGTATTTGAATTTAGTTTTTGAGTTTAAACTGACACTCGATTTATGTTTTCGTTGTTGATTAAAGCAGATCGTCACTCGACGAAGCCTAGGATGATAAGTGAGAGTATTAGTAGCAAAGTGGCTGATAATAATAACAATAATAACAAAGCGGTGCAGGCTGAGAAGTTGCACTGGGAAATTCAGAAGCAGAGCAGGCAAATAATGAAGAAGCGAATTAGGGCAGTTGGTGGTCCAGACCACAGCAGTACTGTTCAAGTAGCAGGGTCGAGCTTGCCGGATTGTTCGCATGCTTGTGGGTCATGCTCGCCATGTAGATTATTTATGGTGAGCTTCTTTTGTGCTTCCTTAGCTGAGGCTGAGACTTGTCCTATGGCCTACAAGTGCATGTGTAAAAACAAATCATATCCTGTTCCTTAATTACCCGATTTTCATGTTTTTTTTTCATCTGTGTAAAGTGCTTGCCCTTGTTTTCTTTCTCTTTTGTCGCCCCTTAAGATCATTTCTTTGTTATAATTAAGGTACTAGTTATTTGACTGGGTTTAATTTGTAGTCAGAGAGCTCGTAGACAGAGTGTACGTGTGTGTGTGCCGCTTCTTGTTCTTTTTTTGTGATAAGGATTTTTGGGGCCATTGCTTAAATTTTGTTGTGCATTATTAATATTGTAAGATGTGAGAAAGGGTATGTTTGGAAAATTAATTAAAACTATATAGTTAGAATTAATTTACTAAAGTATATAAGAGCTTTAGACTGTAGCTTATTTTTTGCTTTACATTGTAACATGTGAAAACTTTACACTATAACGGTTGAAACTATATGATTAAAACAGCGTTGCTAAATGAAGTAAAATTATTCACTATTCCACATTTGTTGTGATGTCTCTACTCCTAATTTCAATTACTGGAGGAAAAAAATGAATATGAAAAAAAAAAAATCCTCTTCCCTTTGAGAAAATATAGCTCTCCCATCACACTAGTTGATTCAATATTTAACTCGTCCAAGTGAGGTTTTGTTGCACAGGTTGACCAACAATTCTTTTCTTTTTCTTTTTCGTTTTCCTAATTTCGTGTGTAACTTAACTAGGGGCCTAGTAGATGTTGAAATTCCTTAAAAAAAAAATTTAAAAAAAAGCAAGAAAAATCAATCACGCTCTCTGATAAAATTTGCCAAGGCTGCTCGAACGACCAAAAATAGCCAAATGAAAGCAAATCTTCGCACGCAAATGCACAATTAAAAAGTTACAACCTTATCACAATTTTCTTCTTGTCTAATTGCGTGCTCTCGTTTAGGGGTTTAGTTACAACCACGGCCAAGTAGATGATTTATTTATGAAGATTTAGGTCCTTAGATCTGTCTTATATAGTGCAGCATTATCTTTACTCTGTATAGTAATGATTTTACAAAAGTAGGGATATAGAAGTAAGTGACTTTTTTTAAAGTATTTTTTAAAATAAATGACTACAATTTTTATAAATTGAGCAAATAACCGTTTATCAATGATAAGCTTGAGTTTATCCGATAAACTCAATAAACTTAAGTTTATTGAGTTTTACATTGATAAACTCAAAGAGTTACCTAATAAACTCGATTTATCACTGGTAAATAGAAATTTGCTTATGTAAAAAAAATTATGATCATTTATTTTAAAGAGGCTATTAAAAAGGTCATCTAATCAAATTTCCTTAAAAGTAATTGTAAACTAATTTTACTCCTAAAAGTAATTGTCACCCAAATAAATATCAAGTTATAGGGTAGGATTGGTCCAACAAACCAATATGAATATATGTATGTACGTGTTAATTTTTCAGTCATTTTTTAAACTGTAACTAAAAATAAGCTACAGTGTAACATGTCATTTATTATGCGTAACAATACTGGCACTTTGAAAAGTAGTACAATAAGAAATTTTAGTTATTCCATACTTATTATTTACCTTCTCAAAGTCATATTTACGTTAAATAATTGTCATGTTACACATTTTAATACAATGTAGGATGGTGTATCCTTGTGTGTGTTGGGAAGAGGGGTGTGTTTGTATTCGGTCCTACAGGTAGAAATATAAGATATGTCATGATATTTCTTTATTTTTTAAATAATAATATTAAAAGGTGCAACAATAGTCAACAAAAGTTATTTATTTATTTTTTTTATGGTGTCATACTTACTAAAATTACTATTGCATAGAAGAATTACATCATTTTTACACTAGTAGAGGACCAATCCAATCTGAAGGAGTGGAGCCTTTGTGTGTGTATTCAAACTCAAACCTGAACATTGAGCCGAGTGTAGAAGGGCATGATGGTCATTATATTATATGTTTTTTTTTTGCCCCAAAATTCTTTTGGCATTATTGCGATAGAAAAACGTATTGGATTTATTCACTCTCTTTAATTAATCGTAGTCAATCCACTTGACTAATATAAATTTAGGATATTTTTGCACATTATAATATCTTGTATTATATTGTATTATATATAAAAAATATAATATAATATAATATAATATAATATAATATATCAAATAAACCTTTAGTGTTTTCTTTCTTGCTTTTGCAAGAGCTTTCTATCTCTCACGCGATTAATTTTTGTTTACTTGCCTTTTCTGGTCATGTCATAAATACTTCCCCCATGATATTCCAGTTTTTAATTTCGCACCAAGCTAGTAACATTAATAAGGCGATTATATTTCACTAGTAAGGCATAAACATTTTTGACTGTCGGAGTAACTTTTTACCCCTCTGACATGTAATTGGAAACAATTTTGTACTGTACTGTAAATTTTTATATATTGCTTCGGAGGTGAAGCAAAATTACATTCTATACTTTAAGCATTCCCCCTCCCGGAGTGAAAGTTCAATAAATGCTGACCAAAAATAAAGCATTTTGGTCATTGGTCAATATAGATAGCTTCCAGATCATCTCTTGTTCTTAACGCTTGTCGTCTTATCTTTTTTCTAGTTTTCTTCCGTTCTACGCAAACAAATTATTGCTTGTGCCTTTTGTTTTATCGTCTGCAGGCTCCAGCAGACTACCCAATACCATGCATCATCTAGAAAGAATAGAGATGTCTTTGACGTTTACTAGCTAGGGGATTTTGAAATAATTTATAGGGGATTTTAAAAACTAATTTGAACCGACAAAACAAATTTAAATATTATAACATATAGACTTTAAATTAATTATGTTTTATTTTATACTGTAATTATTAAAATTTTTACATATTCATTTAAACCGGTGTGTCAAACTAAAGGTTGGTAATTTTGATTTGAAATAATTCGATGGTCTCTTAAAAAATAATTATATGTCATTTTTCAAAGTTAATAATATTGAAATGCCGGATAGTAAGGTGCAATTAAGAAAAGTAATTTTTGCTTTAGATAATGTCATGGTAATAGAGATCTCAAGTTGCTACTAACAATAGAGACGGAGCCACATTAGGTGAAGGGCCGGGGAGATCGCCTCCCCTAAAGCAATAGGCTTTATTCAAAATTTGCCCTGATGCTGCCAATTTCCTATTTATGTTTAGGCAAACTAAATATTGTCTTCAAATTTAAAATCCCAATTAAATCAAGTCCAACTATACTGCTATTCAGGTTCACAATAAAAAAAAAAAAAAAAAAACTAGATTTTAAGAGGTTAATTAAACTCGATTTTAGATTTGATCCACTTTGAAAAACAAAAGAAAATATGCAAGTAGAGGAAAAAAAGTAAAAAATAAAGAAAATAATGCTATTTTAGTTAATAATTTTGGCTAATACTCTTGCTAAAAAAACTATGGCTCTGCCCCGCTCTATCAAATTACGTAAAAAGAAAAATAGTACTAAAGAATATAGCAAATAAATCGTGTCTTTTCAATTTACAAATCTACCGGTAAGAATATGTATATCAATTAAAAATCAACAACTTTTTTTTTTATTTATCACGTCACTTAGTACATAAGTTCCGATAAATAAAACTTGTGGATTCTTGAAATAAAATACTTTAAATTTATACAATATCGCCATAAAATAGCAAATTCCAAGCCACAACTATTATCTACTGGAATAGCTATATATTAGAAACTGTGTCCCTAACTTACACTCAAATTAATAATTTTGGGTGGTGGGCATTATTAAATTTTGCTACCCAAAAAAAAAAAAAAGGTTGACTATAGGCGCCCGCCAAAGGGGGAAAAACATCCAAATAACGGTGAACCGTCATCTAAAATCTAGAACAAATATTAAAAAAAAACGTGTGCCCAAGAAAAAAAAAAAAAAAAAACTCTGTTTTGGTCTGTATATATAAAAGAGCAGGCATCCAAATGTGTTGATCTCCAACAACAAAAAAATTCAATCTCAAACTATGAAAAGATGAACACCCTAATCCGAAGCACGACAGTGAGTCTCAGCCGCCGATCCAGCGGCTACGAGCCGTTGGATCATCATCATCATCAACAACAACAACATCAACATCAACAATGTCAACATCAGCTTGGCCGGAGAGCGTTCTCTAAGCGCAATAAAGAGTCTAATCGAATGGCTTATTCTCGAAGCTACAGAAACGAGAGAGCCAAGCGGAGAAGGATTTTTCTGAAATCATATAAGCTGGAGCCGGTGGAGAAGTCCCAGCGCCGCCGATTGACCAAGCCTCCTCCTGGGCTCAGCAAGTTGGCTGTTAAGCTTACCAAAGCTGTGGTTTCGGTTCTGTCGTTTCTGAGAATCGAATCTCGTCGTTTGAAATCTTGTGACTGTCGTTTGGCCATCGATGCTTCTTCTCCGACCCCTAAGCATAGCAAGTGAACCTTTTTTATTATTATTACTATTATTATTATTTTGCGTTAGTTTCTTGCTCTTGGAAGGTTGATTCACTTGATGAAAATTGTTGAGGATCTTTTGGCATGTGAAAAGTCAAATAACATATAAAAGGGCAGTGTATATTATAACGAATTGGATTTTCTTCTTCGATGATAAATGAAGTCAGAATGTTATTTGTGTATTCGTCAGTATTTATTAATTCTTCTTGTTCTAATAACATATTTATATATTATAGCCTATAACATCTGTTAGAAAATAGCACTAAGAAAATGAAAAATAAAGAACACGATGATATACGTAAAAAACCCTAACAGGAAAAAACAACATACAAAAAAAATTTAATCCATTATATTAAAAATGGCACAAGAGAAAAGTGTTTCGAATAATATACAAGGTCTAAATCTTAACCCAACATGTCCACGGATCGGGTCTATCCTCTGTTGCCATCACATAACCTAAAAAATTCTCATAATGGAGCACACTTTTTTTAGTAGAGAATCTGGCTTCCCCTATTGCATCATGTAGTCAAGATATGTAATTTAATTCTCGACATTTAATTACTAAATTTAAGCACATAAAATTCTTAATAAAAGTATTTCTATGTTTGATTCCTCATCAATTAGGTGAAGAAAAGTGAACATTTTAGTCCAAAAATGATAAATTAAGGTCTCAAAGCCTGAAATAGAAAAACAGAGCAATACACTAACAATAACCCCTCCACATCCACACACATGCATCAATGCCCTTAACAATAGGAAGACATAAAAAACAAACCAACCCAACAACAGCCTCTCTCTCTATGCTCACCCAACAAATCAGGGCGTGAATTTGATGACATTATTCCCAAATCCTAGATTTATTCTCCTTCTTCTTCTCCATAATCACCAATTACAATGGACCCTCCATACCAACAAACCAACTACGCCATGTACTCTCAGCACCAAGCCGGCAGCCTGCGGCCGCCACCATACCGCCGCAACATCCCGCAGTACCACTCGAACCGCGACAAGGCCAAGTCTGGGCGCTCCAGCTGCTGCTTCCGGTGCCTCGGCTGCTGCTACTGCTGCCTCTTCGTGATCGTATTCCTCGCCGGTGCCCTCACCTTCTACCTCTACACCGTCTACAAGCCCCAGGTCCCCTCCTACTCCGTCGATAACTTTGCCGTCAACGCCTTCAAGGTCTCGCAGGACACCTTCAGCCTCACCGCAGAGTTCGTGGTAGTCGTCAAGGCCGACAACCCCAACGAGAACATCGGGTTCATCTACGGCAAGGACAGCTCCGTCATCGTCATGTACTCGGGCTCTGAGCTCTGCTCCGGGAGGCTTCCGGCGTTTCACCAGCCGGTTAACAACGTGACGATGATAAGGGTTGAGTTGAAGGGGCAAAGCGAGTTCGGGTCGGGGCTGCAGCAGGCGCTCATGGACAACCGGCACACCGGCCAGATTCCGCTGCTTGTGACGGTGAGAGTTCCTGTGAACGTCGTGCTGGGGAGTATCCCGCTCAGGCAGGTCGTCGTGTTGGTGAACTGCTCGTTGGTTGTTGATAATTTGCAGCCTGATAAAACGGCCAGGATTTTGTCCAGTAAATACAGTTACAACGTTGAGCTTTGATGAGTTTACATTAGAGGGAAAAAAAATGGAAACATTTTTAGGCTCTGTTACTTTGATCCATTTTGTTACGGGTTTGAATTTACGTGAAAATGTGTGTTAATTGTTTTGTTAAAAGGAGGAAAAAGATAGATCATTAATTTAGATTTGTGTAGAACATTATGGAGTTTTTCTTTTTAGTAATTATTGGTTAGAATTTCCAGTTTATTTATTGTTATTTTAAGTATCACGGCAAGAAAGATCATGCCATGAAACTTTTTGCAAATTTATGTTAGTTTATCAACTGAAAGATAAATTAATTCTTTGTTCCCGCTCAATTTTTTTTTTTTTAATTTGATTCTCTTTACAGTTTGACACTTCTTGTTTAATTTGGACGCGATGTGTACATTTGGACATTTGTTTGATAATTTATTGAGACAGCAACCAAAAATATTCCATCATTGAATTAATAAGAATAAGCACATAGATCTAAGTAAAGAATGTTAATGTTATAGTATTACTATATTTTATTCAATAAAAAAGTACTATTTTTTAAAAATGAAATAGATGCGCGAAATATTTCTTTTTATTATTTTTTTTAAATATACTCTTGTCTATTTTAGAGTCCTACAAAAAGTTTTTAATCGTTATTATATGAGTGTGGAACTAAATATTTCCTATTTATTTTACATTTGGCAGCTGACATAACTTAATTGGCTTTTTTTGGGGGAAAAATGATTGGCATAATTAAAAAGAAACTAATGATTTATAGCATATGCATCAAGTTAATGAATCGTGCCTCTTGCTTAAGCCATTCAACCTTAACAAAAAAGAACATTGTTTTGTAGTTACACATACTTTATTGTTTAAGTGCTCAAATTTAGACTCTAAATACACGCAAGCGGCATATCATGGACGACGGATGGACCCAACAGTTTCCGATTTTGCAGGAGGAGAAGAAAAAAAATTGGCCATAATTATAGACTCTGAAACAGATGCAACAACAAGCCTGCTGGGCAACCGGTACGCCTTTATGCCGTTTTCCCTTCGAAGAACCACCACCCCATTACGAAGACGAAGATTTCTTTGTCTCCATTTTCCTCAAACAAATAATCTCAGAATTTCCAATTTTGTAATGTCCTCTGAAAATTTTTAAGCTCACACGGCTGTCCAATATAGTTCATATCTCCGGATTCATAAATAAAAACGTCA